>CM041779.1:183904815-184432538 GCA_023374045.1 Limonium bicolor | reverse complement strand
AGAATTTAATTTGGCCAAATGAGCTAGGAGATACAAGTGGTCAAAGATGGAAAATAATGGTGGTGTTGGTGTTGCTGTAGCAAACCGTGAATGGAGAGCAAGAAGAGATAGAAGGGAGCTTGAAGACGTGTGAATGAAGAGGGAAATGAGAAAGTGAGATAGATTTGCTTTTAAGAAGATATTTATACCTTAAAGTAAATAGTAACCATTAGTCATCACTTATCACTTAATAAACTTACATGTGTGGTGACTCATTACTACAAAAACCGGCCCCCTTTATGTTACTAAGGGTATTTTAGTCTTTGTTTATCAATTTAATTACTTATACAAACATATGTTACAAACTAGCTTATTTTAGTTACTACTCACTAAAACAAGGCACATAGATGTGAAATTTTTGATTTCCCATTGATATAGACTTCCAAATGTGATACTATATAGTACACATGTTAATTAAAGAGTAATGATGGGCATTTAGCCATTCAAAACTCATTTACAAGACAATTTTTCAAAAATGTGCTTTAAGACTCCTTAAAGCACATTTTATGTTTTGACTTGTTTTCAAGCTTGGTTTTCTTTGGTAATTGGTTTAATATGTTCATTAGTATACAAACAAGGTCTTGGTAAGCTCATTAGGTCTTACCCAAGCTTATCCCAAGCTTAGAGCACATTTTAGCCCTAATTGACTTTAAGGCATTTATTGTGTTTTCTACAGTTTAAATTGTTTACTAATGTTTCTAAGACTCTGTTTAGTCTTAATATACCATATTTAAATGTTTAAACAACATACTAAGGTTTGGGGTATTTCATTATGTGTCTCTGATTGTCTCTGAGGGCTTCCTCAGTTCAGACTTCTGTGTGATCTGTGATAAGATTGTTTGTCTGAATGTGATAATTAATATGCATGAATTGTATATTTATAGCTGCTTATTATTTATTGTTGTTGAGTTAACAATATTGGTTTGTATATATGGACCTATATATATAAAACGAACTAGCGGCTATGGTGCTATCTTATATGAAATATAAGGAACGTCGGAAAAACGTTGTAGCACTAGGATAATAAGATATACATATTATCCGAGACTTTAATACGGAGCATTGGCCTTTTTAAATGCCGCTCTCGTATCTAACACTGGATCCCGAGTTTACAGACTCCGGATTGGACTAATGACCTTAGTCTGCTGTGTTAGGAAAAAATTGGTAATGCGATGCGATGGTATAATTAATTAATGAAAGGAAGTAAAGCCAAGAGGATGTGGCTCTTGGTGCGCGCTGTGATCACAAAAACGATACCAGGATGTCCGCGTACGGGTTCGTAAGTATCAAGAAAATTTCCTGTGAGCTAGAATGGCTCGTTGGTCGGAGACTCTACCGTTGGAGTGGCTACTGCCGTGGGTGACCCGCCATAATATATGGGTAACTTAGAGACATGTCGTTTTTAACGAGACATTGTCACTAGGTATAACTAAACAATTAATACGGTTGAGACTTGTACAGTGGCGAACGATATTGGTTTCTACACCATGGACGAGAACTAATACTTGTTTATTATTCTCGTTGTTTCGCTTTGTTGTTCATTGGTTATACTTGTGGTCATATTATGTGTGTTGATGGTTATGTTATTGTATGGATATTACTGTTAATTGTTTTACAGTTTTAATATTAAAATGGTATTGCATGTAATGAATCTCATGCTCTCGACCAAATAATTGAGGGGTTTGAGGGGGCATGACGGGGCATGTAATAACATACTTAGCAGGGGCTGATTCCATACCACAAACCATCTTTATTGCAGGAGACTAGCTGGTGGGTCGACGCGGGGCGCGACTATTGTGTTTACTGTTGGTAGACTTGGTACGGTGTGATACTAAGGTTGTTTTGGACTCGGGTTGTTTAACCGAGGTGTATTTGGATTAGATGCTCACGGTCTGTAATAATCGGTTATTGTTGGATTTGTTTTACTTGTTTAAGTACTACTATCTATCTCTTGAGGTCACTGCGGGAATACGTTTCGCAAGTTGATTATCAGGTAATTCGTTATCACCCGTATGGGCGAGTGATAACAGTGACACCATTAGGGCGACAATTATTATTTACCGCTGCGAGATATTATTGTGCGCGACATTTATAGGATTATTAGGAACCAAATTAGTAGGGGTGTTACAACTACTGTCCATGGTGAGGTTATCGGGTTGTCTCAACATGACGCCCAACTGGTATTTATTTAACATGGTGATGGGGCCTTAAAGGCCAAATTAAATTATTAGAGGATGGTGTTTGCTACGACGTTTATTCAGTATTATTATTCGATATGTTCGATGTACAATTGCTGTTTGTGATATTTTATGACTGTTTGATTTGGGTGGATGGTTAAGTGTTTATGAATGTTTGGATGGATGATTATGTATACTATGCATGTATATTACAGTATTGATTATAATTGTAAAATGGTAAAGCATGAAACCAATCTAATAATAAGATGGTTAAAATGATTAAGTGACCATTAGGGTCCAGGCCCGGCATACTCAGCGTTTATCGCTGATACTACACTCATTGTAGGTTGTTGATCATTGCCGAAGCCGAAGTGCGGGAACAGGGTAGTTAGGGATTACTTTAATTACCGCACATGGAGTTTGTTTGTATAACGATGTTAGACTGTGAATTGTATTCTGGTACGGTTATGTGTATTCGGGATTGGGTAGACACTCACTTGTCGACGTTTATGGTGTATGGACTTAGTATGATGTATAGGAAGTTATCTCGTTATCACAGCGGTTAGCAGTTTGTTTTTGTTGGTTGTTGGATATAGTTTGGCTTCGTTACTCGCATGGGCAAGTAATGGCCGGTGACACCCGAGTGAATATTGTTGTTATTATTTATTCTTCCGCTGAAAGACATTTTATTTATTGCTACGAGAGAGATTATTACGTGTTTAAGGAGAGGGGTGTTACATTTCTGTTGCTGCAGTATCTGGGTACCAATTTGGGTCAGGGAGTTAAGGTGTGGAATAGTTTGTATAGTTTGCATTGAAGGTGTTAGGTGGTGGTGCTTGATGGACATAATTAAACCTTTGATAGCAATTTAAGGCTGTGTGGCCAGGTTTGTTACAGATTTGACACTTAACCCTAGTGTCTTGTCTGCCAGAAAAGGTAGTGTACTGACTACCACGGCCACCAGACCTACCACGCCTACCTCCACCTCTCTCATTGTAGGTGTTTCTTCCCTTGTTTTGGTTTTGTGTAGAATTTGAGTTGTTGGTAGTGGAGTTAGCACTCATCTGAAGCTGAGTGACGGCAGGGGTTTGCATTGACTCATAGGACAGGAGTGCTCCATAGAGCTAATGAGAGGTTAATGGGTCAGGTCGTAGGGTTAAATTGGTTTGGATGCTCTCATACTAAGGACCAAGGCCTGAGATAACATAGGAACAAAATTGTGAGTCTGACATGGGCTCACCCACAGCTGAAAGGGCTGTAGCAAACCCTCTCATTTTGGTGAAGTACTTGATAAGTGCAAAACATATAGACTTATTAGGGTTTAATCACCTTATAATTTGTAGCATTTTTAGTAATGTTTCTCACTTATCTTTGGTTTTTCCTATAATTATGTTGTTATATTAACTGATGTATTATATGTGTTAAATTGTAGGAAAAATGCCAAATAAAGACATATATTATAGGGATTAAACTGAGCCACGCGAGAAGCACGCAGTGGCCTTATTTTTTCTGCCGTGTCCGCCCCTTGTCCGCGTCTCCTTAGGCGGACGTGAGAGACTGCAACCGCGTCTCCTTAGGCGGACGTGAGAGGAGAGGAAAGAGAGGAGACCGCATGCGGACGTGAGACAAGGACGTGATAGAGGGAACCGCATGAAATAAAGCGGTTGTCATGCGGACACGTGTAAATATCTGCAAATTAACGGGTTATCTTTTCTACTCCGCTCGTCACTTCGCTCGTCGACTTCGCCCGTCGACCTGTCTGCAACTTATCCATCTACTCTTCACGCGTTCTGTCCCCTGAGCAATCAATGAGCAAATCTCTTTGATCCAGCTCTATCTTCAATCTTCCTTTCCTTTATATAAACCCACGAGCCTTCTGCTTCCAAGGACACATCCACCACCCAACATACCACTTCACCACACATCACACGTTCATCCCATTTCTCTTCTCCCGTCTTCTCCATTTTATTTATTTACATTCCACCATATTCACCTCTAGTCCTACGTATACAAAATAGAGAACGAATGCAAGAGTGACTACAATGATTTCTACTCTTGTTCCTGTTTATCTATTTAATATGTTAGGCTAGAATATTTATACTCTGGGAGTGGTTATTATGTGTTGTATTATTTATGCAATATTTTTACTGGTTTTA
Organism: Limonium bicolor; assembly: GCA_023374045.1. Lineage (NCBI taxonomy): Eukaryota > Viridiplantae > Streptophyta > Magnoliopsida > Caryophyllales > Plumbaginaceae > Limonium > Limonium bicolor. The sequence continues at coordinate 184,428,166 of CM041779.1, read as the reverse complement.
ATTTAAATACAGTTTTTACGATTAAAGCTTATCTCTCGCCTTTTTAATAAATGTCATGAGTTTATTAAATTGCTTGCTAAGTCTATTTTGATCAGACCGGTGATAAATAGATAGGTTAATTAAGCCGTAAAACTGGAGGAAACTTGTTATGATTTAATAAGTTAGTATTCAGTTGCAAGAAAAAATTCCTCATACTCCTCTGCCGTCCACCAGTGGGCTTGAGTTTTCATCGGACCCTGCACAACTGGAACGAGTTCTTAGAGTCTATGACTTAGTCCTTAAGATAATTAAAGGAATCTTGCCAAATTATTATTTTAAACCAGTAGAGATAGCATAATTAAGCAGATTATAATAACCTGAACCAGAGTCCCGTTTAGTTTATCTGTTAACTTAGTTTATTTTATCTTTCCTTTTTATTTATAAAAACAAGTCAATTAATTCCCCCCCTTTTGTGACACGCTTAGGTACTATAATATGCACATTAGTCCCACGGTTCGATATCCGGTCGCTTACATTTCACTATACTACCACGATCGGGATTTGTTTGCAGCCCGACGTTTATTTTGAGTTTTAACTTTTCTTTTAATTTTACACCAGTTTAACCACTCAGATATACACGTCTGCAAAATGGCGCCGTTGCCGGGACTAGATTTATTCTAGTTCCTAAGCCCCGGATTATTCACCTGTTTAATTATAAATATTCTGTTCTTTTTATCCTGTTAATATTATGTCCATAATATTTTGTTTATTGTTTATATTAATTATTTACTATATTTTTGTTTATATTATTATATTTGTTGTTTAACCTAACTTCTAACATTTTAATCTAACTTCTAACATTTTAATTTTATGTAATCTAATTCCTAACGTTTAATATTCTGTCAACTAATTGCTAATATTTAATTTTCTGTAAATTAACTTCTAACTTTTAATTTTTTGTCATCTAACTACTAACTTTTAATTTTATGTCATCTAATTACTAACTCATAATTTATTGACATTTTTATTCAGTTGTTGTTTGATAAGTATAATAAAAAAAAAGAGAGAGAGAACGAACAGAGGCCTGTCCGCCTCATTAGCCGCGGACGCCCCGCGGTCCGCCTAGCCTTGTCCGCCTCTCTACACGCGGACGTCCAAGCGGACGTCCCTTGACTCAGAAAAAAAAACGCTGCGTTTCGGTTCTGTTCTTGCCCCAAAATTCACAATTTGCTCCAGTTCGAAACCGAAGAGAACAAGCAGGCGCGCGACTAGCCCCAGCTCTCAATTGTTATTTTATTTTTGTTTTATTTTATATTTCTCTGTTGTTTACTAACATTTTGTAGACTCATACTGTTTTAACCTTGTCAAACTTTTGTTACATATAGGAAGGTAACAGATCAGTTTACTTTATGTTTATGTTTTATGCAGTGCTTTATTATTTATGCTTTATTTTTTGTTTTTCATATTATTATTTTCTTTTGGTGCCACTTGAGTTCTGCTGGCTATATGTGTTTTCCTTTTCAGAATAAATTCTATATTCGAACATATAGCTAAACTCGCCTATGGAAGCAACCTCAGTTGCTCTAGGAATTTCGATATCTTCGGTTGAACACTTGCGCAAACTTAAGTGTGAGGAACATCTCACCCCTACCAAAGCTTAAGTGTGAGGAAGGATACCTTCCTCAATCTACGATACAAGGGGAGTTTCAGTTCTTCCTTTATTATATTCAAGTTCAACCTATATGAGTTTAATCCTTTATGAATCTGTCATATTTTGAAAGTTCCTTTTCTTGAAATTAATTCTGAACAATGAGGACATTGCTCCTCTTAAGTGTGAGGAAGGAGAGACCTTTCCCTGAAAATATGACAGTTGTTCGATAATGCCACACTCGCTTTTTGCTACTCTAAACTGCCTAAAAAAATGAAAAAAATGAGATAAAATAATTGTAGAAGTGTCTGAAATTATGTCAAGTGACAACTAAAAGATAGTTTTATTTTAAGGAGTTTGTATAAAATATTTTCCATCAAAATACTCTATTTTTACTCAAAATATGATAGATCTGCTAATTGTAAAAACCAATTTAGTTTAGCTTGGGATTATGGAAATATGTGGAAAGTTATGGAAAGAAAAGGATAAAGACAAGGTACTCCGCTGTTTATGAATTTTTCTAACCAAAAACAGGCCTCGTCTATCCGGTTATTAAGTTCTTTGGGGTGCTTTAACACCTATCTACGTAAGGTCTCGTGGCCTGGGATAGAAGACCCAACACCGCTATAAGGATAGAGAGAAAAGTCTGGGGTACAGAAAAATAATGCAATTAAAAAAAATGTGTGTCTTGTATATACAATCTTCGCATTAAAAAAAAAGAGAAAAAAAAAATTGCAATTTATATTTATTAACATGAGTACGTGGTGTTGAAAGGTATTGCGGAATAAGGCATTACTTCACACCCCTTGTCATCCCGGGTTAGAGAATTGAAATTGGTTGAAAATCCCAGGTTAATCTAACTTGTTTTCTGCAGTCTAGTTTTTCTATGCTTTTATTAAATTGTTCTTCTTCACTGTTTATAAAACCTACTTCTAGGAGCAGAATTATTCTTTCAATTGTCACTTTGTCTAAATTCCTTTCTACACTTATTTAATCTTGTTTTATTTTTATGGCTTAGAGATAATTATATTCCTTATTTGCTTGAGGACAAGCAAAAGTCAAGTGTGAGGAAGTTTGATAAGTGCAAAACATATAGACTTATTAGGGTTTAATCACCTTATAATTTGTAGCATTTTTAGTAATGTTTCTCACTTATCTTTAGTTTTTCCTATAATTATGTTGTTATTTAACTGATGTATTATATGTGTTAAATTGTAGGAAAAATGCCAAATAAAGACATATATTATAGGGATTAAACTGAGCCACGCGAGAAGCACGCAGTGGCCTTATTTTTTCTGCCGTGTCCGCCCCTTGTCCGCGTCTCCTTAGGCGGACGTGAGAGACTGCAACCGCGTCTCCTTAGGCGGACGTGAGAGGAGAGGAAAGAGAGGAGACCGCATGCGGACGTGAGACAAGGACGTGATAGAGGGAACCGCATGAAATAAAGCGGTTGTCATGCGGACACGTGTAAATATCTGCAAATTAACGGGTTATCTTCTTCGCTCGTCGACTTCGCTCGTCGACTTCGCCCGTCGACCTGTCTGCAACTTATCCATCTACTCTTCACGCGTTCTGTCCCCTGAGCAATCAATGAGCAAATCTCTTTGATCCAGCTCTATCTTCAATCTTCCTTTCCTTTATATAAACCCACGAGCCTTCTGCTTCCAAGGACACATCCACCACCCAACATACCACTTCACCACACATCACACGTTCATCCCATTTCTCTTCTCCCGTCTTCTCCATTTTATTTATTTTACATTCCACCATATTCACCTCTAGTCCTACGTATACAAAATAGCAGAACGAATGCAAGAGTGACTACAGATGATTTCTACTACTCTTGTTCCTGTTTATCTATTTAATATGTTAGGCTAGAATATTTATACTCTGGGAGTGGTTATTATGTGTATGTATTATTTATGCAATATTTTTACTGGTTTTAATTTAAATACAGTTTGTTACGATTAAAGCTTATCTCTCGCCTTTTTAATAAATGTCATGAGTTTATTAAATTGCTTGCTAAGTCTATTTTGATCAGACCGGTGATAAATAGATAGGTTAATTAAGCCGTAAAACTGGAGGAAACTTGTTATGATTTAATAAGTTAGTATTCAGTTGCAAGAATAAAATTCCTCATACTCCTCTGCCGTCCACCAGTGGGTGCTTGAGTTTTCATCGGACCCTGCACAACTGGAACGAGTTCTTATGAGTCTATGACTTAGTCCTTGAGATAATTAAAGGAATCTTGCCAAATTATTATTTTAAACCAGTAGAGATAGCATAATTAAGCAGATTATAATAACCTGAACCAGAGTCCCGTTTAGTTTATCTGTTAACTTAGTTTATTTTATCTTTCCTTTTTATTTATAAAAACAAGTCAATTAATTCCCCCTTTTTGTGACACGCTTAGGTACTATAATATGCACATTAGTCCCACGGTTCGATATCCGGTCGCTTACATTTCACTATACTACCACGACCGGGATTTGTTTGCAGCCCGACGTTTATTTTGAGTTTTTAATTTCTTTTCTTTTAATTTTACACCAGTTTAACCACTTAGATATACACGTCTGCAGTACTCACACATAGTGTTACTGCCCTTCCTTGTGTTGCCTAGTTGGACTCTTACCTGCATGGCTCTGGCTGCTGATTGTTCAGCGAACATCTCTTTAAGAGTGTTCCAGGTCTCAGCAGCAGTAACACAACCAACTACATTTCCAATTATAGAATCAGATAGAGATGTATTAATAATGGACATTACCATCTGATCATATTGTCGCCAGGTGGCAAATTCTGCAGTGAGAGGACTTGGCATCTCCTTGGATCCATCGATCCAGCCAAACAAGCCATGGCCTCTAAGGTATGGCTCGATCTGAGTTTTCCAGGTAGGATAATTCTCTGAGGTTAGTTTTATGAAATTTGAGATGGGTGATATTAATGATGGCATGGATATTGACAGGGCTCCTTGAGTGGCAGAGCCAGACATGCCCGTAGAAGCTGATTGAGTCGAAAACATCCCTGACATGGTGAAGCTGTCTAATGACGCACTGGAGGATGATGACATCGTGCTGCCTGATGATGCACTAGAGGTCGAAGACATCTTGAGCAAGAAGAAAGGCGCTCTTCAGCTCTAATACCATACAAGAAAACAAGACTGAGATCGAGTGTGAATCGAGATGAATGTTTACTGTTGTATTGATTTCCTCAAATGTACAACGGCAGATTACAATACTATATATAGTAGGGTTTCTGTACATATATAAAACGATGTGTTTAAGTTATTTCTGTTATGGGCTGTCTTATTTATGTGGGCTGGACCGACATCATTTTCGATTGGGCCTTTTGTCTTATTACTTATAGTTTCAATAATTTTACATGTTAAAAAACGACATTCACCAACACTCTAATATATAACACTCTTAACATTTTCATGGACATTAACTGTATTTTATTGAAAAGGAAATTGATATATAGCTCTAACATTTTCATGAACACTAACTATATTTCAACCGAGTCTACTTGTTCTTAGAGATGGTTTCAAGTCTTGTCTTTGACTACCAATGTTATTTAGGAGATTCACTACGACACCACCCAGATACAAGAAAGGGAGAAAGTCAGCCCCAGAATTTTAAGTATAAGGAAATAATTGAACAAATAATTAACCCACAAAAGATACAAATACCAGCCCATCCCGATTAGGGATGACAATTTTTACCCAATCCAAAAATTTGACCCATACCTAACCTGTAAATAACGGGTATGAGTTTAGATTATTGACTCATTTAATTTTTGGGTCAGTTATGAGTTACCTATTAAATATATGGGTTGGGTATGGGTTAAAAGTCCAAACCCGAATTCAACCCGACCCTTTACTTAATTTGATTATAAATAAATAAACTGCTAAATAAGAACATATGTTACTTGGATATGTATTAATTCTGTAACTATTAGTATAATATCAAACAAAAATACTATCACTTCTTTAGGCCACACAAATATATTTTTTTATAAATCCATATGCATTCTCTAGGTCATATATATCCACCATTCACTATTCATTTAAAAACTTAAATACTATGTCATTCATTAGTTACAAACTCCACTCCACCGTTCACACCATTTCATTCGCACAAATAACGACTATGGTTAAGGTTATTGACCCATTTAACAAGATGTTGACACTTGGAAAAACGACACACAATGATTTGAATTAAATGACCATCATGTGCATGTTTTTAGGGATGAATTATCATTATGTAGAAAAACCATAGTATTTATGTTTAAATGGGCTAAAACGGGTCGGATTTGGGTTCAATGATTTTTAATGGGTCGGTATGGGTTGAAAATTTGTAACCCGATTATATTGGGTCGGGTATGGTCAATACAATTTAATCAGGGGAGTATAAAACAACACGAACAGGATAGCCGACCCATCAACCCAAATTGACACCCTAAATTTCCCGAGACGTGAGCTTTCAGAATGAGCGGGTGAGAGCACAAAACCGAGGAGAAACAAAAGGTACACGAAAAGCAGACGAAACAAACTCTTCCGCCTAGGATAGCACCATTTGTGGTCATGTAGGTGTGAAATAAAAGAGGGAAAAATCGGGTGTGTGTTAATAAATTGATGTTAGTTGTTAATATAACTTTTAAAAATAATTATTATTTAAATAATATAGGAAAGAAATTATGGAATTGGCACCTAAAATTGATGATAAAACTGGAAAAAATCACAAACATTCACTATTGATCATAATCATATAATAAGGGAAATTTCATGAAATATCATTATATTTTTGTAAATGACTTTATAACATAATATTTTTTTGTTGTCTATAAAATACTATGTCATAAAATTATCTAGAAAAATAAAATATAATTTTTAAAATAATTTTTCAATATTATTTAAAATATAATATAAATTTTTTTGTTAAATAATAATCAAATCGATTATATTTTTTTTAAATAATTTATTTTTTATTTGTTGAATATAAATTATTTAGAAAAATTTAACTAATGTTATAAAATCTTTTTTTTTAAAAAATATATTTTATTATGTAGATATATTTATGACATAATATTGTTGTCTAATTTGTAGATAATTTTTTTAAAATATTTTTTATTTTATTTCTATTTTTATATATCTGTTAAGTTTTTATAATATTTTAAATACTTTTTATAGTAATTTATACTTTTATAGTATTTTTAATTTTTTATGAATTTTAGTAAAATTTTAACACTTGGAGACATATTGACAATTTTAAAAGTACTTTATTAACTAGTAGAAATATTTTTGTCTTTTTTGCTTTTGGTAAAGACATACTGAATGAACTTTTATAAAAATATAGTAACATTTTATGACTTTCTTTCATTTAGTGGCATTTTATGAATTAGCCAAAAATATAATGGCATTTCATGAAATTTTCCTAATAATGATAATAATAATAATAATCATACTATAGTAACGTGTTACTTTCTTTTTTATTAATGTAATTTTACAACATACCGGGTGTGCAATCTAATTTCTCCCAAGTGATCTCGGTCCCATACCACAATTATGACCCGGTGTTGATAAACGTGAAGGTGTTTTTAAGAGACGACGCTCAAAACAGAGGGTTCTCTTCTCCCCGTTCTCTCTCTGCTCTCCCTCTGGTACTCTATCAGGGTGATATGCGGATGTGAAAGCGTCGACCGCACATATTTCGTCTCTTCCTGAATTTGATCCCAACTACAAAGCAAAGCCTCAAAACACCTAGACGTAAACGGAGAGGACTCCTCTGAACATCTTCATTTGCGCTGGCGGATTTCCATTGTCCCACGTCTTTTCTCGGTTAACTCCCTGTTGTGATAACTGATATTGGCGATGCATTTCTTACTATCAGTGGGATTACAATATTAAACCTACCGGGCTTTATCGCCGGGAAGATGGAGTTTGAGTATCAGGAGGTAAGAGGATTTCGTCCCAAATCTGTTTTGAGATTATTATTTTTTCTCCTTTTTTTTGTGGTGGAGGTTTTAGATTGTGTTTGAACTTTATACGTAGGTCGTGTCAGCTTTTGATGTTTAATTTCCTCTTCTTTTCTTTTTGTTGGTTTCGACGGGGTGCAGGATTACATTAGAAATTCAAGAGACGTTCAGCTCTTCACTTGCAGATGGTTGCCTCTGTCTCCTCCTAAGGCGCTTGTTTTCCTCTGCCATGGTAGTTTTCTCTTCTTCTCTACCTCATATGACTATTTTTCTCCGCCAGTTTCTGCCGTCTGCTAATATAAAATGTCTGTTGATGGGGTCTAATAGGGTACGGTATGGAATGCAGTGGGTACATGAGAGGTAATCAATTCGTTCATCCCCAATCACTTGATATCTTTTTCCAGGCTACACTTCTGTTATAAATTGCGGTTGCGATGGGTCAACTTCGTTGTTTTATGTGGTCCATGGACAAAATGCTTTGAAACTTGATTCAAATGAAAATGTAGTTAATACAAACTGAAACAATTTTTTTTCAGCATTATGAACACTCCTCCTTTGTGGTTGCCCTAGTCAAATGGATTGTCTCCCCCACCACCATTGATAGCGTACATCTATGCATTTGATGATTTATGTTGCCAGAATTAGCTTCTGGACATTTTTCTCCCTTTTGATAAGGCTGGAGAGTTATGGCGATTTAGGGACAAGTCCTCTTGTATCTTTTAGAATCCCAAATGATTCCAGATAGCTTGTCGTTGTGATCACGATGTAGATCTAAACCCTTATAATAGCATGGTTAGTATCAACTAACAATTTCAGATACATTCTCAGATATGCAAGGATGACTTTTAAGATCATAGTGGCTTGTATGTTGTATGAAATTGATGACTAGCCATCTCCCTACTAATATTCATTTTTCCCATTTGTGCCCTCACCTTTTCCCTCATGTACCCAATACCCTGGATCCCTACGGATACTAAGAAATGTTGAAAAACAAAATGCCATGAACCGGATTAAGAGAAGCACCAGAGAAGAAAAAAGAAAAAGAAATCGTTCACCCTAGCTACTAATTAGCTGCTCGTGATTGAAAACGGAAGAAATTACCTTCTAGGTGCTTGGAAAATTTCCTTACCCGGCCCATTAAATGTTTCTATGAGGAGTACATGATCTTCTTACTGGGTAGGTGAACTGGCACCTTTGAATGCCCTTGCTGTCATTGTCTGTATTTCAACTACCACCTTATCTGTAGCCCCATACCATTGTGTTTTCTTCTGTGCCCGCAAAAGGGGTGGATGACTTTCAAGGAGACAGTTTGAGTTGAGATTGTCTCTGTTTCCTTTTCTGGAATGTCCTCTAATTGATTCTGCGAGGAAGTTGAACTGGTCAGAATGGTTTGCGTGTAGTTCGTGTCAAGATTATTTAATCCATACAGTTCATATATTAAGCTTGCAACAGTTTTGTAAAAACCAAGGATTTTCTCCCTAAATCGTAATAAACAACTAATCTTCCCCACTGCTGATGCTGGCTTACTGCTACTTTAATTTGCTACCACAAAAGTCAGGAATGGCGTGGATGGTTGATGATATGTAATCATAATTGGTGGGGGGTGATGGGGCAGGGGGGTGGGGGTTTATGAGGTAGTTGAATCCTCCTGGTTTTGTAGCTGGACTACTTGTCTGCTACTGTGTTTTGACGATCTAGAATCCATGACAGGACCACATCATTGACATTAATGCGATGGTGGTTTTGTTTGGTGGGCAAACTACAAAATAAAAAGACTTAAATTTATCTGCTCAATTATTCTTAGGTTGGTGGTCCTGGTCCTACTTACTTTTTGTATAATAATCGTTCACATAATTGACTTCTATTATAGATGTGCAACTGTATTTTCTTCCATGGCCATCTCAAATCATGGGTTTTTCGCTGGATTGGCTTTATATATCTTTTTATATTAATTGATGATCTGGTCAAGCAATTAAAGTCAGTTCCCGTTTAACTGGAAGAGTGAAGACATGACTCTACTTTTTGGTTCTTTTACTTGAAAACGAAACTGTACATTGGAAGGACAGCTCATTTTTCTGTAGTCTGTACATACATACTTGCATATTGATACAGTTTAATAGTAGTAAGCAACTCCACACTCAGTTTTTTCATGGATTCCATTGATTTTAGGAGTCGGCATCACATTGGCATGCGCCGGTTATGCTGTGTTCGGCATCGACTACGAAGGGCATGGGCGGTCCAAAGGTGCTCGCTGCTATATCAAGAAGTTCCAGTATATCATAGATGATTGCCATAAATTTTTCAAGGCAATTTGTGGTATGTGAACGGCTGAATTATGCCCATAATTTTCTGTTATTTTTCTCTTCACTGTCTGATTTTTTTTTTTTTTTTTGCTTTGCTGTTTGTATTCTTTTTCAGATCAGGATGAGTATGCAGAGAAACGAAGGTTCTTGTATGGAGAATCGATGGGCGGAGCTGTTACTTTGTTACTTCATAAGAAGGACCCAGCTTTCTACCATGGAGCTGTTCTTGTTGCACCCATGTGTAAGGTGGTACTTTTTCATTGCTTTGCCAATACTAGCCAGCTATTTATTTTGGTTTATCATCAATGAAGCTGCTTAACAACTTGGTCGTCCTTTGCACCGCATTGGCTAAATTATGGAATGAATTATGTCATTTTGGACCACCTACCCTTACCAGCTCCAGCTTCGGATAACATACGTACTAATACTACAAATTATTTAAAATTCTTCCTTGATTAGATTTCAGAGAAGGTGAAACCGCATCCGGTAGTGGTTAATATATTAACAAAGGTGGAAGAGATTATACCCAAGTGGAAGATTGTTCCCACAAAGGACGTAATTGATTCAGCTTTCAAGGATCCTGTCAAACGAGAAGAGGTAGTTCCACCTACCTACCGTACTTACGTATCCCTCCTATTCAAAAGACTATAAGTCGTTTTTGAGAAGAATTTTAGTCCAGATATATTTTTTAAAGCAACTTATGTTTGAATAGGATGGACTATTATATTGTTGTCATTATCAACACTTGACAAGAAGTGGTGCTCATTAATCGCCTGCTGTCTATTTCTACACACTTGAAGTAATCTAATCTAAATTTGTTTACAGATTCGAAGAAACAGGCTGATATATCAAGAGAAGCCTCGGCTCAAAACTGCTCTAGAAATGCTGAGAACCAGCATAAGTCTGGAGGAGACATTACATGAGGTGACCTTACCTTTCTTTGTATTGCATGGAGAAGCGGATATAGTAACTGACCCAGAAGTGAGCAGGGCACTGTACCAGAAAGCAAGCAGTGTGGACAAGACCATGAAACTTTACCCTGGGATGTGGCATGGCTTGACCTCTGGAGAACCTGACAACAACATCCAGATTGTCTTCAGTGACATTATAACTTGGCTTGATAACCACTGTGGTGCTAATTCAAATGCTCTGTCTGAGCACCATGGCACTCCCCTAGTGAAAATTGCAACGATGAACAACCAATATACAGGATCAGCTTCAATGGACAGTCGGAGGAAGAAGAAAGGACTGTATGGAAAATATCTCTGTGGGTGGAAAGGTCGTCGGATGCACCATCTATCGTCAATGTAGCTTACCGATTGGTCTAGTTTTTTAGTGCTACATTCGGTGGGTGGAAATAAGCCTGATAAATCAGTTAACAGGGGAGAGGAAAGCTTGGATTTAGAGTCTGTATGTATACTGTAAGCTTGCATGTTGCTGAATCTGTCACTTGAAAAATCAAGATTATTGATGTGAAAGGTTGAGCAAATTAAGAAAGAGGTTCATTTATAGGATATTCCGAGGTTTATTTTAGAGATACCCCTGAGGTTTCATTTTCATTACGAGATACCCTGAGTTTCAATTTATACGAGATACCCCTGAAGTTTCATTTTTTTTACGATATACCCCTGAGGTTTCACTTTCATTATTATACCCCTGAGTTTTCAATTTTATACGAGATGCCCCTCAGTTCAGATTTTGATATATTATTTTTTCATATCCACATTTTACCCACCCACCATATGCCCCGCAATATCATGGTCAATTTTTTAAAAAATGTAAAATATAAACAAAATGCACATAAAAATTAAAGATCAATTAAAATTTTAATTCAATTTAAAAAAACATTAATAAAAGTATAATAAAAATAAAAAAATAGAATCATAAAATTTAAAATAAATAGAAATGACTAAACAACAAAAAATAACCTATTTAAAAAACTTATATTGTTACATAATTTGAACGGTAGCTTAAAATCATAAAAATTTTATAACAATTATATTAAACAGAAGAAATAATTTTATCAATTATAGTAAGAGTTTATTAACGAATATATTATTCGATATCAATAATTGCAAGAGAAATGATTACTCCCTCCGTCCTGAATTGACCGTCCTGTTTTATTTGGACATGTCGTTTGACTTCAATTTTTAACATATAAGATAAATTAATTTTGAAAATTTAAATTTTGCATATGATTCCTTACATGATAAACTATAAGTTACAAAAGTTAGTTTTATAAAATTATTTTATCTTATATGCTTAATATTGAAGTGGAAAAACGTGTCATAAAGCAAACAGGATGATCAATTCAGGACGGAGGGAGTATATTTTATGGTTTTTATACTATAATCACAAAAGAAATGATTATATTATTTGATATCAAAAATCAATATTTTAAATTAGAAAAAAATTAAATTCTTGAAATCATTATTTTATGGTTTTTATATATCTATTATAACGGTGGCTTAAAATCATAAAATATATAATTTCTCTTGTGATTATTGATATCAAATAATATATTTGTTAATAAACTATATCTTTAAATAATAAAATTATTTATAATTTCTTGCATTTAATATAATTGTTATAAAAAATTTATGATTTTAAGCCACCGTTTAAATTATGTAAATATAAGTTTTTTAAATAGATTATTTTTTTTGTTGTTTAGTCATTTCTATTTATTTTAAATTTTTTTATTCTAATTTTTTTTACTTTTATTAATATTTATTAAATTGAATTAAAATTTTAATTGATCTTTAATTTTGATGTGTATTTTGTTCATATTTTAAATTTTAAAAAATTTAACCAGAAACCTGTGAGGTCATTGCGGGGTATATGGTGTGAGGGTAAAATGAGGATATGAAAAATATAATATATTAGAATCTGAACTGAGGGGCATCACGTATAAAATTGAAACCTCGGGGGTATATCGTAATGAAAGTGAAACCTCAGGGGTATATCGTAAAAAATGAAACCTCAGGGGTATCTCGTAATAAAAATGAAACCTCAGGGGTATCTCGTAAAATTCGCTCAAACCTCGGGGGTATATCGTGAAATAATGACGCAGTTTAATTAAGGATTTTTTAATCGTAGCCATGGAACATGTAATACTAAGCAAGTTGAAAGAAAAAAACATTACTAACAATGGAACAAACTTATGGTTCAGGAGTTTCCCACAAAATTGATAAGGGAAGGACAACACTTTTGTTTCAACAACATAATATAAGAGAGAAGAAAGAGCTAGCATGTGAAAAGGGTGAATTGATTAAGTTATAAACAATATAGTTGCAACCAATGAAATCAAACAATACGACACTTGTTAGGATAGCCTTTATTCCTAATTCTCTCTTTATTTTCTTTAATCTTTTCCTATCGGTCATTAGTCTCTTTAATCCCGTTTAGCAACGGCTTCTTTAGTCCCGTTTAGCAACGGTCCTTTGTATTTCGTTTATATGTCATGTTTCTTCCTCGAAACAGTAACAAGCTAATACAATGAATTTCTTCTTCTTCTCTCGATAGCACTTCAGTCGATTCTCTCAATCTCTTTCCGTTCCTTCGCTCCTCCTTCTCTTTTCTTTCGATCCTCCTTTCACATGGTATCAGAGCGGTAACGACCGCCTCTTAACCCTAATCTACACCAATGTCGTCCGAATCTGACGAAGGGGAGAACGATTCTCAAGATGATGAAGAGAAATCTTCCGATTCTGAAGAAGAAGAAATTATCGAGAAGAAGAAGAATAGACGATGCCACGATTCGGATCCCTTGGTGGTTTCAAATTCAGAAACTCCCGGAGTTCAGCTCACTTCGACAAAATTTGACGGTAAAAAGGGATTCCAAAATTGGAAGAAGAAGATCGAGATTTGCTTGCTGGCCAAGAACAAGATCAAGATGATAGATGGTACTCTTAAAAAATCCAAGGTGGCCAAGAATCGCAGAGACGCTTGGGACCGATGCGACGGATTGGTGCGGTCTTGGATTCTCGCTTCGGTCGAAATCAACATCGGAGATAGCCTCGTTTCCTGCTCAACCGCGTATGACATGTGGAAACGCCTTACTCGGAGATTTGACCAAATCGACGGTACGAGACTCTTTGAACTCAACCGCGACTTGTCTAGAATTGAACAGGGAAGTTCCTCTGTCACTGAGTATTTCACCAGGCTCACCAGTATTTGGGATGATATTGCTGCTATGACAAATATAGATACCTGCGTTTATGGATATAGTGAGAAGATAGCTAGGCATACTGAAAACCAAAAATTGTTTCAATTTTTGTTGGGGCTGCGCGATGATTTCGTCAACATTAGAGGCAATCTGCTCATGAAGAAACCCCTTCCAAGTTTAGATTCTGCTTATGCCGTAATTCTCCAAGAGGAGAGGCAGCGAATCAGTGGAAGAAGTGAGAATGATGCTTCTGGAATGACTTTCGCAAACAGCACCAGTAGAACAGAAACAATTTTTGGAGAAAGGAGCAAGTTCAGAAAAGACAACATCGGCAAGAAGAATAACAATGTTTGTACCCACTGTGGCAAAACTGGACATCTCAAGAGTGGTTGCTTTGAGATTTGCGGGTATCCCGACTGGTGGAAGGGATCGAGGAACACCTCTACTGCAAATTCTGTTAGCAAGAAGACAAAAGGTATGAAAGGTCTTTCTGTTTCACATATAGACAAACTAACCAAACTTTGCAACTTGCTTGATCAGACAGGAAAGATTTCTGATAAAAATGCTTCAAGTAACAGTGTGTTTAGCAGCAAAAGTAAATCGCAGTTTGCAGGTACAGTTTTATCTAATTGCAATAATTCTTGCTCCAAACATATTAATCATGAATGGCTTCTTGATTCTAGTGCGAGTGAGCATTTGATTGGAGATGAATCTATGCTTAGTAGTGTAAAACAGACTTCTGATGTCAACTACGTTACTTTGCCCAATGGTCATGTTGAAGCTATCAATGTGATGGGAACAATTTTGCTTGCTGACAACTTTAAGCTAGAGAATGTTCTTCATGTTCCCAATTTCAAACTCTCTCTTGCCTCTGTTAGTAGATTAGCTAAGCAAAACAACAGTGTTGTCTCGTTTGATTCTAATGCCTGTTATTTACAGGCCCATACCTGGAAGAATAAGAGACAGATTGGGCATCAAAAGGATGGGCTGTACTTTCTTGATAATAAACTGTTGCGCAACATTTTTGGTGATTGTAATCATAATAATTTTTCTGCTGTTGCTTATTCATGTAATTCCCACGCATTGATGTTACATAGAAGGATGGGACATCCTCCTCTGAACAAAATGATTCGAATGGGTTTGTTACAGAAACATGAGATACCAGATAATTTTGTTTGTGATGTTTGTTTTAGGGCCAAGGGCCATAGATTACCCTTCCCTCATTCTAATAATAGATCTGAACGTTGCTTTGATCTTATTCACGTCGACACTTGGGGTCCATGTTCTACTACAAATCATGATGGATGCCGTTATTTTCTCACCATTGTTGATGATGCTAGTAGATGCACTTGGGTTTCCTTATGAAACTTAAATCTGAAGCATCGAAACATATACAAAATTTCATAAGCATGATTGAGAGGCAATTTAATAAATTTGTTAAAGTTGTTCGTTCCGACAATGCTTATGAATTGGGATCGTCAAGAGTTTTACAAGATTTTTTTCATAAAAAGGGCATCATACATCAAACCTCCTGCGTTTATCCTCAACAAAACGGAGTGGTTGAAAGAAAACATCGTTATTTGCTTGAAACTGCTCGGGCTTTATTCTTTCAATCAGGGCTTGATATCACATATTGGGGTGAGAGCATTCTTATGGCAACTTTCCTCATCAACAGATTACCTTCATCCACATTAAATGGTCTATCTCCCTATGAATATTTGTATGGTTCTCCCCCTGATTTAAGCAAAATCAGAACTTTCGGGTCTTTGGTCTACCACACTGGGCCAACCATCAACCGGAGCAAGTTTGACGATCGTGGACACAAAGGAATCTATCTTGGGCCAGGCCTATGCAAGAAAGGGCATCGTGTTCTTCTGCTCGATGAGAATAAAATTGTTACAAGTCGCGATCTAACATTTTTTGAAGAAATCTTCCCTTTGCAGGAACGGGTTTCTCAGGCAGATGGATCGGCCCAACCAAGAACGGGCTCCCATTTATTTCCCGTTACCACAGATGATGATGACGACATTTCCATTCATGGAGAAAATAACGATGAATCCGGTTATCAAGCCCAAGAATCAGATAATCCTATTCTCTTCACTTCTGGCGAGACCACATCGGGGCCCACTGAAAGTCGACCCACCTTCACCGACAGAGATGATTCTCCACCTCAACCTCCGACAACCCAGCTTATGGATGAGGATCAAACTAATCCAGGTTTCTCGAATCTGGATACTCTTGTCGGTCTTCCTTCTGACAACAATCAGGCCCACCATGATCCCTCAAACTCCCTTGGGCCGCCCAACCTCCGCCGCTCCACAAGGACGAGACAAGCCCCTATCCATCTTGCGGATTATGAGTGCAACCTTGTCGGCTCAGATTCTTTTACGCACCTTTTGTCCACTAGACTAAAAAATTCTAAGCCTAATCTTCTTCCCTCTTTAAATTCCATTACTGACTTCATTCCCTCTCAGGTTCTATGTTCTCAGGTTCAAATGATGTGTCCTCTTGAACCATCTTCATATCGTGTTGCCGTCCAACATCCAGAATGGAGAGCCGCCATGAATTCTGAACTCCAAGCTCTTGAAGAAAATAAGACGTGGACTCTTGTTAAACTTCCCAAAGGAAAAAGATGTATTACTTGCTGATGGGTGTATCGCACCAAGCACAAAGCTGATGGTACCATCGATCGATACAAAGCTCGCTTGGTTGTACGTGGGTTTACACAAAAAGAAGGAGAAGATTTCCATGAAACTTTCTCTCCCGTTGTCAAAATGACAACCATTCGAACATTAGTCAGCGTTGCCACCAAACGGCGTTGGATGATTCATCAACTTGACATTAACAATGCTTTCATCCATGGCGACCTTCACGAAGAAATCTATATGAAAATTCCCGATGGTTTGACTGCCTCCAACGGTTTAGTATGCAAATTGCAAAAATCCTTATATGGCTTGAAACAAGCCTCGCGTCAGTGGTATGCTAAACTTTCGACTAGTCTCACTAACCTTGGTTTTGTTCTTTCAGATAATGATCACTCCTTATTCAAATGGAAGAATGGAAGCCCGTCCTCTTTCTCGGTGTCTACGTCGACGATATCCTTTTATGTGGCAATGACGACACCAAGATTCTTCAAGTCAAGAACACTCTACACGATTCTTTCAAGATCAAAGATCTCGGAGCTCTCACATACTTCCTTGGGCTCGAATTTCATTATGCTCCTCATGGCATTGGTATCACACAAACCAGATTTGCTTCAAATCTCCTCACCGACTACGATATCCTTTCAAAGCGATCTGTTGCTAGTCCTCTCGGCCCCGGTACCAAACTCCAATTACAAGACGGGCCTCTCCTTCCCAACGCTACCGAATACCGATTTGATTGGCAAGTTGAACTATCTCATCAACACACGCCCAGATCTCAACTTTAGCGTTCAACTCCAAAGTCAATTCAACCAAAGTCCTTGCCAAAATCATTGGGATGCCGCCACCCATGTTCTTCAGTATATCAAAGGGACGCTCGGTTATGGGATTTTTTTAAATAACACGTCTGACTACTCTCTTCTAGCCTACTGCGATTCTGATTGGGCCTCGTGTCCTATTTCTCGCAGGTCCGTTAGCGGCTATTACATTTTATTTGGAGGCTCCCCCATATCTTGGAAATCCAAGAAACAAGCTTCCGTTTCTCTCTCTTCCGCCGAGGCCGAATACCGTGCTCTTCGACGTGTTACCACCGAATTAGCTTGGCTTTCCCGTCTTCTCAATGAGCTCGGCATCGATGACATCACCCCCATACCATTGAAGTGCGACAACAAATCGGCCGTCTACATCGCCCACAACCCGAATCTTCACGAACGCACAAAACATATCGAAATTGACGTTCACTAGCTACGTTCGTGATCAGATCAAAGCCGGCCTCATTGACGTGGTTCACATCTCTAATTTGAATCAAAAGGCGGATATGCTCACAAAGCATCTTACGGGAAAGGACTACCAACATCAACTTTCGTCGATGGGAATGATGAACACTTTAAACCTAGAAAAATAGCTCTTTTCCTAGGTTTGAGGGGGGGGGGGGGTGTTAGGATAGCCTTTATTCCTAATTCTCTCTTTATTTTCTTTAATCTTTTCCTATCGGTCATTAGTCTCTTTAATCCCGTTTAGCAACGGCTTCTTTAGTCCCGTTTAGCAACGGTTTGTATTTCGTTTATATGTCGTGTTTCTTCCGAAACAGTAACAAGCTAATACAATGAATTTCTTCTTCTTCTCTCGATAGCACTTCAGTCGATTCTCTCAATCTCTTTCCGTTCCTTCGCTCCTCCTTCTCTTTTCTTTCGATCCTCCTTTCACAACACTTGACCTCTACATCTGGTGCACTGTAACCATGAACCTAACCAATAAAGCCATAATAATTCTCAACTGGGGTAGCAGAAAGACACAGAGGAAATTATCTTGAAACAAACGCATCTGAGTTCCTTGGCTTGCGCAAACACCAACAACACTACAGTAGTGCAAGTGCAACCAAAGTTATAAAACTGGCTACCATCAACCTTGATCGAGCTTAGTAATCATCCACCACTGGTGACTTGCAACCCAAACAACTAACTGATCTTACCAGAACACATAAACAAATAGAGGTTCCAAATCAGACACAATTGAAAAGTCGGCATACCGTGTTGACGTTGTACTAGCTTCTTTGGTAAAAGTTTGTACAACAGTTATTCGCCGGTTTCAATGATAAGAAGTTGTAAAAATTAGCAATAACCGTTAAGATGCAAGTATACCCTGAGATGGTGGCAAAAGGGTGATAATATATATATATTCATTGAATCAACATATAGAAAACAGATACATGATCCATTCAGTCATCAAATACATAATCCTTACATTCATCAGATACATCATCCTTACATCCACATTAATTATAATTAACAGCAGCTTATGGAATTAGCTCAAGAATTGCAATAAAAAATGAATGAATTTGTAGAACTAACGATCCACTAGCTAGTAGCTAGAAATCCTGATATCATGGATGCTCCTTTTCTTCCGTGGTTGATGCTCACGTAGATGATATTTTTGAGCATGACTGGCTATTTGTATATGACTCTTGGAAGTCACAAACTCCTTTGAAATCTTCTTCCATTTCCCTGGACCATATACCCTCAAACCTTCTAAGAACAACCGGTGTTCTTCTTCTGTCCATGTTTTCCTCTTCTTGCTGCAGTTTCCTTCCTCTTCTAATCTTCCTCCTTGATGTCCAATGAATGAGTCTGAGGCTGAGGCTGCTGCTGGTGGCAATGGGGTTGAGGCTGTTGCTGGTGGAAATGGAGCTGAGGGTAGTGGCAGTGGCTGATAATAGCAACTCATGACTGCATTATTGTTATCCTGAAGATGCTTGTAGTTAGATCTCATCCAAGAAGAAGAATGATCAGCTTCTGGCCATTGGGGATATATTGTATGGAAAATATATGGATCTTCTGGCAATGGTGCTGCTGCTGGTGGCAATGGGGCTGAGACTGATACTGCTGGCGATGGGACTGATGCAGCTGCTGTTGGCAATGGGGCTGAAGCTGCTGCTACTGGCAGTGGCCGATAATAATGATTAGTCATAAACTTATTAGATGTGTCGACATATCTACAATTAGGGCAGCATGACATTGATGACATATAATTATTGTTAGTTGCTTCTTTCGGTAGATTAGCGGCTTTCTCATCGGTTATCATCATCATGTCAAATTTCTGATCTTGAGAAGAAGAACATGGCCACATCAAGCCCTCTCTGTTTATCATAGTCCACGTCTTCTTCGGCAGTGGCACCTCCTCCACGTGAGATGTACGATTTTCACTCATCAGATTATAAACTCCCTCGTTCAACTGATCATCGTTCTTCTCCACTTCTGATTGCACCGTTGTGTTCAGTACTGCTTCAAGATCATTCTGCATTTGTTCCAAACTTGCGAGAAACTTTTCATCAAAGAATTCTTCCAAACTGCAGTCGGCAACGTTGTCTGTATAAACAAATTTAGGCTTACCATTACGTTTGCACTTACCGAAAAAATATAAACGCGCGCATGTTCTTGTTTCTATTTACTAGTGTATCATTTTAAAAAGTACTACTACTCAAATCATAAAAAAGTATTCAATGCAATAACGTTTACCGTTTTGCAGCACTTGTGGTTGTGGATTATAAACCCCCTCATCGTTTGGATTCTTCTTCTCGGTTGTCTTCATTACTGATCTAGTAGTAGGAGAATCTTGATTAATATCGTTGTTCTGGTTGGTTTCCTGAATCACCATCGTCTCAGTAATCTTCTCATCCACCCTAAACACACTTGTCAGGAACTCATCATCAAACACTTCTTCAAAATTCCACCCGTCCACATCGTCTGTAAATGCCATGGTATGGTAGAATTTTCACTTTGTTTCTTTGTTACTTGCTTAGGCTTCAAACAGGAATACAACCACTATGTCTTCACTGATAAGAAAACTCTACCCTAGCACCGCTGCTGAGCTCGATCGACATTCATACAAAGCACACAAGAATGAGATATCAAGAAGCGCCGCAAGCATCCACCAAGGGGATGGACCCAAAAACCAAAAAAAACGAGGGGGGAATACAAAACTTTGGCGGGATGACTTCTCTATTATATATAGATCACATCAGTCAACTACTTAATTAGTCGGTGTAGAGAAAATATATTACTAGTTTTTTATAAAAATCGTACTTATAATATTCAAATTATAAAATATTATTCTATGTAATTTATTTACGGATTGGGAATTAACAAAATCTTACACCGAATTAGTAGCTAATTTTCAATCGGGCATATATAATATTTATGTACATCTTCGAAAAATCCTCATAATTAATTTGAACACCCATCATTAAAAGTTGAACAACTTTTATAATAACACATATAACTTCAATATGAACAATCAATACCAAATTTTTTTTTGATCAGTGGGCTACACTTTGTAGCGAATCAATACCAAACTTAAAATGAACAGTTGTACGATGCTTACCGTACAACCGGTTGTACAATCATTTGCGTTGATTTTTAAGTGAACATTACTAAGATATATATTAGGAAAAAAGTTACATTAATTATAAAAAAAAATTCTCTCATATTAAAAAACTAAACATATAACTTCAATATATAATACAATAACATTATCAAAATATATTTTAAATAATAACATTTGCTACACTTCACTACTTGCTAATAGATATACAGACAAATATTTGTTGTAGGAAATATACATATTTGAATTAGTTACATATACGATTGAAATATTATGGCTATAAATTAGCATTTTCCATAATAAAAATGTGGGATAAGTTTATTTAAAAATAGCACATACAATAATTTATAGTAATTATTAATATTATAAATGTCATGGTAGAATTTTCTTATGTTACTTGCTTGGGCTTCGTGGTCCATATACTGCAGCAGATATCTCAAGGAGTGTTGCAACTTATGCGCATTACAAAATTATAATGTTATGGTATCAGTATATGTATAAGTAACTTAATGATTAGATAAATTAATAGTTTGTATAAATTATGTTGGTGAATATTGTTAGATTTTAGACTTTATGAGAATGTAAAGTGTATGGATTTCTTTGTAAACTGCCGTCTGTTTTCATTGAGAATGAATGACTAAATTCTGATGTATGTTTACAACCCTAGAGTACCATGTATTTGTAGAGAAAAGATGATAAAATAAGTTGTTCCTAAAAGATCTCTGAAGATCCTAACAAAAAACAAATCTCGGATAGAGATAAAACAAATAAAAACTAACTAATAAGTTAACTAATGAAACCTGATAAAATAAAAGACCAAGTAAGTATGGGCTATGCGGCCCATACTCTAATACCCCCCCCCCCCGCAAGCCATAGATGAACATGTTCAGCAAGGCTTGGAATCTGTAGTATCACGCATACCCATAGATGATAGCTGGTGTTGGTAGCGCGTTCCTGGTAAAACTTTGGTTAACATATCGGCCAACTGTGTAGAAGAATGAGTGTAGACAATGTCAACAAGCCCCCGTTGTATCTGCTCACGAACAAAATGACAATCGATCTCGATGTGTTTCGTTCGTTCGTGAAACACTGGATTACGAGCAATATGGATCGCAGATTGGTTATCACACTTCACCGGGATAGGTACAATATCCTCTACACAAAGTTCTGACAATAACCGAGTAAGCCAAGTCAACTCTGCTGTGACTCGTCGGAGGGAACGATATTCGGCCTCTGCACTGGATAAAGAGACAGAACCTTGCTTCTTCGTCTTCCAAGAAACTGGACTGTGTCCCAAGAAAACATAATAACCAGATACGGACTTCCTAGTATTGGGGCAAGCAGCCCAGTCCGAATCACAATAGGCAGTGAGCTTTAAGGACGAAGTACCCCCATTGGTGAGAAGAAGACCATAATTAACCGTCCCTCGAATGTAGCAAAGAGCATGTAACGCAGCTTCCATATGAATATCAGTAGGACGTTGCATGAATTGACTCAGAGTCTGTACTGTAAAACTGATATCTGGGCGTGTATTGGACAAGTAGTTGAGCTTACCAACGAGTCTCCTATAAACAGTAGGATCGGAGAGAAAAGTTCCTTCATCAGATAACAGAGGTTTGCCCACTATCATAGGTCCCTGAGCAATACGTCGCTTGTGACAATCAAATTCTTCAATGAGATCCATACAATACTTTCGTTGAGATAAAATGTACCCTCCTTCAGTGGGGAGGAATTCAATCCCCAAGAAATAATGAAGAGATCCCAAGTCCTTGATCTTAAAAGTAAGATCAAGAGCACGCTTGATGTGATTAATTTCTTCTTGACAAGCTCCGACAACAAGAATATCATCCACGTAAACAGCAAGAAACATTCGTCCATTGGACGTGTCTTTATAGAACAGGGAGTAATCATTCTTAGATTGCTGAAAATCGAGAGTATGAAGGAAACCTGCTAATTTAGAAAACCACTGTCTGGAAGCTTGCTTGAGGCCGTACAAAGACTTCTTTAAAAGGCATGCTTTGTTTTTACCATGTACCTCAAGACCATCAGGAATACGCATATAAACCTCCTCATCTAAGTCCCCATGCAAAAAGGCATTGTTCACATCAAGTTGGTTGATCACCCATCCTTTGTTAAGAGCAACAACAATAAGAGCTCGAACTGTTGTAAGCTTAACAACAGGCGAGAAAGTCTCAGTGTAGTCTAAACCATGACGCTGGGTGAATCCTTTGGCTACCAACCTTGCTTTATAACGTTCAAGAGAGCCATCAGATTTGAGTTTTACGCGATAAACCCACTTGCAGCCGACCACCTTTTTTCCACGTGGTAAATCCACAACTGTCCATGTCGCGTTACGCTCAAGTGCCTCTAGTTCTTCATCCATAGCCTTCCGCCAATGGGCATGTTTGGAAGCATCTTTATAATGAGAGGGCTCTTTCATGTCCAAAAGAGGACCAACCTGAGTACTGGACAATAAAGCAATACAAGTGGCTGGCCTTAACTCAGTAAGGCTCTCATATCCAGATATAAGATTAGCAGAAGAAGTATCACACCGGTAAACCCTGTCATCCAGAACCTCTTGGAAAACATTGTTGCAAACATAATCATCCAAATAACCCGGTTTACGAGTGTTTCTACCAGAACGACGTACCTGGATGTCATTCCTCTCATCACTCTCATTCGGAGATGCAACGGGTTGTTGTACTGAACCACTTGTTTCGGTATCAAAAAGAGCAGGTGAAACATCCGGAGTCGGAACAAAAAAATTCTGAGGAAAAGATGTGCCATCTACTTGTTCAACATAAGGAAAAACATCCGTGTGAAACCTTACATCCCTGCAAACTTCCACGACCTGTGAGTGAAGACCCAAAACCTTGTGTCCTTTTTGCCGTGGAGCCTCTCCAAGGTATACACATGCTTCGCCCCTGGGGCTGAACTTACTTTCCTTGGGATGAACAATTGTTTTATAGCATAAACAACCAAAAGGTTTGATGTTGTCATAGTTAACTGCACTCATATGTAACAAAGCAAACGGCGACTGCCCTCCCAACACCTTGGAAGGTAATCTGTTGATCAAATAAGTGGCATGTAGAATGCATTCCCCCCAATAAAACAGTGGAACATTCGACTGGAAATATAGAGCCCTGGCTGTTTCAAGGAGATACTTGTGTTTCCTCTCTACCACTGCATTCTGCTGAGGTGTATGAGCACAAGTGGTTTGATGCACGATTCCTTTTTCAGAGAAGAACCTATCACCTTCTTTAGAACTACCTAGTTCCTTTGCATTATCCGAACGAACAATTTTAACTGTTGTATCAAATTGTCGTTCCACCATTGTTATGAAATTAACGACTGCTTCCCAAGCCATTCCCTTTTGTTTCAAAAGATGAACCCAAGTTGTTCTTGTGAAATCATCCACAAAACAAACAAAATATCTATATCCATTATAGGTCTCTGTCTTGAAAGGACCCCACACATCTACGTGGAGTAATTCAAAAGCTCTTTCTGTTTTAATAGACGAATCATCAAAAGGTAACCTTCGAGCCCTACTTTTGTAGCACACATCACATGCATAATCAAAAGAAAAATCCGACTGCTTTATTAAACCCATTGAGACAAGTTTTCTGTAAGGTACATGTCCAAGTTTAACGTGCAAGGCTTTTGCCTTAGAAGAAATAAAAAAACTGTGGCCCGTTTCAGAAACAACGGCCTTATTAGGAAACAAAGCTGGGCCTAGGTCTTGAACGTCTACGGTCTGCTTGGAATTGGCAAAAGCTCGGGTGCTATCCACACCAGCGTCGCAGCCCACATGGCTTTTAACCCCAGTGTCGCGGCCCACATCTGCCCCTTCTCTTTCAGTGCGCAAACCCAAAACGTAAAGCCCGTGATGAACCTGCCCGAAAACCTCAGTCCTCCCTGTCGAGCGGTCCTGAAGAAGACAAAGATCACCACGAAAAACCAAATCGCAATCACAATGTTCTGTCAATTTCTTTACGGAGAGTAGACTGAATCTGAATTCGGGAACAAAGAGGACATCTCGTAGCAATAATCGGTCGTTCACCCTAATGTCTCCTACCAAATTCACACGATGTGGCGTTCCGTCTGGTAAGGTAATATTTTTCCAATTTCGCAAGGGTTTTAGGGTTTCGAATCGATTCTTAACACCAGTAATATGATCCGTTGAGCCTGAGTCTATTATCCATCTATTCTCAAATAAAGTGCGAGAACTGGTAAGACAATAATTTTTTTCGCAAATTTCATTACCTGAAAAGTTGCTAAAGCTCAAGCTCTCTGATTTCGATGTTGTGGTTGCACTGCGAATCATGTCTGCTATTTGTTGAATCTGTTTTGCTGTAAGACCTCCGTCGGAAGTTGATTCCGCCTGAGCTTCTGCTGTGACATTATTCGCAAAACTCTTCTTCTTTCTGGAAAGGACATTTTCTTTTCCATGAAGATGGAAACAGTCTGATTCGAGGTGTCCATTCCTCTTGCAATGCGTACAGAACAACTTCTGGTAACAATTCTCACTCAAATGACCAATTTTTTTACAGTAAGTGCAATTTAGCCTTTTCCTGTCGATATCTGTTCTAGGGTTTTCGAACCTAGAATTCTTTGAGCTGACTGACTGAGTTGGCTGCACCTGTCTGTGACTATAAAAAGAGGTAGCATCTTCTCCCGAAATCTGCCCTCCCCTTTGTTCTTCTTCTTGAATTACTAAGGAGAAAGCTTTCTCTAAGTCTGGTGGGGTTTGCATTGCGAATATCTGCCCCCTTATTGATAAATACTTTCTGTTGAGACCCATTAAGAAGTGGACTAGTTTGTCCTCATCAATCGCCTTCTTGATTGACTTGTTAATGTTGCAGGTGCATTTGTTGCAACTGCACTGTTGCGGAGGATTTGCTTGCTCCAACTCCCCCCACACTCTCTTCAGTTTATTGAAATACTCTGCCACTGATTCTTCGTTCTGTTTCACTTCTGCCAGGTCCTTCTTCAAGGCGTGAATGACGGCCAAGTTGCTGTGTTGATATCTGGAGTTAAGCTGATCCCAAATCTCCTTAGGATCATCCACATACCGAAGACTTTGAAGCACGGTACCGCCTAGAGAATTCTTCAACCAGGCAACCACCAGTGAGTTTGCTCTTTCCCAAGATGCATAGCGTATCTCTTCTGTTTCATCAGGTTTTTTTATTTTCCCTGTGACAAAGCCATACTTATTCTTGGTTTTAAGAGCAGTTACCATGTCAAAACGCCAACCAAGAAAGCCTACTCCTTCAAACTTCGGTACAAGGTTTAATGCTAGACTTTCTGCAGCATGAACATAGATTGGGTCGTTCACGTCTATCACAGAATTCACGGTTCCTGAAGTGCCATCGATCTTCTCCTTCCCTGCATTGTTCGCCATTGCTGCCTAGATGTATTGTGTAGTATTTAAGCTTCCTGAAGCTCTGATACCATGTTAGATTTTAGACTTTATGAGAATGTAAAGTGTATGGATTTCTTTGTAAACTGCCGTCTGTTTTCATTGAGAATGAATGACTAAATTCTGATGTATGTTTACAACCCTAGAGTACCATGTATTTGTAGAGAAAAGATGATAAAATAAGTTGTTCCTAAAAGATCTCTGAAGATCCTAACAAAAAACAAATCTCGGATAGAGATAAAACAAATAAAAACTAACTAATAAGTTAACTAATGAAACCTGATAAAATAAAAGACCAAGTAAGTATGGGCTATGCGGCCCATACTCTAATAAATATAGACATATACTAACTAGTATATATTAACAATCATAAAATGTAAATAAATAAATATTTTTTAGGCGTATTTCATTTGTTTCTGCTAAAAAATGCTTCGCTCCTGAAGCTTAACTATAAAAGAATTTAACAAATAATTTTCGTTATGAAACTCTATTGACAATCAAGCTATCACATTATATGGTACATGTGGAGGGTGATTTTCCGCTAGTTAGAGGAGTCTAGATTTCATTATGCGGAGGGTGAAAACTCATTATTCTTGGCATTCCTTGAAGAATACCTACTCTATCGTCCGTGTTTCATCATTATGTGGAGGGTGAAAACCCGTTATTATTGGCACCCAAATTGCATTACAATTACTACTTACATTTCATCATTTCCGTGTTTGGCACCTTTGCAATTAGCTTTTAGACACTTTGTCAAATTCATTTCATCATCTTCACAATCATTTGCACGAGACCGCTGCACATTCACATCATCTATACGAAACCATTGCATATCTATAACTTTCGTGCAAGAAACCAATTCAACTTCTGTGCGAGAATCTTTCAGTATCTTTTCAGTACGAGACCTAGGATCAATGTGAGACCTAGCATCTTCTTTCAGTGTGAGACCTTGAATTAGTACAAGACCTAGCATCTTCTTTCAGTGCGAGACCTAACATCTTCTTTTAGTGCGAGACCTAGTATCTTCTTTTACTGTGAAACATGTGTGAGAGCAGTATGATATCAGTGTGAGACTTCAGTGTGAGACTAGTACGAGACCAGAGCAAGATTCAAGTTGGTGGGAAAGTGGAAATAAGTCACCTGTCATTATGCCAGCTTTTTAGGGAGTAACAACTAGTGGACAGTGGCAATAAGTCCCCTCGAAAGACTAGAAGTTATCACAGCACCCCAGTTGGTGGGCAGAAGCAATAAAAGTTCCTTTCGTACACCAACTAGAAGCCTTAGGTTCCCGATGCCTCAAAGCTCGGCAAATATTTAGGTTCCGGACGCCTCAAAGCTTGGCAGAAATTTAGGTTCCCGATGCCTCAAAGCTTGGCGGAGTTTTTTATTTTAGGTTTCTGATGCCTTAAGCTCGTCGGAGTTTTTTTATATTATAGGTTCTCGATGCCTCAAAACTCGGCTGAGTTTATTTGATTAAGTTTTAGGTGGCCAGCACCTTTGGACATGTTTCAGTCCCCAGATGCATTTGAACCATCTTTTTTGTTTGAACGGGTTCTGATCCCCAAATGCATCCGAATCATCTTTTTGTTGGAACGGGTTTTGGTCACAGAAGCATCCGAATCACATCACATTTCACCAGGAATAGGTCCAAGCCCCTAGAAGTGTCTGGGAACGTTGACTTTCTTCATGTTTAGGTGGTCGGCGCCTCAAAATAGTCGGATAACTTCCAGAACCTTCTCACAGGTAGCCAGCATTTTAGAATAGCTCAACACAACTAAGTGATTTTCGGCAGAAGCTCAAGCAGAAGCTTCAAGGTCGGGCAAAATTTTATGATGTCAATCAAGCATCAACTAGTCCTTTAATCTTCATTACAAGGTCTAGTAGATGGGGGTAATCTGTTATACCCAAAATTGTGACCCTTGGAAAAGGCCCTAATGCGCAAAAGCAAAGACAATGGCAAAATGGTCAAAATGCATAAAATCGGGATTTTCTAAAGATATTCTCGGGACTTTCTATTTTCATATGACTCATTCACCACTAATATTCTCAAACATCATAGTCATTATGAAAGGCATTCTTACAATTTTCAAATAATTTTTATTTTGGCAATATAGCCTTTAATTCTTATTATAAGCTAAAATATTTAATAAATAATACATACAATTGCCTAAAGATTGATAGAAAGGCATCCATATATTAAAATAAAATTTTCACATGGTAAACATGGCTACACACAGTCCTAAAACTGAGAAAATTTATTTGGAGCCTAAACCCAAAATTTTAAAGAGAAATTCAAACATTCTTGTTATTTTCTTCTCCTCTGGAAAATACCCAAATCAAGTCAAAATGTCATGAAACTTTCACTAACAATTGATCAAGGATAGTATTTAGAGAATAGCCCCGTTGGAAATTTGAAATTCCCAATAATTATTTATGAATTATGAGAGGTGCCAGATAGCAACATTTTATAAAATCGGTTATTTATCCACATACGCGATTCTAACTCCCAAGATTCTTTAAAACCCTTCTTTACCCTGGGTTAAAATTTCATGATTTATTTCGGCTTATAACCCAGTTTAAAAAATAGGTAAACTTAGATTCTTTACTTAGATTCCCTTTTATCTATTTTGCTTAAGCTTTCTCTATATAATGAGGTCTTGTCATTGACCTAGAGACACATAAGAACGCTCATAATGTTAGAAACTATCTCTCCCTACCTACCTCCCATCAAGTTTCCAATATCAAAATCCAATAAAACTAGAATTAAAATGTGAGAACAACTCAAGGGAAGCAAGGTCAGAAGCTGGGGTCGTTTCCCAACCAGAGGTCAACCGACGAACCGATCAAGGAATCCTGATGTGCGAGGATGAACACTTGGAGCATCCAAAACAGGTTAGACGCTTCGAATTGTTAAACTAAGAAACTCCACACACTTCCCACATTATTTCCAACCAAAAATCAACTTCAAATTGTGTGTTTCTGTGTTTTTCCTAACTGTCCACCTTTAAATTGTTTGCTCAATTTTGAGGTGAAAACTTCTCGAAATTGAAAACTTTATTTCACCAATTGACTTAGGATCTAATTAGGCACACACCCATAAATTTGAGCCAAAACACCACCGTAATCAACCTAAAAGCCATTGTATATGGCTGGCCTCCACGGACGCCTTGTCCGATACGTGGGCGGCCCACAGACGGCGGCGAGAATCAAGATTTTCAAAAGTTAGGTTGAATCCGTGCCCACGAACACTTCAAAATTTCTTATCTTTGGCTAATTCGAATCTTCTGATTAATTTGGTATATTAAGGTCCGAGGTCACAGACGGTGGCGAATTTTGACATAACTTGGCTTCTGAAATCCTAAGTTAGGCTAGTTTAGTTTTCACCTTTAATTTCTGTCAAAAAATGATAAAAAAGACAAAAATATAGAAGTTTGCACATTTAGGTAAATCAACCTTATAAAAAGCCTTTCCATGACATTAGTTTAGGAATAATAGCTTTGAAGGGTAGTGAAAGTAATTTGAACCCAGAAAAACTATATTACCAAGCCTCCAATTCCGAACTCTACCTTTCCAAGTTTAACTAGGTTAAAACTTAGGTGGCGACTCAAAATATATAGGTTCAGTGAGCTAACCTTAGGTTAATAATATTTTTGTTTTATAACATAGTTGTAAAACTTAGGTTATAAGTGGACCTAGAACCTGACCAGATCCTAATCACATAACAACATAGGATAAGGTTCGAAAACCCGGGATCACAGTACCTTCCTTCGGCAAAGAAACTCCATCCCAACCGGCACCTTAACCCCCGGAAGTAGCGTCTTCAGCTTGTCAAGTCGAAGCGTCGACCCCAACCTTTTACCCCTTTCCCTTGTCATAGGCGCCGTCAAGCGATCAACCACCATCGTCTGCGCATCCAGATTTGGGTCCGTAAGCCAAGCAACGCCATGGTCTTCAACACCGACACGACATAAGTAGCACTACTCGAGCTATAAGCCATTATCGAGATTCCCGAAGCCTTCAAAGAGAGCAACCAGAAGAAAGCAAGAAAAAGACTGGGCGTGAAGAAAGTTCAATAGCAAATAGGAAAGTTCAAGAACATAGGAATGCCTCTCTCCCCACCCCTTATTTAAGCCCGAGAAAACCCAAAGGTTATCGTAGCCGCTCACGCAATCATTGTGTCCGTCCTCTCAGACTGCCCAACCATCAGTCACCCCGTATAGCAAGCGTGTGTTAGGTCCCAACACAAAAGCGTATTCAAGTGCTACTAGTAACCCACACGCATCATTACCCTACAATCGCCTCACCACGGCCCCCAAGGTGACACATTACTTCCAAGATTAACCAGATGCGGCACGTCACGACAAATCATGCCTCCAAACACTTAAAAAGTTTAACTACCTGCCCAAAACTACCAAAACTCTAACTTGAGGGACTAGTGGATACGAAGAACCACCCAGGTAAAACTTCTCAACCTTCCTTTTCCTTAATCTCAATTTTTTCCCTTTACAGCAAAACCCGAACAACTTCTTAAGTCTGGCTTCCCTCACAAACTCCAAAAGCGAGATTTGGGGGACTAGTGTTGGTACGGTATAATTAGGCATACCTTAACCATATTATTAAGAGTGCTAATCACATCTCCATGCTATGACCGCATGTACCCAGATAACAAGCCAACAATCAGGGGGAAATGACCCTGGCCGCAAGCACCTCGGCGTACAAGCACTAGATCCAGCAAGCCGACCCGTCATGCCTCGAAGTTGGGCAAGAGCCATTAGATTACGCTAACCGCAACAACAACTATGCTTCTGTGCCAGCATAGGATCACTCATTACCTGACCCTCATGACTTTAACGTCTTGTCCCATCAACACCACCGACTAAAAGCCCGCCGCCTCGAGTCCCTCTCCTCCTCTAACATGACCTCAATTATCCCAAAATGGAAGTGACCTCCTCCCTACTTCTCCAGGCCCATGAATGACAGAGGAATCTTCCCCCGGAAGCTTCGCAAAGGATGATGACGTCCATACACCACACACATGTTATGTCATCATCCCAGCCATCGATCAAATGACAAGACAGACAAGCAAGCCAACAAACATCTGAATCGATCCTCTATAACACTAGTAGAAGAGATTTTAAATGATGCACTTTAAACCACGGTTAAACAAATAACCGTCGTTTAATTTTTATAAACCACGGTTCTAGAACGAACCGTCGTTTATGTTGCACGATTCATCAGATAAATGACGGTTTTATAAAGAACCGTCGTTTATATTTATACCGCTTACAAGAAAAACAACGGTTCCGTTATAACCGTCGTATAAAGTCCTCATAAACCACGGTTCTCCTTGAACCGTCGTTAAAGCCACTGCGCCAAAAATTAAAAACCACAGTTTTGCTTCTAACCGTCGTTTATTGCTCCCATCCCATAGGTTTTAAACGACGGTTTCTCAATGAACCGTCGTTTAAAAGTATTTTAATAAAACCCTCGACGCCTCATTTCTTCTTCCTCCTGGATTCTCTCGTTTTTCCTTGTGCGATTCCGCCGACGATACTTCCCTGTCGCCGTCGAGCCATCCTCCTCCGTCGTCGCCCTGCTGCTGCTAGCTCCGTCGCGCGTCGCCAGTCGGATAAATCTAGCTCCATCGCCCTAACCCTCTCGCTCTGTCGTGTCGTCGCCTAAATTAAGCCGCACTACAACTCCACCGTAGCGCCTCCGTGAGCCACTCCTCCACTGTTGCCTGAACGCCGCCTAGCTCCAGGTATGTAACTTCCATTGTTGTTTTTTTTTCTTCAATTCTGCTGATAATCGAAGGGTTTGGATAGAGGAAACTAAATATGATTGGGAAGGGAAGGTTTGGCAAGAAACATGTGTGGGTATGGTTTGGTGTTTACTACTAGCAAAATGTTTTGGAAAGGTAACGAAGGTTATGGTGGTGGTGGAAGTGGGATGTCGGTAAAAGCAAGCGATATTAACAAACCATGTGGGTTTTTGTATCATATATTTTTATTTGAGTGGTGATTATGTTAGAGGACAATATATATACCAATGGTTTGATTGGTTGGGTGTGTACTACGTGTCTCTTTTTAAATTAATTACTATAGCAGAAGAGAAGCAGAAGCAGAGTCGTAGAAATAGTTTAAACGGGTGGGTATTTCCTTGAGAATTAGATGTGTGATACTAGTTTGGATAGATAATTAGTTTAGTTTTAGTGTAGAACCACAATAAAATAAATTAAGAAAACCAAGTAAGTAATACTAGTATTTGTTGTATATTGTTGTTGTGTAGTGAGAGAGGAAGTTAGTTGGGTCATATTGCTCTCTCTTCTTGGTTGGTGATAGTGAGTAGAGAACAAAGTAGTAGAGTGGCGGAGGTTGGAAAGGAAGAAAGGAAGGAACACACACATTGGGTGTATAGTATACTGAGCGAGGTGTGGTGTGATGTGGTGGGGTGGGTTGAACCACCATATATTTATTAATTTTCTATGGATTTAGTTCTAATTAAGCTATGAACATAGGAAGCTAGCTGATTCTGCTCTCTTTTCTAATTAGTTGATTATGCTTCTGCTATATGTCTGCCTTAATTAATATGATTTGTGGGATTCAGATATTTATTCTTAACTTGTGGTTAGTTCTTATTTAACATCAATTTGATATATGGTTCTGCTCATAGAATTAATTCATGGGTACTATATTCTGATGCTGCTATTGTGTTTGTTTTTGACGAAAAAAGTGTGGAGTATCTAAAAATACGCAATGGTCATGCCAATTTTTTTAGAATTTAACCTTATTATAATTTTATTGAATATGTCTTACTACGGTTTAACAATCCCTCTTCCATCCCATTTGTGAGTTGATCATCACTACTAATTAGGTTAGTTTTTTAAAAATGTTTCAACAACATGGTTTGTTCAAAATATATTCGTTTGTTTATTTGTTCAATTATTCATGTTTTTTCAAATTAAAACCTTATATTCTAATTTCATTGAATAAGTGTCACTACACACGGTCGGATTGTCTACCTGTCGCACTATCTGTTGCTGCCTCGTCAACCTCTGCCACCGGTTCGCCTGTATGTCGCGCCTCTGTCTATCGTCGTCTTCTTTCCCCGTCTATCGCGCCGCCACCTCCTGATAAGTGAGAAATACATAGACATTTAAGGGTTTAATCTACCTTATATTTACTTACTTCCAGGATAATATTACTCACTTATCGTATGTTTTTCCTAAGATTTATGTTTTGATATGAACTGATACATTTTATGTATCAAATGCAGTAAAAAGTCTTGGAATCACATAGTTTACTTCACAAGCTTTCCAACGTATCAAAGGGCGTGTGAAATGGAGGTGAAATGAAGAATCTAAGCCCTGTTGAAGATTGCACAAAAATAAGGAAAACAATACACCATGTCCGCTCAAGTTAGGTCGGACAGAGGGCGGACGTCCGTGCCATGTCCGTGGAAGGAAGGCCGGACAGAGGGCGGACGCATGGCTGTCCGAGGAAGGAAGGCCGGACAGAGGGCGGACAAGAACAACATGTCCGTGGCATGTCCGGGTAAAAAAGAGCGGACAAAAGTATGTCCGTGGTGTGTCCGAGGATAAAAGGGCGGACAACACTGCAGCTGCGGTAGAGACGTCCGTGTAAAAATGACCGGACAAGAGATAGAGACGACCAGGGATTTAAACAAGGACGCCTCTAAATGCAACCAGATCGTGACGGGCAGACCGTCTTCCCCGTTTTTCATGCAGCGCCTGCAAACACATCTATCTACCCCATCACCAATATCAGGCGCCGGCAGTCCTTAAATCCCTCACGCGTTGTCCAGTTCTGTCTTCATCCTCATCCTTTCTTCTATATAAACCACTGCTACTTCATCAGAAAAAATACGCATGTTGGTTCACCATAACTCAACTCTCTGAATCACTCACGTTCACTTTCAAATCACACTTCCTCTAGAGAATTCCATTTTCCTCCATAATAAGCCCGTGCGAATGCAGAGAGTTCTTTCTTTTCTTTAACTCTACTCTATTTTAATGTCTGTCGTACTTACGATGTCTGTTTGTATAATTATGTGTGAGTAATAACCTTAGCCTCCCGGGTTGGGAAGCAAGCCTATTTTATTAAATCGTGTTACGTAGACTTTCTACTATAATCTGTTCAAGCAATATTTTGATTCTCGTCCTTAATGCGCTTTAATCTTCAGGCCAATTATTAAAGTGATATTTATAGTTTCTTGTTAAAATGCGTTGCTGAGACAAGATTCTAGACAGAAGAAGTCAAAACGGGTTAATGACTAGAAGCGAGTTTTCGCCTATAGGTTAATCTGTCTCCAATAGGAATTGTTAATCAAGCGATTAATTTATAATAACTTGGGCAAGTATTGCAGCTTGTTATTTAAGTTAATCAGGGTTTATTGCACAAGGACCGGTCAATGAACTAATTAAGATTCCTGAGTTTATTGCTAAAGTGGTGAACATTTATGGTAATATAATTGAATGAAATAGGTGAGCAGAACAACCCAGGGTGCTTCCTTAAAAACAAAAGAGTATTATAACTGCCGTTATTATTCTGTTTTAATTAATTGTTCTTTTTACTGTTTTGTTTACATTAAGTGTTAAACCACAATCTCCCTAAAAAAAGTGATAAGTTTCTATTAAATAGTCTAATTAGAATCCTCAGTTAATTTACACTATCAGTTAAACCATAGCAAGGTCCCCAAGAGTTCGACAACCCCACAATTCCACTATTCCGCAAAACGATAGGTACACTGCCTAAGTGGTAGAAGTAGTCACATATTTCTTCCAACAAGTTTTTGGCGCCGTTGCCGGGGACCTCCGGCACGGTTAATTGATAGTTTTTAATTTTATTGAGTTTTCTGTTTAGCTTTTGTTACTCTTTAATTTTTGTTTCTATTTTTGTTATTTAATCTTTCTAGCAATTTAAATATCGTATTAATTACAGTCATTTATTTCCCAGTTATTTAAGTTTCCATTGTCCTTAAATTTCAGTAATCTAACATTTAATTTCTGTCATTTAAATTTCAGTCATTCAATTTCAGCAAACTAACTTTTAAATCTCAGTAAACTAATTCCTAACATTTAAATTTCTGTCAACTAACTTCTAACTTTTAAGTTTCCAGTAAACTAATTTCTGACATTTAATTTTTCTGTCATTTAAATTCAGCAACCTAACTCCTAACATTTAATTTTCAGTCATTTAATTTTCTGTTATTTAAATTCCAGCAATTTAATTGTGTCCTTTTTCTTTATTTTATTTTAGTTTTTAGTTAAACTGCATTTATTTTTATTCCTTTTTGTTCATTTAGTTTCGCTTTATCTACTCTAAAAAAAATATATTCTTTGTTTTATTAATTGCTTCTTTCTAATTGTGCTATTTAATTTTCTTTAGTTTATCTTTACCTTTTAATTATTGCTTTTGTTTTCTTTAGTTATTCTCCATTTTTTAAAACTGCATTTTATTTCTATATATGCGTCGAACTCGATCTGCAGGTAGTCCTCCAAACGATCTTGAACCTGAGATTGAAAGATTTCTCCACAGAGAAAGACGACAACAACGTATTGAGATGACAACTCGTCAGACTCTATGCGAGTACCAGCAACCGTCAGTTGAAGGGAGGCCTTCTGCTATTGTCCTTCCTCAAGTTACACAGGCTGAACTGGATGCGTGGCAATTCAAAACGAGTTTCATCACCACACTCTACCACCAGGGCCAATACAGCGGGCTAGATTCAGATGATGCTCCACACCATATATATGCATTTCTTGATTTCTGTAACACTTTTAATAAAACAGGAAATCTAAACGAGCGCATCCGTCTGCAATTGTTCCCCTATTCTCTAAAAGATGGCACCTCCAGGGGGCTGAGAAGTTTACAACCCAGCAGCATCCACAGTTGGGCCGAATTAGCAAACAAATTTCTGGTGAAATACTATCCCCCGTCCAAACAAGAGAAAAAATTGCTGAGATCACAAACTTCTATCAAGAACCAGGCGAGTCTCTCTACGATTCGTGGGATAGATTCAAAGAATTACAGATATTATGCCCACATCACGGTATGAGTAGCCAGGAACTTGTGTTATCATTCTTTAGAGGTTTAAATGATTCTAATAAATTGTTGCTAAGTTCCTCGTCTGGAGGAAATTTTATGAAATTAACCGGAGAAGAAGCAGTTGAACTACTGGATACCATGACCGCCAGCACCAGACAATGGTGTAAAAACAAGGG
Organism: Limonium bicolor; assembly: GCA_023374045.1. NCBI lineage: Eukaryota > Viridiplantae > Streptophyta > Magnoliopsida > Caryophyllales > Plumbaginaceae > Limonium > Limonium bicolor. The sequence goes on along the minus strand of CM041779.1, from coordinate 184,391,417 downwards.
AAGAGGTGAAGCCAAGAAAGAAACGGGTATCTACACTATTCCCCCGCAGGATCATGTATCTGCTCAACTAGCTGCACTCACAAAAGTTATGGAGAAACTAACGCTTAGTCAACCACAACAAAAAGCTGTAAAGACAGTGGCCACTTCCCCATATCTAACTCCCTGTTGCGAAAACTGTGGAGGAGCTCATGAAACCCCAGACTGCGATGGGTCAGGTTTCAACAGGACCCTTGAGGAGGTAAGTTTAATTAACAACAGACCAGTGAATCCTTATCCGAACTCCTACAACCAAAACAATTGGAGGAGCAATCAACAACCATGGAGGAATTATGATCCACAGACGAGCAACCAAGGATTCAACCAAAACCGACAACCGCAGTACAACCGACAACAGGAGCAGCCAACCAACTCACAAGGAGACATGGGTGAACTGAAAAGCATGATGAACCAGCTTCTAAAACAAGGTCAAGCAACAAATTCAAAATTTGCTGAGATAGAAGCCAAAGTTGCTGATCAGGCTACTATAACCACAAATTTAGAAAGACAGATAGGTCAGATTTCTCAACAGTTGGCTCAAAGACCAACAAGGTCACTCCCGAGCCAGACTGATCCAAATCCCAGGGAGCATGCAAAATCAATAACCCTGAGAAGTGGGAAAGAGCTGATGTCTAATGCCCCTGAAGTTGAGAAGGAATCTGATGAACAAAGAAATCCTCAATCTGACAAAGAAGACGTAACAATTCCCAAGGAGAAGGAGTCTCCTGCATCCCTTACTATTAAACCGTCACAGGTTTCATATGATATTCCAATTCCATTTCCTGATAGATTAAAGAAAAAGAATTTGGATGACCAATTTGGAAAATTTCTTAACATTTTTAAGAAATTAACTATTAATATTCCTTTTTCTGATGCCTTAACACAAATGCCTATTTATGCAAAATTTATGAAAGATTTTGTCTAACAGGCGATCTTTACAGGAAAATGACACGGTGAAATTAACCGAAAGAGTGTCTGCAGTACTCTTAAAGAAGCTACCACCGAAGTTGGGAGATCCAGGTCTCCCTATCATTCCCTGCGCGATAGAAGACATAAATTGTGGTAACGGGTTATGCGATTTAGGAGCCAGTATTAACTTAATGCCTTTATCTATCTTTAAGAAATTAGGTATAGGTCAATGCTCTCCTACTCCTGTGCAGCTACAACTAGCTGATCGTTCCATAATCTACCCAAAGGAAAGTTGAAGATTTAGTGGTTTCTGTTGGCAAATTTATTTTCCCTGCTGATTTCATTGTTATTGACATTGAGGAAGATAAAGATGTTCCACTAATCTTGGTAGACCTTTTATGAGAACTGCCGAACTTTAATTGATGTTGAAGGAGGAAAATAATTTTAGACTTCATGATGAACAGGTAGTTTTTGACATGACCCGGAACATGAAGCGTCCTTCTGATACACAAATCTGTTTTTCCATAGACACTGTTGACTCTTTAGTACAGGAGACGTTCCTCAGCAAAGATGAAGAAACAATTTTGGAAAGATGTCTCATGGCATCTTGTGAAGCTGATGATGAAAATCCTGATATTGCTCTCATGGCTGAAGAGTTGAACAAGAGACAACCATACTTTCCGTACCTACCAACAAAATTCGAGCCAGTAGAAAGAAAGCAGACAGACCAAAGCCTTCCATTGAAAAAGCACCTACAGTCGAAATGAAGCCTCTTCCCCCTCATTTAAAATACGCTTTTCTAAAAGAGCCATCTGATTTACCAGTTATTATATCATCTAAATTGACAGATGTGCAGGAGAAGCAACTTTTAGGGGTGCTACACAATCATACGACCGCTATCGGTTGGTCAATAGCAGATATCAAAGGAATAAGCCCATATTTGTGCTCTCATCGAATTTATATGGAAGATGATTTCAGGGCATTGGCACAACCACAGAGGCGTCTCAACCCCGTTCTAAAAGAGGTGGTCAAAAAGAGGTAATAAAACTACTTGACGCTGGAATTATTTATCCAATTTCAGATAGCAAGTGGGTGAGCCCAGTACAGGTGGTACCCAAAAAAGGAGGAATAACTGTAGTTCCTAACGAAAAAGGTGAGTTGATTCCTCAACGCACTACTACTGGTTGGAGAGTTTGTATAGACTACAGGAAGTTGAATACTGCCACACGTAAGATCATTTTCCCCTGCCATTTATTGACCAAATGCTGGAAAGGTTAGCAGGTCAGGATTACTATTGTTTTCTAGATGGATATTCAGGATACTTTCAGATCCCAATTGCTCCAGAAGATCAGGATAAAACTACTTTTACCTGTCCTTATGGAACATATGCTTATAAACGAATGCCATTCGGATTATGTAATGCCCCAGCTACTTTTCAACGGTGTATGATGGCTATTTTTTCTGACTACATTGAAAAATGTATAGAAGTCTTTATGGATGACTTCTCTGTCTTTGGTTCACATTTGACACTTGCCTGGAGAATCTCGATCTTATTTTGGCCAGGTGTGAAGACACAAATCTAGTCCTGAACTGGGAAAATGTCACTTCATGGTTCGAGAAGGGATTGTGCTAGGACATAACGTGTCTTCAAAAGGTATTGAGGTGGATCGCGCTAAAATTGAGGTAATAGAAAAACTCCCACCTCCAACTACTGTAAGAGGTATTTGAAGTTTTCTTGGACATGCTGGTTTTTACAGAAGATTCATTAAAAACTTTTCCAAGATTTCTAAGCCTCTCTGTACTTTACTGACAAAAGATGCTAAATTTCATTTTTGATGAATGTCTAGCAGCTTTTAATTTGTTAAAAGAAAAACTTGTTTCTGCTCCTATTGTGGTATCACCCGACTGGTCCCAACCTTTTGAAATCATGTGTGACGCCAGTGATTATGCGGTGGGTGCTGTTTTGTGCCAAAAATTGGATAAAGTTCTGAGAGTCATTTATTATGCTAGTCGTACTCTAAATGACGCTCAGAAAAATTATGCCACCACCGAAAAAGAATTGCTGGCAGTCGTCTTTGCTTTGGATAAATTCCGTCCATATTTACTGGGTAGTAAGGTTATCATTCATACTGATCATTCTGCCCTCAAGTATTTATTTGCCAAAGCAGATGCAAAACCCAGGTTGATAAGATGGATACTTCTCTTGCAAGAATTCGACATGGAGATAAGAGATAAGAAAGGTATCCAGAATGTCGTGGCTGATCACTTGTCAAGAATGGAGGGACCAGAAGACGAAAGACCTATTAATGAGTCTTTCCCTGACGAGGCAGTATTCGTAATCCAAACGACAGGAGGCCCTTGGTTTGCCGATATTGCTAACTATCTGGCTAGGAAGATCATCCCAGCTGATATGACATATCAGCAGCGAAAAGGTTCTTTTCAATTGTCAAACATTATTTATGGGATGATCCATTTCTTTTCAAAATCTGTGCAGATGGAATTATAAGGAGATGTGTCCCACAGACGGAGATCAGAAATATCCTTCTCTATTGCCATTCTAGAGAAACCGGCGGACATCACGGTGCAACCCGTACAGCTGCTAAGGTACTTGAATCCGGTTTCTATTGGAACACCCTTCACAAAGACTGTCATGCTTTTGTCTACTTGTGATCGGTGTCAAAGGCAAGGTAACATTTCTCGCCGCAATGAACTACCCTTGAATAATATGCTGGAGGTTGAATTATTTGATGTTTGGGGGATTGATTTTATGGGACCCTTCCCAAATTCTTTTGGAAATTTATACATCTTAGTAGCAGTTGATTATGTCTCTAAATGGGCGGAAGCCCTTGCTTGCTCTACTAATGATGGTAAAGTTGTGATGAAGTTCATAAAGAAGCACATTTTCACTCGATTCGGTGTTCCTAGAGCCATAATCAGCGATGGTGGTCTCACTTCTGCAATCGCCAGTTTGATGCTCTCCTGAAGAAATATGGAGTCCGACATAAGGTTGCTCTACCATACCATCCTCAAACGAATGGTCAGACAGAGATAACAAATAGAGAACTAAAATGGATTCTGCAGAAGACGGTGAGCTCTTCTCGAAAATATTGGTCCCTTAAATTGGACGATGCACTCTGGGCATACCGCACCGCCTTCAAAACACCTATTGGCGTGTCTCCCTACAAACTAGTTTTTGGGAAGGCATGTCACTTGCCCGTGGAATTAGAGCATAAATCTTATTGGGCTCTGAAGGTGTTGAACTTTGATCTACAACAAGCCGGTGAAAAAGGAAGTTCCAATTGACTGAGCTGAAGAACTGAGGACACTCATATGAGAATGCAGTGATTTATAAGGAAAAGACCAAGCGTTGGCACGATAAGATGATTGCCAAGCGAGAATTCAAAGCGGGAGATCACGTCCTTCTTTATAACTCCAGACTTAAGTTCTTCCCAGGTAAGTTAAAATCCTTCTGGTCTGGACCATTTAAAATAATCTACCTCTCCTTATGGAGCTGTGGAATTGGACAATAAGAAGGAGGATCGTTTAAAGTAAATGGAGCTCGAATAAAATTATTTCTGGGAAACACGTTAGACAACGAAGAGGCTTCTGCGCTTCTTCTCAAAGATCCAGTCACACTTAAATCACTCAGGTACGGTCTAGCCAAAGACCATAAAGATGGGCAGCTTGGTAGGAGGCACCCTACTATCTATCTTTTTAATCTATATTCTGCTTACACTTTGTATCTTATTCTATGAAAATAATAATAATAATATATATATATAGTGAAATAAAAAAAGAAAGGAGAGAGAACGAGGAGAATTAACTTGAGTTCTTCTGGCTGTTTAGAATATTTATTACAGGAACACCTTGCACGTCTCTGCAGCTGAACTCAAGTATGGGGGAGCTACACTACATACTCTACAAAACTCTGGGGAGTACACTATCCATACCCTGCTCTTTAAATTTTCAATATTTCCTATTACCATGCTTTGTGATCATTACCCAGGTAGTTTGCGTGCCCTGTTATTTTAATTCTTTCTATGCAATGAGGGCATTGCTTTGGTTCAAGTGTGGGGGAGATATAATAATCAAAAAGCTTGCTCTTAAGTTTGTCTCTTTTTCGACACTGTGTTTAAATTTGTTAAGTGAATAATCAAAAAGGAGCCATAGAGGGAGTAATGCCGGTGTTAACAGGTTTAAAGGGTACATACTAAAAAAACACTCTGCTCCTTACTCAATGCAAAAAATTCTGAGGAAATTATCATTTGAATTTTGTTTTGACTTTGAGCCTGGATTTGAATTGGAATGAAACGGTGGAAAAAGAACAAGGCAAGGTACTCCTCTGATCCAGACAGGCATATTCTGATCCTAAACAGGCCTCGTCCACTCGGTTATTAAGTTCTTAGGGGTGCTTCATCACCCGGCTACCTAAGGTACTCGGTATCTGGGATAGTAGACCCAAAACCGCTACAAGGGTGGAGAGAAAAGTCTGAGGTAAAAGAAAAATGAACTTCAAAATTGAAGTATCTGTGCATTTTGTACCAAAATGATAAAAACTTCTTCATTATGGATCATGAGTATGTGGCATTGAAAGGTATAATGGAATAAGATTTTACTTCATGCCCCTTGTCGTTCAAGGAAATGTGAAAGAAAATGGTGGATTGGCTCAGGGTTAAAAGCAGAATTCTCATGGTACTGCTTCTCTTTCTTTTGTAGGACTTCAGGGTTATTCTCAGAAACGAGAAATATACTAAAAATTTAATGTTATTAGTACCCTTTTAAAATTTGAAAAGATTGGCAATTACCTCTTCTGTGCTCTCCTTACTTGATTATTGTCTGTTTAACTTGTTTAAACATTATGTCAGAAAGAGCGGACAAAAGTATGTCCGTGGTGTGTCCGAGGATAAAAGGGCGGACAACACTGTAGCTGCGGTAGAGACGTCCGTGTAAAAATGACCGGACAAGAGATAGAGACGACCAGGGATTTAAACAAGGACGCCTCTAAATGCAACCAGATCGTGACGGGCAGACCGTCTTCCCCATTTTCATGCGGCGCCTGCAAACACATCTATCTACCCCATCACCAATATCAGGCGCCGGCAGTCCTTAAATCCCTCACGCGTTGTCCAGTTCTGTCTTCATCCTCATCCTTTCTTCTATATAAACCACTGCTACTTCATCAGAAAAAATACGCACGTTGGTTCACCATAACTCAACTCTCTGAATCACTCACGTTCACTTTCAAATCACACTTCTTCTAGAGAATTCCATTTTCCTCCATAATAAGCCCGTGCGAATGCAGAGAGTTCTTTCTTTTCTTTAACTCTACTCTGTTTTAATGTTGTCGTACTTACGATGTCTGTTTGTATAATTATGTGTGAGTAATAACCTTAGCCTCCCGGGTTGGGAAGCAAGCCTATTTTATTAAATCGTGTTACGTAGACTTTCTACTATAATATGTTCAAGCAATATTTTGATTCTCGTCCTTAATGCGCTTTAATCTTCAGGCCAATTATTAAAGTGATATTTGTAGTTTCTTGTTAAAATGCGTTGCTGAGACAAGATTCTAGACAGAAGAAGTCAAAACGGGTTAATGACTAGAAGCGAGTTTTCGCCTATAGGTTAATCTGTCTCCAATAGGAATTGTTAATCAAGCGATTAATTTATAATAACTTGGGCAAGTATTGCAGCTTGTTATTTAAGTTAATCAGGGTTTATTGCACAAGGACCGGTCAATGAACTAATTAAGATTCCTGAGTTTATTGCTAAAGTGGTGAAAGTTTATGGTAATATAATTGAATGAAATAGGTGAGCAGAACAACTCAGGGTGCTTCCTTAAAAACAAAAGAGTTTTATAACTGTCATTATTATTCTGTTTTAATTAATTGTTCTTTTTACTGTTTTGTTTACATTAAGTGTTAAACCACAATCTCCCTAAAAAAAGTGATAAGTTTCTATTAAATAGTCTAATTAGAATCCTCAGTTAATTTACACTATCAGTTAAACCACAGCAAGGTCCCCAAGAGTTCGACAACCCCACAATTCCTCTATTCCGCAAAACGATAGGTACACTGCCTAAGTGGTAGAAGTAGTCACATATTTCTTCCAACACCTCCGCCTCCACTCCTCCACCGTCCTGCCGCCGCCAAGGTACGAATCTCTGTTGCATTTTTTTTATCATTTACTGCCATTGTTGCAGTTTGGGCGTGAGAATTAATTCCAACATATATTGTATGTGTGTATTATGTGCATGAGTATGACACAGTATAATTATACCACTAATACTACTGAGATTATATGATCCATTAGTTGACGAACCCTGTTAAAGAAAATGTTAGAAAAAAATAGTACACTAATCTAAAACGTTTCAACACGATGCTTTTTTTTACATATATTTGTTTGTTTATTTGTTTAGTACTAGTTTTTTATTTGAAATATAATAAATAAATCAAACATAGTTCCCTGTCTGATGATGCTTAAATGTTTGTGCGTGTTGTTGAAAATCACTTGAACCTTGATCTGATGCTGCTATTGTGTTTGTTTCTGCCTAAAAAAAGTGAGAAATATCTAAAAATATGCAAAGGTCATGCCAAATTTTTTCCAGAATTTAAGCTGATTCTAAATTTCATCAAATTTAACTTTCTTCATAGTTACTCACAGTTTCAATTTTTTCATCTCTTGCAGGTTGCTCTGAGGTAGAAGACAATCGGATTAAGACGAGGAGAGCAAATATATCCGGTAATAACATTAGCTATGTTCGTTTGTTTAATATGTTCAATTATTTAAGTTCTTATAAAATTAAAACCTTATTCTAATTTTATTGAATATGTGTTATATACTACGCGCAAGAGCATTTGCCTACTTCTCCTTCTTCTGTGTTGTCTGCGCTAGCTGACCATCAGTACTCATCAGGTTGGTATTTAAATGTTTCAAATTTATTCTTGTTTTTCTATTAAACAATGGAAAATCAATTCAAACATAGAATTACCTGTCTGAGATTTACCTGATAGAGGTATGTCTTAGATAGTCCCTGTTGGGACTGTCCAATGACCTTTGATCTCACCATCTAGGTTGTGAATGAGTTAATAATATACAGTAGTTCGGTGATAATTTCGGCAGCATTACCCTAGCGTTCTTCTAGTGTACATATATATATGAATTGAAACAATTATATATATACTACACTAGGAGAACTATAGGGTAATGCTGCCGAAATTATCACTAAACTACTGTATATTATTAACTTGTTCCTAGGTGAGATCGAAGGTGATTGGATAGGTTTAGGTTGTTAAATCTGTAAATTAAAACAGAGGAGATCAGTGGAACGAGTTCACGACATCTGATGTGTGTTGAAAAGGAGATGGAGCGCTCAGTGATGTACAGTGATAGATTGGACACCCAGTACCTAGAAGGGGTCAATAAATTTTGCAAAGTCCTTGTTGACAATCTTAAACCAAGGGATAAGGGATATATTCGATGTCCTTGTATCGATTGCAAGAACGACTTCAGATACCGAGGTGTGGACAAGATTAAGGATCATCTGATTCGTAAAGGGTTTACAGAAGATTATGAAGCCGTAAAAATACTACATGGTCAACATTCAGTACAAGTGTTTGAATGTGCTGATAACGTCGTTGCAGAACAATCAGAAATGGATGCTTCACACGATTTTAGGGATACTCAAGATGATTCACTAGTTAGTGATTCAGATGAGGAGGACCTTAATGCAATGATGGAAGATGTTGAACAACATTTTTCCAACAAACCCAAAACATTCAAAAATCTGATGCAGTCATCCAAGGAACCGTTGTACAGTGGATGTGATACGCAGAAGCAAAACAAATTGAGCGTTGTCCTAAAACTATTCAATCTGAAGGCGAGGCATAGATGGAGTGATGTCAGTTTTACAGCTCTTTTACAACTGCTGAAGGATGTACTACCAAAGGACAATGTTATACCCACAACAACTTATGAAGCAAAGAAGTTAATGTGTCCGATGGGTATGGAATATAAAAAAATACACGCTTGTCCAAATGGGTGTATGTTGTACTGGAAGGAGAATGAGTTGGATGACCATTACTCTGAATGTGGGGAATCACGTTATGTAAAAAAGGGTGGGAGAAACCACATAAGCACTAAAGTGGGTTCTCCTGCGAAGGTGTTGTGGTATCTACTGATAATTCCCCGATTCAAACGTTTGTTGGCAGTTCAGAAAGATGTTGAGAACCTCCGATGGCATGCTACCCATAGAAAGGATGATGGTAAATTGAGACATCCAGCCGATTCACCACAATGGAGAAACATTGACAGAATATACCCTGAGTTCGGTACAGACCCAAAGAACTTAAGACTTGGTTTATGCACTGATGGGATGAACCCTTATGACACTTTGAGCAGTATACACAGTACTTGGCCTGTTTTATTAACAATATACAATCTGCCGCCATGGTTGTATATGAAACCCAGACATATTCTCCTCTCTCTGTTGATATCGGGTCCAAAACAACCGAGAAACAAAATTGATGTGTTTTTGCAACCACTTATTGACGATTTACAACTGTTGTAGAATGAAGGTGCGACAGTGTATGATTCATACGGTATGGAAAAATTCACGCTCCGGGCTATGTTGTTTTGTACAATCAATGATTTCCCTGCATACGGCAACCTCTCAGGATACACAATTAAAGGAGCACTAGCGTGCCCTATATGTGGAGATAGAACTTGCAGCATACGGTTAAAACACAGTGGAAAAAATGTGTACATGGGCCATCGGAAATTCCTCTCGAAAGGTCACAAATACCGTAAGATGACGAAAGAGTTTAATGGAAAAACCGATCATGCAGTCGCACGACCACCACTATCTGCTGTTGAGAGTTACAATCAGTTGAAGAATGTTGTGAACAACTTCGGTCCACCAATTAAAGCCACTGAAAAGAGCATCTGGAAGAAAAAATCAATATTTTGGGAACTTGAATATTGGCAACATTTAGAGGTGATATATTGCATTGATGCTATGCACGTGGAGAAAAAAATTGGTGAAAGTGTAACTGCGACACTACTAAACGTGAAAGGAAAGACAAAAGACCATTTGAAGGGTAGAAAAGATCTGGTTGAATTGGGTATACGAGAAGAACCCGTGCCACAACAAAGAGGGAAACGAACATTCTTGCCTCTCACTTGTCATACATTATCCAAAGAAGAGAAAATAAGTTTTTGTAGTTCTCTTCGTCATATTAAAGTGCCATCTGGTTACTCATCGAACATATCAAGTTTGGTATCAATGTTTGATCTTAAATTGGTAGGGATGAAGTCTCACGACTATCATGTGCTGATGCAGCACTTACTTACGGTTGCAATCCGTGGGATCCTTCCAGCTGATGTCAGAAAAACTATTACAAATTTATGTGTTTTCTTCAAAGGAATTTTGTGTAAAGTGTTTGATGTGGAGACGCTGGATAAACTACAGAATGACCTTGTGATCACCATGTGTCAGTTGGAAATGTATTTTCCTCCTTCGTATTTTGATATTATGGTGCATCTACTTGTTCATCTTGTTAGAGAGATCAAACATTGTGGTCCATTATACCTTCGATACATGTATCCGTTTGAGAGATATATGGGTATACTGAAAAAGAAAATGAAAAACCGTCGGCGTCCAAAGGGAAGCATAATTGAAGGGACAGTAACAGAGGAGGTAGTTGACTTCTACACTCACTACTTACACGGTGTTGATGTTATTGGATTACCAAAAGCAAGACACGATGGCAGGCTTAAAGGTGTTGGTACTTGTGGAAAAAAATTATGCAGAGTTGATATTGATACATTGAACAAGGCACATCTGGTTGTGTTGAATCACTCTGAAAGTGTCGAACCGTATTTCGATGCACACCTAGCCTACCTCAAAACAAAACACCCAACGATGAGTAATGCCAAATTAAAAAAAGAGCAGAATGCAACATTTGTTAAGTGGTTCAGACAGAAGGTGTTGTATAAAGATTCAAGGAACGTGGATGAAATGATCCAGTTGTTGGCACTCGGTCCAAATCTCGATGTGTTGTCTTATGAAGGATATGATGTAAATGGATTTTCTTTTTACACTGAACGTCAAGATTGTAAATCAACAAACCAGAACATTGGTGTGCATCTTATCGCTTCATAAGACATTTTCACAGGAACAAGTCGTAATACACTGAATAACGAATATTATGGTGTTATTGAAGATATTTGGGTCTTGAATTACACTAGTTATGAAACTTACGTATTTCGTTGCAAATGGGTGGACAACAAACAGTGTTGGGACATCAGAGTGTTGCAGAGATAGCCAATCACCTCGACAAAGTCAATCATCCTAAGTTAAACACAAAGAGCGAGCCACTTCAATGGAGTCCATGCAACTAAGGAGACTTCACAGACTCTCCCGTGCCGTTGCGAATAATAAGGAGCTAACTCGGGAATGCTTCAATGCCACAACGGTCATAAAGTCCTCCCATCACACCCGAAGTTCACGGCCCAAGTCAGAAGACCACTCAAGGACGTTGGACGTTGCTCACTAAGTTAGTTCCGGTATTTGCGGAACTAACTCCCTCGACCCGCTGGTTGTAATACTAGTATAAATAGGTTGTGTAATAGCTAGTTTCAAGTGTGCTTTCATTGAGAAATATTTCAGAGTTTAGAGAGAGAGAAAGAAACTACTTTGTAAGCCAGAGAGAGAGAATACGTACCAAGTTAGTTAGTGCATCTAGATAGACTCTGCCTAGGAAGATCCTAGTTTCGCTACGCTTACCATTGATCTGATAAGAGAGTGTATTGGGTGAGTGAGTGAAAAACCGCTAAGTAGATCCCTTCTACTTAGTGGGCATTTGTAAGTTGTTTTATTTGACCAGGAAATGAAATAACTTATTTGTGTATCTTGCTGAGTTTCGCAGAGTCCTTCTATCCTTTTAACATTACATCGTTTCAGTCACTTCAAAAGTCTTCCGCACCCTTAGTTTAGTCAATTCGATTGAGTACCTCTACATCACAGAGTGTCTCTTACTGATTGAGTCAAACCAACTCTTAGAATCACACCTTTGGTTGGTTTGAGTTAGCCACCCGATCCTACACGTGGTATCAGAGTCTTGCTTAGGCTAACGGTCAATCAACGAAGCAATGGCAGACCTCTTCGCCAATCAAAACAACAAAATGCACTTCGAGCACCCCAGACTCACCTCCACCAACTACGACCATTGGAAAAATGAGATCGAGCAACACATTGAGTCAGTCAACTCAGAGCTTTGGGAGATAGTCACTGGAGGATATCTTGCAGTCAATCCAGATCGATCCACATGGACTGCTGAGATAGCAAAAGGTACGAGCTGAATCGACAAGCATCACGCGCAATATACACTTGCCTGTCCATCCCAGAACAAAGGAGAGTCAATCACTGTAAGTCCGTAAATGAAATATGGACACTCCTTCAAGCTACCCACGAAGGAGTCACTGAACTCAAGAAATGCTAAGCTCAAGAACTTCGAATGGACTATGAAAATATTCTGCAAAAACCCGGTGAGTCTCTGGAAGAAGTGCTTGATCGTTTCTATTTACTAACTACTACTATGCAGGAAGTTAACATCTTACCGGATAGAGAGAGTGTCTTGCACAAGCTGCTGGACAGTCTCAGAGAAGAATGGGCAGAGACGGTAATCTCCACCAAAGCATGCAAAGATTTATCCAAATGGAGCTGTCAAGATCTAGGTTCTTATCTACAATCCTTAGATAAATACAAGAAGAATGTTCGAAAGAAGTGTGGTAATACTTCTTCTTCTTCTTCTAGCAAGATTACTACTTTGAATGACCAAGCCTTGTAGGTTAATTCGACTCAGTACACTCAAGAAGGAGCCTATGTCGCTGATACTCAAATCAGACAAGCTAAGGCTGAGCTGGTAGATATTATCGTTGAAGAAAGTGAGGCTGAGACTATGGAAGACTTTGTCTTCATAGTAAAGAACTTCCGAAAATTCATGCGTAACCAGCCAAATCGACAAAGTCGGTCGTTCTCAAATACCTCCAAACAAGTCTTCAACTCTGTCACCTGCTTCAACTGCAATAAACCCGGTCACTTCAAGAAGGACTGCCCCTTACTCAAAAACCAGTATGAAAAATCCCAAGGGAGGTCGCTGATGGCAGCTGTTAGTTGGGGTGATTCAAACTCCGACGATCAGGACACAGAGTCTAGCGGCCTGGTATGTCTCATGGCACATGATACGACGGAATCCATGATCCCCGACAATGAGGTAACTCGTTCTCATCTTGAAACAGACCTTTACCGTATTACTCCTATGGGATTTATGACCTTAATTGCTAAAATTTTCTCTGAGACTAACTCCCTCAAAGCAAGTCTCACCAGCAAAATAACCGAGTTATCTGAGGAACTCGAAATCCCAAGAGGTCTTATGTATGCCCTAAGAGATGAAGCTGAGGAACACAAGACCATCTCTCGCTCTCTTAGACTAGATCTACAAGAATCAAGGCGTCATGTTGATTCCCTCCAAAAGGAACTCCATGGTACCATATAACGAAATCAATCTAGCCAGGGCGACCAGAAAGAGTCTCTCACCCTAATTGACTCTCTCAAATAAGACCTCACCATCTTTACTGATAAGTGCTGCTCTCTTCAAAACAATCTAAATGCTTCTGAATCCAAAAACATGTCCTTAAACACCACTATCAAAAACCTCACTCAAAAACTGAAAGAAAAGGAGCACGCTCTCTCTCTCAAGCCAGTCAAATTTATCAAACAAGTCACTTCCTCCGAACTACCTGAGTGGGCTAACTCCAAGATCAAGGAAGTCAGCCAAGATCGAGATGATCTTTGCTCTAAAGTAGAACAACTCTCTCAAGAGATTGTGAATTTACAATCCGGAGTTCGATCCACTCAATCCAAGCCCAAGTGGCACAAGGGTAAGTTTGATATCCCAAAAAATATGTCCAAGTCCGACAACAGAGCCAAACGATATCAAGAAAAGGAGAAGTTTGACTCCTGGTGGAAAGGACAACAGAAATACGTCAATCTTCCTCCAACTAAAATTTGTGGCTACTGCGGGAGTCTTGGACATAGGGACAGTGCATGTGATAAATTGAATAAAGATCTTTCATTTAATGTCAAACGTGTTAAACTGATACTTGAAGCACGAGAAGAATTGAAAAGATCTGGCTCAAAAAGGGAAACCAAGTACATCTGGGTTCCCAAATCTAACAAATGATCTTTTATTTTGTAGGTGAAGGCGAATGGAGACAGCTGGTACTTGGACAGTGGATGCTCCCGTCACATGACTGGAGATCCAAATCAATTCAATTCGCTTTCATCCTACCAAGGAGGTAAGGTTACTTTTGGAAACAACAACCAGGGTGAAATCATGGGAGTTGGCTCCGTAGGTAACCCCTCAAAATTTTAAATTGATGGAGTCCATCTGGTCACTGGACTTCAACATAGTTTATTAAGTATTTCTCAGATTTGTGATAGATTCAATTTGGTACTTTTCTCCTCTTCGGATTGTAAGGTTTATGATGAGCGTACAGGTTCCTTAAAAGCTGTGGGACGCAGAGAAGGAAATCTCTACAAAATGTGCTTAAACTCCATTAATCCAGATGATCAAGTCTGTCTCAACGTGCATTCCAAAAACTCATTGATGTGGCACTCCAGACTTGGTCACGCAAATCACAGGCTGTTGAATAAACTGAAAAGCAAAGACTTGGTGATTGGTTTACCCGACACAAACTTTGACACAGACTCCGTCTGTGAAGCATGCATAAAAGGTAAACACACCCGGTCTTCCTTCAAAAGTAAACCAACTCTCTCTACTAACTCTCCGTTGGAATTGCTCCACATGGACCTTGTTGGCCCCATGCGTACACAAAGCAGAAGTGGTAAAAGGTATATTCTGGTCATAGTCGATGATTATTCTAGGTGGACTTGGGTCATTTTTCTATCTACAAAGGATGAAACTTTATGGAGTTTGTCAAACTCCATAAAATGCTTATCAACAAATTTTCGTTTGCATTGAAAACCCTGAGAACAGACCAGGGTACTGAATTTTGCAACAAGTCGTTTGATGAGTTTTGCAGGGACAACGGAGTTGATCACCAAATCTCGTCCGCACGCACTCCGGAACAAAACAGAGTGGTTGAACGAAAGAATAGAACTTTGGTAGAAATGGCACGCACCATGCTCATTGACAGTCAACTCACTCCATCATATTGGGCAGAAGCTGCTAACACAACATGCTATGTGTTAAATCGTGCGCTGATTCATCCATTCCTTCACAAGACACCCTACGAACTACTCCGTCAACGAAAACCAAATCTCATTCCTCTCAGGCGTTTCGGATGTAAGTGCTTTATCCACAGTAATGGTAAGGAGAACTTGGGTAAGTTCTCTCCTAAAAGTGATGAAGGTATATTCCTTGGTTACTCTTCTAAAAGCAAAGCTTTTCGTGTTATCAATCTGAGAACTCAATGTTTAGAAGAGAGTCCCCACGCCAAGTTCGATGAGTCCCACAATGTTGGCTCATTTTCTGATCAACTTGACTTTGCTCCAGACGATTTCCTCACTGATCCACACTTCATCACTGTACCCATAGGAAGACTCCAAGATTCCCAATCCGTCACACCTAATGACTCTCCAGAAAACAAAAGCAATGCATCAGACTCTGACAATAACCCTGAGACACCCTTACCACAAAACTTGAACTGTGACACCTCTGACAACGACACACCCCCTCCTGCTTCACGTCGACAGTTCCAACAAAAATCAGCTCACCCTCCTAACAACATATTATCTGACCCAAACTCAGGTGTTCAAACACGTTTCCAAGCTATGCAAAACCTCTGTGCCTTTGGTGCTTTTCTCTCCAGTACTGAACCAAGAAATGTCAAAGAAGCACTCCTTGATAGTGATTGGGTCACTGCAATGCAGGAGGAACTAAATCTCTCCAAAGACATGCTGTCTGGGAGTTAGTTCCTCACACATCAACAAACCATCGGTACTCGTTGGGTCTTTCGTAATAAACTTGATGATGCAGGACAAGTTTTCAGGAAAAGCTAGATTGGTCGTTCAGGGCTACAATCAAGAAGAAGGGATTGACTATGATGAAACCTTCGCACCTGTAGCTCGTCTTGAAGCAATTCGCATGTTAATTGTGTTTGCTGCATTCAAAGGTTTCACATTATATCAAATGGATGTCAAGACAGCCTTCCTCCATGGCTATATTGATAGAGAAGTCTATGTCGACAACCCCCAGGGTTCACAGACTCCGTCCATCCCGACTACGTCTACAAACTGTGTAAGGCCCTTTACGGACTGAAACAGGCTCCGCGTGCTTGGTATGAAAGACTGTCTATATCTGTTGCAAAATGGTTTTTCTCGAGGTAACGTAGATAAGACACTATTCATTCTTCACTCATCACATGACCTTCTAGTACAGATTTATGTTGATGATATCATTTATGGCTCTACAAGTAACACCTCTGCGATCATTTTGCTAACCTTATGAACAAGAGTTTTCCATGAATGAGTTAGGTGAGCTCAAGTTCTTCTTAGGATTACAAATTCAACAGGAAAAGGAAGGGATTAAGATCCATCAACAAAAGTACATCAAGGAACTCCTTGACAAGTACAATCTCAAAAACGTCAAAGCATGTCTACACCAAGTTGTACATCTGCCAAACTACATCTTGATGATGACGGAGTCGGTGTCAATGCCACAGAATATAGAGGAATGATAGGGTCCCTCTTGACTGCCAGTCCCCGACATTCTTCACGCAGTCTGTCTTTGTGCCGCTTCAAGCAGCACCAAAGCAGTCTCACCTAAAAGCAGTCAAACGTATCTTTCGATATCTTAAAGGTACAAGTACACTCTATCTATGGTATCCTCGATCTCCTACTTTACTTTATCTGGATATAGTGACTCTGATTGGGCTGGTTCCCTCCAAGATCGAAAGAGTACTTCAGGTAATGCACAGTTCTTGGGTCTTTGCCTTGTTTCATGGTCCTCCAAATAACAAAACTCCGTAGCACTCTCTACAGTGGAGGCAGAGTATTTCTTTGCTGTAGCCTGTTGCTCCCAACTCCTTTGGATGAAACAACAACTTCAAGATTATCATGTCACCCAAGAACAGATCCCAATTTTGTGACAACAAAAGCACAATCAAAATATAGAAAACCCAGTCCAACACTCAGAACCAAACATATTGAAATTCGTTTTCACTTCTTGAAAGACTGTGTCGAGAAAAAGCTTATCCATCTTGACTTTGTGCCCACAGAAGATCAACTTGCAGTTATCTTTACTAAACCCTTGTCTACAACACGATTTGAAGCACTACGATCAGCAATTGGGTTGACTCCGTCTACCTAGACGGTCGCATCTCCTTGCCCCTACCGCAATCTTCAGCAGGTACTCCCTCATGTCTCATCGAGTCTGTCTTTGTTTGCACTTGAATATGTGAACTGTGTTTTATTGCTTAGAACGCTCTATTTTACTAGCGCTATACATCCACGTCATCTATCCAAACCCACCCCGCCTAAATCCACGCCGTTAATCTCGCTGGCCCCTGACGTTCCCTTATTTTTCTCGCCTGACACACGAAATCCCTACAACTTCCGTAGTCATTTCAGCCTTTATATCCCTCATCCGTCTACTCCGTCTCTCTCACCTACATCCACTTTACACCCAAGCATACTACAATCCCTAATGGCAGGCATTAACCTCAATGACATCAATATTCCGGCCGAAATTTTCCAAGATCCAATCCTCCTTCAGGCGTACCTCCAATCTATGGCTAACCCTAACCCATCTCCACCTACCACCACCACCACTCACTCCCCCACCAAAACCACTGCTACTTCTTCCCCTACACACTCTACCACACCACCACCAACCACCCGCGATACATCACCCCATCAAACACCACCCTCTACCGCCAAGACCGACATTCTTGAGACGGATGTCGACGATGTCACACCACTTCAAACCTTGCCACCATCTCTACCACCTCAAGACCCAAATCCTACTACCGAAACCCAAGCTACTGATCAACCGCAAGCCCCACCCAAAAGATCTCCCACACCAACCCCACACGCATCCCTAGAAAAATCCGCAACACCTCCAAAATCTCCTAAACCTAAACCCCGAAAAAGAAAAGCTCAAACCTCCACTCGACCCACAGCCAAAAGAGTTCTCCGTTCTTCTGTCAAGGCCCAACCAGTCTCCTCTAGTTCCGGCGAATCTTCACCAGTACAGGAATTACCCACCAACAGTCATGACACATCTACTGGCGCCACCTCTACCAGGGTCCAGAAACCTCCCAAGCCGCAACGCCGATGTGCGAAGATAGACCCCTTCACCCAGCACTACATGCTCGGTGACCCTGCTGCAGAACGAAACATTGTCCGGGGTAAGTTCCTTGATTTCTCATGGGCTCTATCTTCAAATCTGGGAGAGTTAGTGACTATGCTAGAGGTTCAAGGGTGGAAACACCTTTTCTGTGAGATACCAGAGTGGTACCCCCAAGAATCTGTCGATTTTTATCAAAATCTCGTTATCCACAATGGTGCAACCCAATCTTTTGTCAATTCCACTCCCATTTTCTTTAATCTTGAAAAGCTGTCTCAAGTTCTTGGAGTCCCTCATACCGGTCTGTCTTTTTATGAAAAAGGAGTCCTTCCAGAAATCCCCGGGGTTCCACAAAATAAGATCTACCGCTTTTTCTCTTCAAAGAAAAAGTGGGCTCCCCAATACCCCGAGGTGATCTTTCAATCCTCCACCAACTCCTGCACATCCTTGTTATAAAAAACATTGTCCCCCGAAAATAAGGTAATCTCATGGTCAATTGCTTGGACCTCACTATAATGTACTGCATAATCAACCGTCATTCCGTCAATCTGGCCAACATTATTCTCCATCACTTAGCCCAGTCTGTCGACACCTCGAAACACTCCCTGGGGTATGTGTTCTGGCTGCCTCGAATTCTCAAATTCTTTCAGGTACCCCTAGCGACATCCACACCGGAGTCCATCGACGAGGCAAACACCATCAACCTCCGCTATCTGAATCGGCTGACTTCTATCGACAAATCCAAGCTGTTGCCCCCTCCATCCACTCCAACAACGGCGGGTACTTCCACTTCTCAAGAGGCAGTCCATCAAGATACTCTCCTACCCCTCTTGGAGAAAGTGGAGATACTCCTCGCACAGGCAGCAGAGCTGATTCAGGGCCAATCGCGGATGATGGACAGACTCGCTGGGATCGAGACGACTGTGACGGCCTTGCAAGAACAACTCCTTGATATCCAAGCCTCCCTGACCCCCAACCCTTAGACATGACGTGTGTGTGTGTAGTGTTAGGACTTAGGCTGTTTTAAAGTTCTAAACACTTTTTGCTGGTTTGTGTGTGAATTTTTGGACTAACTCTTTCGTGACTATGGGCTTCCCTCTGATGAAAGCAAAAGGGGGAAGCGGTGAATCCCGTCTGGTGTACGAGCGACTCTGTTGTTGCTTTAAACTGCTTTCAGATTTTTTTGCTGCTGGACCATGTGGTCTAGTACTTTAACTGCTTTATATACTATGCCCTATCCTGCCTGTTACACTGCCTATTCAATATTTGCTTGCCTGGAGTCCCTCTACGATTAAGGGGGAACCTAAATAGAGTTTTTGAACTCAACTACTACTGCTGCTATTAAGGGGGAACTTTGACAGGGTCGGTTCCCCTAGTTCTTTGTGTTTCTGTTTTTTCATTTCAGGATTGACTCCATCGGGATTCACGGAGGTTTACTATCATCAGCAACAAGGGGGAAACTGTTGGGACATTAGAGTGTTGCAGAGATAGCCAATCACCTCGACAGAGTCAATCATCCTAAGGTAAACACAAAGAGCGAGCCACTTCAATGGAGTCCATGCAACTAAGGAGACTTCACAGACTCTCCCGTGCCGTTGCGAATAATAAGGAGCTAACTCGGGAATGCTTCAATGCCACAACGGTCATAAAGTCCTCCCATCACACCCGAAGTTCACGGCCCAAGTCAGAAGACCACTCAAGGACGTTGGACGTTGCTCACTAAGTTAGTTCCGGTATTTGCGGAACTAACTCCCTCGACCCGCTGGTTGTAATACTAGTATAAATAGGTTGTGTAATAGCTAGTTTCAAGTGTGCTTTCATTGAGAAATATTTCAGAGTTTAGAGAGAGAGAAAGAAACTACTTTGTAAGCCAGAGAGAGAGAATACGTACCAAGTTAGTTAATGCATCTAGATAGACTCTGCATAGGAAGATCCTAGTTTCGCTACGCTTACCATTGATCTGATAAGAGAGTGTATTGCGTGAGTGAGTGAAAAACCGCTAAGTAGATCCCTTCTACTTAGAGGGCATTTGTAAGTTGTTTTATTTGACCAGGAAATGAAATAGCTTATTTGTGTATCTTGCTGAGTTTCGTAGAGTTCTTCTATCCTTTTAACATTACATCGTTTCAGACACTTCAAAAGTCTTCCGCACCCTTAGTTTAATCAATTCGATTGAGTACCTCTACATCACAGAGTGTCTCTTACTGATTGAGTCAAACCAACTCTTAGACTTACACCTTTGGTTGGTTTGAGTTAGCCACCCGATCCTACAAACAGGGATATCGTGAGGAGGATCATGGTATGAAGCTAGTTGATTTAACGACAGTGGCTCCTACTGATGAACCCTTTATTGTTGAGTCAAAAGCAAAACAAGTATTCTATTGTCGTGATCAGTGTAATCCCAGATGGTCTATTGTAATGCAGAGTAAAAGATCGATAGTTGGGATTGATGATATTGTTGATGAGGATGAATACGACTGTGAAGATGAAACAGATGTACCTATTCGGTTGCCGATGGAGGTGGATAATGTAACTAATTTTGAATATCGAAGGTCCGACCACAATGAAGGATTGTGGATTGAACGATGAAATGTTATTTTGTAAGTCTGGTTGACAATATTATATATTTCATTTTGTCATATTTCAACATTTGATTAAGTAGATGTTTGTATTAACCTTGTTAATTATTGATTATTTTTCAGATTATGGATCCTGACGATAGAGTCGAAGAGGACGTACTGTTGGGGTTGGATGATATTGACGATGACGTCCCTGCTGAAGAACCACCAGCTGCATCTACTTCACAAAACCCTCGGAAGGGACGTGGACCAACCCGTGGGTTGAAGGTGAAGAAGGATTCTTCCATCGATTTGGTCTGGGACAAGTATTTCAGACATTCTGGTGGGTCGAAGCACCAGTGTGCTTCTTACTTGGGATTGATGGTAAAATCCCATTGCTCGATTAATAAGGATTAGAAGGATCAAGAAAAGGCCGACAAAGACATCATGTGGCAGATGGTGCAGAAGCGGTACAAAGTCGCGAATGATCTTTAGACTAAGATTGAATCTCTTCTAGCGACATCGCTGCGACAGTTCAAGCATCGGTTGGTAGATGGTTGGATTAACAAACCGGGCCACAAAAGGTCACCGCCGTGGGTAGTGTATGATGGTATGATCACGGAGGAGGACTGGAAGATATTCTACGACCGTCGCCAGACTGAAGAGTTTAAGGTACTTTTACAATTATTTTTTCTTAATTATTTAAGGAATAAAATTTAACAAATATTTTTATTATTATGTATAACTTCCAAATATACAAATTTTGTAACAGTTACGTCAAGAACAAGTGAAACGTAACCGGGCGAAGAATATATATAAGCACTTCATGGGGCGAACTGGATATACGGGGCGCTTGGAGAAGTGGAAGAGCGAGGGCTTGCGGATGAAAGTTAATGAAGATGGCACTCAGCCAGTTATTGAGAATGTTGAAGATGCAAGTAGGGTGCAAACATATATGCTGGGTCGCATGAAGAAAAATGACGAGGGAGTATATGTGTTCCCGCAGAGCGAGACTGCTGAGTTGGCTTCAAAGATTGTAAGTATATATTTTTAAAAGTTGTTGTTTACTAATTAGTAAGTTCATTTCTAATATTTTTGTAATTTAAAATAGTCTGGATCTACTGAGCGATGGGAGATGGTTCCGGCCCCTCCGTCTCAGGATGATCCACTGAATAAGGCCCTTGGGCAAAAGGATCATCCAGGGCGAGTGCGGGGCTTGGAGGGGAAGTTCGCCAAAAAGACGTGTTTCCTTCGTCTCGATCGAGAGTACCACAGGCTGAAATGATAGAGAGAATGGTGGATGCACGGGTGCAGGAGTCGAAAAGACGTTTTGCTGAGGAGCGTCAAGTCTACAAGGAGCGCTTGGGAAGACTTGAGGCTTTAGTATTGGGCCAGGTGCATGCTCCTACACCGACACCTACTCCTACACCGATGTCTGCTCCTACCGCGACAGCGGATACACCGACAGTGGCCGACGATCCTACACCAACACCTACTCCTACACCGACGTTTGCTCCTACCGCGATGGCGGATGCACCGATGGTCGACGGTCCTACACTGACGTCTGCTCCTACCGCGACGGCGGAACCTCCGATGGTCGATGATCCTACACCGACCACTGCTAGTATTGCATTGGTCCCTGCTTCACAGACCCCTACTCATCATGCACCTTCTTCTTCTACAAGAGACACATTTCCTTATGAAAACCTTCTGGTTTGTTCTTTTTTCCTCCTTAGTTATTTTAACATTACTTTTAAAACAATATAATTTTATTAGCTTGCTTATTGTTGTGAGTTGATGTAGGTGTCTAAATCATGCCATCTGTTTCAAGTGTTGGATGGTGGGACTGTGCATGTTGCATACGGTCGGGTTTTACAGACCGGACCGAACACTGTAGTACATTTCAAGCTCATCTCACCTCTCCATGCTCGTGTGTCGGTAGACGACATTGTGCCTGGCCATGAGGACTCTCCGCTTCCATTGGAGTGGAATCAGTGGAGTAAATTAATTGACGTAAAATCTTCAGTTGTTCCATGGTCATATTCTCTCATTGTTGTTAGTGACAAGGTAAACTATTTACATGCTTACTGTTTATTATTTAACTTGATTGTTGACTTGTATGTTTATTATTAAAATTTTGTATACTATTAGATTGATAAGAAAAGGCCGGTTAAGAAGAAGAAAGTGGATAAGGGGAAGGAAGTGGTGAAATCAAATGAGAAGAGTTAGAGTGTGAGAAAGGAAGTGGTGAAACCTTTCGATATGACTCCTAGGAGATTTCCCATTCTGACACCCAAGTTTCTGAAGAAGTTGACAGACAAACAAAGAATGTTGTATGACTTTTTCATGATGAGGGAGCAGTCTGTCACCAACTTCAACATGAAAGTGTCTATGCATATTTTCCTCTCCCTCGAGCCCATGGATCTGATGATTACCGTAAACGATCTAAGAGAATTTTTGATGGGAGATCTGCTTAACATCTCTGTGATTCAGGCCTATTGTATGTAAGTGTCTTTTAAATTATTAAATTATCTTTCATTTTTTAAGCTATTTAACATATCTTTTGAAAAAATGTTGTTTAGGTGTTTGACTACTAGACTGGCATCAAACAAGAGATTATCTGCCATCAGTTTCTTGTGTCCGCAATTGATGTCAGCAAGTCAGGCCGCATTGGATGAAGGATGTGCACAGCACATGAGGCAGGGATTTTGTGCTGCGGTGCGAAGACGAAGCAAATATTTGATGATCCCATATCATCAGATGTAACACTAGTAGAAAAATGATTTTAAATGACGCACTTTAAACCACGGTTAAACAAATAACCGTCGTTTAAGCATTATAAACCACGGTTCTTGGGGAAACCGTCGTTTATGTTGCATGCTTCATCAGATAAATGACGGTTTTATATATAACCGTCGTTTATAACTACACCGCTTAGAATAAAAACCACGGTCGGTTTAAATGTTGCGCCAACAATTTAAAAACACGGTTTTTTTAAAACAGTCGTTTATTGCTTCCGTCCCATAGCCTTTAAACGACGGTTTGTAAAATAACGTCGTTTAAAAGTCTTTTACTTACCCCCCCGACGCCCCATTTCTTCTTCCCCTCTCTCGATCGATTTCCATGTTCCGTCTTCGTCTTCCTCTCTCTATTTCCTGTTCCATCACCGCCGTCGCCCCTTTCGCCGTCGACTACTCCGCCGCCCCGTGCCCTAAGCTCCCGACTTGAGGCCGCCCTGTGAAAGACCGTGTCGCCCCGCCGCCGCCAAGCACGAATCCAGCTCGCTGTGACCGCCGCTCCCCCGTCGGTAATTTTTTTCTTCATTTTCTCTGCTAATCGATGAAGGAGCTAGGTGGTGGTGTTGAGCTAGCGTCTGTTTAATTGGTTTCGTGGTGGTTTTGTGTTGTTGTTTCGATGGTAGTGGTGTTTGTTGTCGTGGTGGAACCGATGGTGGTGGGATGATTTGACGATGGTGGTGGGTGGTTGTTTGTTGGAACCGATATGGTGGTGGTGATGATATGACGATGGTGGTGGTGTTTGGGTTGGAACCGATGGTGGTGGTTGGTTTCGATGGTTCTGTTTTTGGAACCGATGGTGGTGGGTGGTGTTTGTTGTGGAACCGATGGTGGTGGTGGATGATTTGACGATGGTGGTGGGTGGTGTTTGTGGAACCGATGGTGGTGGTGGATGATATTGACTGGTGGTGGTGTTTGGGTTGGAACCGATGGTGGTGGTGGTGGTGGTGGTTTCGATGGTGGTGGTTTTGTTGATATTGTTCAGTTTGGATATTGTTCGATGGTGGTTTTGTTTGATGTTTCAGTTTGGATATTGTCGATGGTGGTGGTGGTGGTTTTGTTGTGTTGGTTTCGATGGTGGTGGTGTTTATGTGCTTGATCAATGTATAGTTTGCTATTGTTCAGTTTGGATGCGGATTATATATAATATATATATAAAAATTAAAGTATCTATGGTTTTAGTAACACATTGTGTATGTTAATACATGGAGTGAAGGGAGCAGACAACATTATTTAATTTTTTTCTGATTTGGTATTTGTTCAGCCTGACTTAATTTGGTATTGTGTTGTCTCTGTTATATGGAATGAGCAAGTGTTGTAGGATAACACAAGCTGTCTGTTTCTGTTTTTTGTTTGTGGTTTGATTATAAAAAATAAATGTTAATAACTCATAAGGTGCTATATTGGTAAATGTTTTAACAATTTGGTTTGTCAAAATATATTTCATTTGTTTATTTGTTCAATTAGTCATGTTTTTTAAAATTAAAACTTTATTCTAATTTTCATTGAATAGGTGTTACTACCCACGGTTGGATTGTCACTTGTCCGCATTAATTGTTGCTTGCCCCGTCAACCTCTGCACCGGTTTGCCTAATCAGATCCCACGGTAAAACACTTGCATTTTTTATTATGATTTTAGAAAGAAATACTATATGTATGTACATTTATAATAATATTGTCACAAATAAACGTTATACTAATTTATTTGTTTTGCAATCATTAGAATATATTTGCATATGTGGTGAATGTGAGATTATGTGTTGTACTATGTTTTGTTTCTGCCTTAAAAAAATGTGGAGTATCTAAAAATACGCAAAGATCATGCCAAATTTTTTTCCATAATTTAACCTTATTTTAATTTATTGAATAGGTGTTTCTACGGTTGAACAATCCCTCTTCCTTCCATTTGTGACTTGATCATCCGTACTCTCAACCTTATATATATTCTAATTTCATTGAATAGGTGTCACTACACACGGTCAGATTGTCTACTTGTCGCACTTTCTGCTGCTGTCAACCTCTGCCACCGGTTTGCCTGATCAGAACCCACGGTAAAACACTTGCATTTCTGATTATGATTTTAGAAACAAATACTTATACGTACATGTACATATATATATATATATTGTCACAAATAAACATTATACTAAATTCTACTTGTATTCTGCAATCATTAGAATATATATTTGCATAGTGTGGTGAAATGTGAGATTAAGTTGAAATGGGGTGGTTGTTTTTGTTCATTGATCATATATATATATACATTTACTATATGTATACTTGTCTGTCTGATAATAATTCATATGGTTTGCTGAGAATTAATGTTGCTGGTACTGTGTTTGTTTCTGCCTTAAAAAAATGTGGAGTGTCTAAAAAAACGTAAAGGTCATGCCAAATTTTTTCCAGAATTTAAGTGATACTAATTCCATCGAATTTAACTTTCTTCATAATTACTTATAGTTTCAATTTTTTCATCTCTTGCAGGTTGCTCTGAGGTAGAAGACAATCGAATTAAGACGAGGCCGGTGTTATATACTACGCGCAAGAGCATTTGCCTACTTCTCTTTCTTCTGTGCTGTTCGCGCTAGCTGACCATCCAGTACTCATCAGGTTGGTATTTAAAACGTTTCAATTTATTTTTGTTTTTCTATTAAAACAATGGAAAATCAATTCAAACATAGAATTACCTGTCTGAGATTTACCTGATAGAGGTATGTCTTAGATAGTCCCTGTTGGGACTGTCCAATGACCTTTGATCTCACCATCTAGGTTGTGAATGAGTTAATAATATACAGTAGTTCAGTGATAATTTCAGCAGCATTACCGTAGTGTTCTTCTAGTGTACATATATATATGTGAATTGAAACAATTCATATATATATATCTACACTAGGAGAACTGTAGGGTAATGCTGCCGAAATTATCACTGAACTACTGTATATTAAACTTGTTCCTAGGTGAGATCGAAGGTGATTGGATAGGTTTAGGTTGTTAAATCTGTAAATAAAAAAAGAGGAGATCAATGGAACGAGTTCACGACATCTGGTGTGTGTTGAAAAAGGAGATGGAGCGCTCAGTGATGTACAGTGACAGATTGGACATCAAGTACCTAGAAGGGGTCAATAAATTTTGCAAAGTCCTTGTTGACAATCTTAAACCAAGGGATAAGGGATATATTCGATGTCCTTGTGTCGATTGCAAGAACGACTTCAAATACCGAGGTGTGGACAAGATTAAGGATCATCTGATTCGCAGAGGGTTTACAGATGATTATGAAGCCATAACAATACTGCATGGTCAACATTCAGTACAAGTGTTTGAATGTGCTGATAACGTCGTTGCAGAACAATCAGAAATGGATGCTTCACACGATTTTGGGGATACTCAAGATGATTCACTAGTTAGTGATTCAGATGATCAGGAGGACCTTAATGCAATGATGGAAGATGTTGAACAACATTTTTCCAACAAACCCAAAACATTCGAAAATCTGATGCAAGCATCAAAGGAACCGTTGTACTGGATGTGAAACGCAAACCAAAACAAATTGAGCGTTGTCCTAAAACTATTCAATCTGAAGGCGAGACATGGATGGAGTGATGTCAGTTTTACAGATCTTTTACAACTGCTGAAGGATGTACTACCAAAGGACAATGTGATACCCACAACAACTTATGAAGCAAAGAAGTTAATGTGTCCGATGGGTATGGAATATAAAAAAATACATGCTTGTCCAAATGGGTGTATGTTGTACTGGAAGGAGAATGAGTTGGATGACCATTGCTCTGAATGTGGGGAATCACGCTATGTAAAAAAGGGTGAGAAAACCACATAAGCACTAAAGTGGGTTCTCCTGCGAAGGTGTTGTGGTATCTACCGATAATTCCCCGATTCAAACGTTTGTTTGCAGTTCAGAAAGATGCTGAGAACCTCCGATGGCATGCTACCCATAGAAAGGATGATGGTAAATTGAGACATCCAGCCGATTCACCACAATGGAGAAACATTGACAGAATATACCCTCAATTCGGTACAGACCCAAGGAACTTAAGACTTGGTTTATGCACTGATGGGATGAACCCTTATGGCACTTTGAGCAGTATACACAGTACTTGGCCTGTTTTATTGACAATATACAATCTGCCGCCATGGTTGTGTATGAAACCTAGACATATTCTCCTCTCTGTTGATATCGGGTCCAAAACAACCGGGAAACAAAATTGATGTGTTTTTGCAACCACTTATTGACGATTTACAATTGTTGTGGAATGAAGGTGCGACGTGTATGATTCATACGGTATGGAAAACTTCACGCTCCGGGCTATGTTGTTTTCAATCAATGATTTCCCTGCATACGGCAACCTCTCGGGATACACAATTAAAGGAGCTCTAGCGTGCCCTATATGTGGAGATAGAACTTGCAGTATACGGTTAAAACACAGTGGAAAAAATGTGTACATGGGCCACTGGAAATTCCTCCCGAAAGGTCACAAATACCGTAAGATGACAAAAGAGTTTGATGGAAAAACGGATCATGCAGTCGCACGACCACCACTATCTGCTGCTGAGACTTACAATCAGTTGAAGAATGTTGTGAACAACTTCGGTCCACCAATTAAAGCCACTGAAAAGAGCATCTGGAAGAAAAAATCAATATTTTGGGAACTTGAATATTGGCAACATTTAGAGGTGAGACATTGCATTGATGCTATGCACGTGGAGAAAAACATTGGTGAAAGTGTATCTGCGACACTACTAAACGTGAAAGGAAAGACAAAAGACCATTTAAAGGGTAGAAAAGATCTGGTTGAATTGGGTATACGAGAAGAACTCGCGCCACAACAAAGAGGGAAAAGAACATTCTTGCCTCCCGCTTGTCATACATTATCCAAAGAAGAGAAAATAAGTTTTTGTAGTTCTCTTCGTCATATTAAAGTGCCATCGGTTACTCATCGAACATATCAAGTTTGGTATCAATGTCTGATCTTAAATTGGTAGGGATGAAGTCTCACGACTATCATGTGCTGATGCAGCACTTACTTCCGGTTGCAATCCGTGGATCCTTCCAGCTGATGTCAGGAAAACTATTACAAATTTATGTGTTTTCTTCAAAGGAATTTCGTGTAAAGTGCTTGATGTGGAGACGCTGGATAAACTACAGAATGACCTTGTGATCACCATGTGTCAGTTGGAAATGTATTTCCTCCTTCGTTTTTTGATATTATGGTGCATCTACTTGTTCATCTTGTTAGAGAGATCAAACATTGTGGTCCGTTATACCTTCGATACATGTATCCGTTTGAGAGATATATGGGTATACTGAAAAAGAAAATGAAAAACCGTCGGCGTCCAGAGGGAAGCATAATTGAAGGGACAGTAACAGAGGAGGTAGTTGACTTCTGCACTCACTACTTACACGGTGTTGATGTTATTGGATTACCAAAGCAAGACATGATGGCAGGCTTAAAGGGGTTGGTACCTGTGGGAAAAAATTATGCAGAGTTGATATTGATACATTGAACAAGGCACATCTGGTTGTGTTGAATCATTCTGAAGTTGTTGAACCGTATTTCGATGCACACCTAGCCTACCTCAAAACAAAACACCCAACGATGAGTAATGCCAAATTAAAAAAAGAGCAGAATGCAACATTTGTTAAGTGGTTCAGATAGAAGGTGTTGTATGAAGATTCAAGGAACGTGGATGAAATGATCCAGTTGTTGGCACTTGGTCCAAATCTCGATGTGTTGTCTTATGAAGGATATGATGTAAATGGATTTTCTTTTTACACTGCACGTCAAGATTGTAAATCGACAAACCAGAACAGTGGTGTGCATCTTATCGCTTCACAAGACATTTTCACAGGAACAAGTTGTAATACACTGAAGAACGAATATTATGGTGTTATTGAGGATATTTGGGTCTTGAATTACACTAGTTATGAAACTTGCGTATTTTGTTGCAAATGGGTGGATCAAAGGCAAAACAAGTATTCTACTGTCGTGATCAGTCTAATCCCAGATGGTCTATTGTAATGCTGAGTAAAAGATCGATAGTTGGGATTGATAATATTGTTGATGAGGATGAATATGACTGTGAAGATGAAACAGATGTACCTATTCGGTTGCCGATGGAGGTAGATAATGTAACTAATTTTGAATATCGAAGGTCCGACCACAATGAAGGATTGTGGATTGAACGATGAAATGTTATTTTGTAAGTTTGGTCGACAATATTATATTATTTCATTTTTGTCATGTTTCAATATTTGATTCAGTAGATGTTCGTATTAACCTTGTTAATTGTTTATATTTTTCAGATTATGGATCCTGACGATAGAGTCGAAGAGGACTTACTGTTGGGGTTGGATGATATTGACGATGATGTCCCTACTGAAGAACCACCAGCTGCATCTACTTCGCAGAACCCTTGGAAGGGACGTGGACCGACCCGTGGGTTGAAGGAGAAGAAAGATTCTCCCATCGATTTGATCTGGGACAAGTACCTCCGACATCGTGGTGCGTCGAAGCAGTGGTTTGCTTCCTACTTGGGATTGATGGTAAAATCTCATTGCTCGATTAATAAGGATTGGAAAGATCAAGAAAAGGCAGACAAAGACATCATGTGGCAGATGGTGCAGATGAAGTACAAAGTCGAGGATGAACTTCGGACGAAGATTGAATCACTTCTAGCGACATCACTGCGACAGTTCAAGCATCGGTTGGTAGATGGCTGGATTACCAAACCGGGCTCCAAGGGTCACCGCCGTGGAGTGTATGATGGTATGATCACGGAGGAGGACTGGAAGATATTCTACGACCATCGCCAGACTGAGGAGTTTAAGGTACTTTTACAATTATTCTTTCTTAATTATTTAAGGAATAAAATTTAACAAATATTTTTTTTTATTATGTATAACTTACAAATATACAAATTTTGTAATAGTTACGTCAAGAACAAGCGAGACGTAACCGGGCGAAGATATCTACAAGCACTTCATGGGGCGAGCTGGATACACGGGGCGGTTGGAGAAGTGGAAGAGCGAGGGCTTACTGACGAAAACTAATGAAGACGGCACTCAGTCAGTTATTGATGATGTTGACGATGCAAGTAGGGTGCAGACATTTATGCTGGTCGCATGAAGAAAAATGACAAGGAGTATATGTGTTCCCGCAGAGCGAGACCGCTGAGTTGGCGTCCAAGATTGTAAGTATATATATTTAAAAGTTGTTGTTTACTAATTAGTAAGTTCATTTCTAATATTTTTGTTAATTTAAAATAGTCTGGCTCCACTGAGCGATGGGAGATGGTTCCGGCCCCTCCGTCTCAGGATGATCCACTGAATAAGGCCCTTGGGCAAAAGGATCATCCAGGGCGAGTGCGGGGGCTTGGAGGGGAAGTTCTCCAAAAAGACGTGTTTCCTACGTCTCGATCGAGACTACCACAGGCTGAAATGATAGAGAGAATGGTGGATGAACGGGTGCATGACCGGTTGGAGGAGTCGGAAAGACGTCACGCTGAGTCGGAAAGACGCCACGCTGAGGAGCGTCAAGCCTACGAGGAGCGCCTGCGAAGACTTGAGGCTTTAGTATTAGGCCAGGTGCATGCTCCTACACCGACACACTACTCCTACACCGGTGTCTACTCCTACCGCGACGGCGGATACATCGATAGTGGCCGTGTCTCCTACACCGGCATCTACTGCTAGACCGACGTCTGCTCCTACCACGACGGCGGATACTGTCGATGATCCTACACCGACGTCTGCTCCTACCACGACGGCGGATACTCCGATGGTCGATCATCCTGCACCTTCTTCTACTACACAGAGACACATTTCCTTATCAAAACCTTTCGGTTTGTTCTTTTTTCCTCCTTAGTTATTTTACATTACTTTTAAAACAATATAATTTTATTAGCTTGCTTACTGTTGTGGTTGATGTAGGTGGCTAAATCATGTCATCTGTTTCAAGTGTTGGATGGTGGGACTGTGCATGTTGCATTCGGTCGGGTTTTACAGACCGGACCGAACACTGTAGTACATTTCAAGCTCATCCCACCTCTCCACGCTCGTGTGATGGTAGACGGCATTGTGCGAGGTCATGAGGACTCTCCACTTTTGTTGGAGTGGAATCAGTGGAGTAAAATAGGTCAAGCACAATCTTCAGTTGTTCCATGGCCATATTCTCTCATTGATGTCAGTGACAAGGTAAACTATTTACATGCTTACTGTTTAGTTTTTAACTTAACTGTTGACTGATATGTTTATTATTTAAATTTTGTATACTATTAGATTGATAAGGAATTAAGACCAGTTAAGAAGAGGAAAGTGGATAAGGGGAAGGAAGTTGTGAAATCAAATGAGGAGAGTCAGATTGTGAGAAAGGAAGTGGTGAAACCTTTCGATATGACTCCTAGGAGATCCCCCATTCTGACACCCAATGTAACACCCCTAAAACCGGCCTAAGAGTCAAGGGTATTACACGCCGCGTATTACTACCAATAACGCAAGGCTCTAAAACATTCAAAGGCAATAAAGGCCCAAAACAGAGTTTACATAAACATTGTAAACCGGAGTATTCAAATACAGCGGAAGCAAATACGAAATCCCAAATACATGTTCCAAACTGAAACAGAGGTCTAACAGAATATGGCCCGAAGGCTACATGATCAAAGCTAACAGTCTGAACGAACAACAAAACTAAACATTATAGCCCCAGAACTCAAGATGATCCTCGCTGATCAATCTGCAAAAATGTTAGAAGTAGGGGAATGAGCACACAACTATGCCCAGTAAGCAGCGACCGTCATCAGTAAGGTCGCTCAAAACAATTGAAATCAGAAGAAGAGAAGATAAACATCATATACACAATTCTCAATAGTCAAAAGCTTTCAGAAACAGAAACAGAGTGGAACACAAGGGGTTCCCATATCAGAAACAGTCAGAGCACTTAAACAGAAAGGGGACAAGACACAATGCACACACTCAGAAGGGTCGAAGACCCATAGACCATACCAGGTCTCTCGGCAACGCAGAAATGACTCGAAAGAGCCAAAGGGTTCGTCAACCCCACAGAACATAAAGGGAATGACCCACACTCAGAACGACGTCTACATGGTATACCACGGAATAGCTCGACCCAGCCATTCACGGCTCAGAAACAATGTGCAATGTCCCAAAACAGAAGGGTTGCTTAAACAGAAGCAAGATTGCATTTAAATATGCCAAAACACTCATAAATCAGTAGCACAGATCATAAGGAATCCAACGCCGCAGACGGCACTCAAATCGGAGTTCAAACGAAGGAGTTATGTTGAAAACAGAGAGATGTCCGAACTTGTGTCCGGACATCAATGTTCGGACACAAGTCGAACTAAAACAGATAGAAGAATTCAGAATGTCCGAACATCAATGTTCGGACTGATGTTCGGACGTGTTACGGAAAGGAATTACGCGGTATGTGACCTTGTGTCCGGACGTCGAAGTTCGGACACAGGTCGAACTTAAATCAGAAGAAAACCTGGGGTGTGTCCGAACATCCACGTTCGGACCGATGTTCGGACATACCCCGAACTTTGAAAATCAGAAGAGCAAAACGCACTGTCCGAACTTCAAAGCTCGGACGGAAGTTCGGACAGTGCGAAAACTGCAAATTTCAGAAGACGAACAGAACCGAAAAACAACGCAATTCGATACCTCGAATCACCAATTAAGCACACACCAAATCAGACATTAAAACAGGAGACCATGGGGGTTTAACCATTCAAAACGTAATCAAACAATAACGCAATCAGACACGCACTTCAAACCAGATAAAAGCCTTCCAACGCCCCATGGCTGAACTTCCAAACCGAATCGAGTAACCACCTACCTCGATTAGCAGAAGAAAAACAACGGTCTGAATCAACAAGCGTAGTCCGAACAACCCAGCAGCCAGGCACGAATACAATCACTGAACAACACAAACCGACAGCCCACAATCAGAAAACAGACAAGAAACCTAGAATAACAACATTCCTCAATTCTGCAACCCGAACCTGATTACGAGGGTGCAGAGGAATCCAACAGCAGTGTAGCTACAATAATCTGAATCCCCAACGCAGGATTGTCGTCGCTAAATCAACACATTCAGAGTTCCAAAATCAGAAACTGAGAGGAGAGGAAACCAATGACGAAATTCAGAATTCTCTCGACACAAACCTGATCGGAGGAGCGAAACGCAGCAACAACAAGAAGCCTCGACCTGATCACAGCAGCAGCGGCGCAATTCCCACAGAACAGAAAGAAGTTGAGAGGAGGAGAGAGGGCAGAGAAACTGTCGATGCTCTGAACGCACGATGGACTCAATGGAGGAAACTGATCGTGATGTAAAATAAATTAGAAGGAGAATAATTAAATAAGGCTCCTTTTCCTTATTAGCTAGATAAACAATTACCTTAATTGTTTTTAACAAATGGACGTCCTTGCCCTCTTCTAATAAAACAATACCGCCGACGTCCCCGCTGACAACAACAGAGTATTCCATCTTAAATCATTACATAAACCGGATATAATATAATGTTACGATTATACGGGTTATAACATCACCTCCCCCTTAAAAGAATTTCGTCCTCGAAATTGACTCACCTTACTGCTCAAACAAGGAGGGAAACTTGGCACGTAGCTCATCCTGGCTCCCACGTCGCTTCACTCTCTAACTGATCAGACCACTGGACCTTCACCATAGGCAGGGTCTTACTACGAAGCCGGCGGACATCCCTGGCAAATACGAGTAGGCACCGCCTCGAAACTGCAGTCCTCTCTCAACTGAAGCTGGCTGTAGTCGATCACGTGAGACGGATCATGCAGGTACTTCCTCAACATAGAGACATGAAAAACACCGTGGACAGCAGACAAAGCAGGTGGCAACCTAACCGGTAGGCCACAGGGCCAATCCTCTCCAGAATTTCAAACGGTCCAACGAACCTTGGGCTAAGCTTCCCACGCTTCCCAAACCGAACTACGCCTCTGACCGGCGACACTCGCAGATAAACATGATCTCCAACCTCAAACTCAAGCGGCCTGCGCCTCTGGTCTGCATAACACTTCTGCCTACTCTGAGCAACTAGCAGACGCTCCCGAATCATCCTAATCTTCTCCACCGCATCCTGCACCAGCTCGGGGCCAACCAAAACCCTCTCCTTCAGGTCATCCCAACAGATGGGGGACCTGCACCTCCTACCGTACAACGCCTCAAACGGAGCCATACCAATGCTCGCCTGAAAGCTGTTGTTGTAGGCGAACTCAACCAGGGTCACATGCTGCTCCCAGCTACCCCCAAAATCCAGGACACATGCGCGAAGCATGTCCTCCAGGACCTGATTAGTCCTCTCTGTCTGGCCATCAGACTGAGGATGGTAGGCTGAACTGAAAGCCAAATTCGTACCCAGGGCCTTATGCAAACTGCGCCAAAATCTCGAAACAAAGCGGGTCACGATCAGAAACTATAGTAGTAGGCACACCATGCACCTCACTATCTCATCCAGATACAAACGAGCTAGGCGCTCCAAGCTGAAGGTCTTCTTCACGGCAGAAAATGGCAGACTTCGTCACGATCAACAATCACCCAAATAGCATCACAACCCGAGGAAGTCTTGGGCAAACCCATGACAAAGTCCATCCCCACACTCTCCCACTTCCACTCGGGAACGGGAAGGGGCTGAAGCAAACCCGCTGGCCTCTGGTGCTCAGCCTTCACCTGCTGACAGGTCTGGCACTTCGAAACAAACTCAGAGATGTCACGCTTCATCCCAGACCACCAGAATGACTCTCTGAGATCCCGATACATCTTCACCCCTCCTGGGTGAACTGAATATGGCGCTCCATGAGCCTCCTGAAGGATCTCTCGCAGCACTGCATCGTCTGGCACACATACACGGCCTCTGAAACGCAGACAACCATCACTGGAGACACTGAAGTCTGAACTCTGCTCTGAAGACAGCCCCTCTCTAATCCGACACAAAGCTGAGTCTGACTCCTGACCAACCCGGATCCTGTCGACCAAAGAAGACTGAACCTGAAGCGCTGCTATCACACTGGCACTGGCTGGTCTCACTACCCAAACGCCCATACGCTGAAGCTCTAAGGCGGACCTCTGAACTCCTGTCAAAGCACAAGCTACACCCGGAGCACCTCTCCGCTCAATGCGTCTGCTACAACATTCGCTCTACCGGGTGGTAGAGGATCCAAATCGTAGTCATGAAGTAGCTCCAACCATCTCCTCTGTCTCAAGTTCAGCTCCTTCTGAGTGAACAAATACTTGAGACTCTTGTGGTCCGTGTAAACCTTACACGACGCCCCATACAGTAATGTCCAAATCTTCAGCGCGAACACTACGCAGCCAACTCCAGATCGTGGGTAGGGTAGTTCTTCTCATAGGCTTAAGCTGAGAGCCATAAGCCACCACCTTACCCTGCTGCATCAAACACATCCAGTCCCTTATGGGACGCATCACAGAAGACCTCGAATCCCTCGGTCCCAGATGGCAAAGTCAGATCGGTGCGTCGTCACCTCTTCTTAATCTCCTGGAACTCTGCTCGCAAGCCTCGCTCCACTCATACTTGATCTCCTTCCTCAACAGACGGGTCAGCGGGGATACAATCTTAGAACCCCTCAACGAACTTCCTGTAATACCCAGCTAACCCAAGGAAACTACGGATCTCAGCCACATTGTGGGCCTCGCCCACTCCATCACAGCTCTAATCTTCTCAGGTCCACTGAGATACCGTCCTTCGAGACCACATGTCCCAAGAAACACACGATCAAGCCAGAAGTCACACTTCTTCAACTTAGCATATAGCTCACGATCCTTCAACGTCTGCAAAACAATCCTCAGATGCTCCTCATGCTCCTCTGCGCTCTTGGAGTACACCAAGATATCGTCTATGAAGACCACTACAAACTGATCCAATAGGGTTTGAAAACCCGGTTCATCATATCCATGAAGACTGAGGGAGCATTAGTCAAACCAAACGGCATAACTAGAACTCGTAATGACCATAACGAGTCCTAAAGCGGACTTAGGCACATCTCGGCCTTAATCCTCAACTGATGGTAGCCTGAGCGAAGATCTATCTTCGAGAACACTGTGGCGCCCGCCAACTGGTCAACAAATCATCTATGCGCGGAAGGGGATAGCGGTTCTTGATGGTCACCTTGTTCAGCTCTCTATATCGATGCACAATCTGAAGGTCCCATCCTTCTTCTTCACAAACAGCACTGGCGCTCCCCAAGGCGAAACGCTAGGGCGAATGAAGCCCTTATCTAGCAACTCCTGAAGCTGGACCTTCAGCTCCTTCAACTCCGCCGGACTCATACGGTAAGGGGCCCTAGAGATGGGCTGAGTCTCTGGCGCTAAATCGATGGTGAACTCCACCTCTCTCACTGGTGGTAGTCCGGGCACGTCATCCTGGAAAACCTCAGGGAAACTCTCTGACGATCGGGATGCTCTCCAAGCTGGATCCCTCACGCACCTCTGGCAGATAGCACAAGAATCCCTGGCAGCCCTTCCTCAAGAAGCTGGCTGCCTGCATCGCAGACACAATCACAGGCGCACACGGACTGCATTCCCAGCGAAAACAAAACGGCTCCCGTCTGGCAACCAAACACTACTCTCCTCGCTGCACAGTCTATATGGGCATGGTGCTCTGCTAGCCAATCCATGCCCAAAATCACATCAAAACAGGTCATCCGCATCGGGATGAGGTCAGCAAGAAGGTCTTGTCCCTAACTACTATGGGACAAGCCTTACACACAGAATTCAGCACACAAGGGGCAACCCCACCTAATGGACTACTCACACACAGTCTACCTCACTAGGCACAGCAGTCAGTCCAAGTCACCAACAAATCACAGCAGATAAAGGAGTGCGTAGCTCCAGAGTCAAACAGACAAAATACATCTCGAGAATGGATCTGGAGAATACCTGAGACGACGCGATCACCAGCACGATCACGCTCTCCCGCCATAGCATAAACCCGGGCCTGAGTCTGAGGCTTCTTCTGGTCGGACCTCGCCCCTGAATCTGAACCGGTGCCTCTATCTCCTGAGCCTCTACCGGATGCCTGAGGGCACTGAGCGATCCGGTGCTCCATCGACCCGCACTTAAAGCAGGCACCAGTCTTCTTGTAGCACTCCCTACCAGGATGGGAGTGGCCACAAGACCCACACTTCGCCCCAGCTGACGAAGATGAAGAAGCTCCCCGACGATCTCCATAGGACTGCTTCTTCTGAGGAGCAGCCTCCTTCTTCTGAGGCTCTTCAGCACGCCTCTTTCCCTTGTGGTCCTTGCCAGCCTGTCTGCCCCTGATGTCGGCCTCTACCAGCAAAGCAACATCTGCCACATCTCTGAAGGTCCGGTGACGAAGAGGTGTCACAGCGGACCTAATATCCGGTCTGAGCCCACTCTCGAACTTACGGGCCTTCCTATGCTCATCTGGCTCCGGAGCATACTTCGAGAGCGTCACGAACTTCCTGACGTACTCCTCTACAGACATGTCTCTCCCCTGGCGTAGCCGGTTGTACTCGTTGATCTTCTGGTCCTTGTAAACGTCCGGATAGAACTGCTTGTTGAACTCTACGCAGAACTGATCCCAGGTCCAAGGCTGGGGATGCCTACCCATCACCATACGCCACCACTCCTTCGCCTCCCCCTTAAAGAGGAACGTGGCGAAGTCCACCTTCTGGTCATCCTCCGACCCCATCACTCTCAGCAGGTCCTCGACCTCAGTAATCCAATGGCTCGCCTCCTGAGGGTCACCACAGCCGTCAAAGGAAGGCGGCTTTAGCTTCATGAACTCTGGAGGCTGACTCGGCCTCCCACAGCATTTGCCCCTGGGCCTGCTCCACCAGCTCCCCCAGCAGCTGCAGCCATAGTCTGCATCAGCTGAGTCACAAACTGCTGCACTGCCTCTGCAGCCTCTCCCTGAGGGGTCACTGGTGTCCTACGAGGAGGCATTCTGAGATTCACAAATTCAAAACTTGTCAGAACTGACTCAGACTTCAGACGACTGTCACAACTGGACCTCACACAAGCAATCACATCCACAGACCCTAAAGAAAGCCAAACCTGGCTCTGATACCACTAAATGTAACACCCCTAAAACCGGCCTAAGAGTTAAGGGTATTACACGCCGCGTTTACTACCAATAACGCAAGGCTCTAAAACACTCAAATGCAATAAAGGCCCAAAACAGAGTTTACATAAACATTGTAAACCGGAGTATTCAAATACAGCGGAAGCAAATACGAAATCCCAAATACATGTTCCAAACTGAAACAGAGGTCTAAAGAATATGGCCCGAAGGCTACATGATCAAAGCTAACAGTCTGAACGAACAACAAAACTAAACATTATAGCCCCAGAACTCAAGATGATCCTCGCTGATCAATCTGCAAAAATGTTAGAAGTAGGGGAATGAGCACACAACTATGCCCAGTAAGCAGCGACCGTCATCAGTAAGGTCGC
This sequence comes from Limonium bicolor, assembly GCA_023374045.1. Lineage (NCBI taxonomy): Eukaryota > Viridiplantae > Streptophyta > Magnoliopsida > Caryophyllales > Plumbaginaceae > Limonium > Limonium bicolor. The sequence goes on along the minus strand of CM041779.1, from coordinate 184,352,244 downwards.
TCAAAACAATTGAAATCAGAAGAAGAGAAGATAAACATCATATACACAATTCTCAATAGTCAAAAGCTTTCAGAAACAGAAACAGAGTGGAACACAAGGGGTTCCCATATCAGAAACAGTCAGAGCACTTAAACAGAAAGGGGACAAGACACAATGCACACACTCAGAAGGGTCGAAGACCCATAGACCATACCAGGTCTCTCGGCAACGCAGAAATGACTCGAAAGAGCCAAAGGGTTCGTCAACCCCACAGAACATAAAGGGAATGACCCACACTCAGAACGACGTCTACATGGTATACCACGGAATAGCTCGACCCAGCCATTCACGGCTCAGAAACAATGTGCAATGTCCCAAAACAGAAGGGTTGCTTAAACAGAAGCAAGATTGCATTTAAATATGCCAAAACACTCATAAATCAGTAGCACAGATCATAAGGAATCCAACGCCGCAGACGGCACTCAAATCGGAGTTCAAACGAAGGAGTTATGTTGAAAACAGAGAGATGTCCGAACTTGTGTCCGGACATCAATGTTCGGACACAAGTCGAACTAAAACAGATAGAAGAATTCAGAATGTCCGAACATCAATGTTCGGACTGATGTTCGGACGTGTTACGGAAAGGAATTACGCGGTATGTCCGACCTTGTGTCCGGACGTCGAAGTTCGGACACAGGTCGAACTTAAATCAGAAGAAAACCTGAGGGTGTGTCCGAACATCCACGTTCGGACCGATGTTCGGACATACCCCGAACTTTGAAAATCAGAAGAGCAAAACGCACTGTCCGAACTTCAAAGCTCGGACGGAAGTTCGGACAGTGCGAAAACTGCAAATTTCAGAAGACGAACAGAACCGAAAAACAACGCAATTCGATCACCAATTAAGCACACACCAAATCAGACATTAAAACAGGAGACCATGGGGGTTTAACCATTCAAAACGTAATCAAACAATAACGCAATCAGACACGCACTTCAAACCAGATAAAAGCCTTCCAACGCCCCATGGCTGAACTTCCAAACCGAATCGAGTAACCACCTACCTCGATTAGCAGAAGAAAAACAACGGTCTGAATCAACAAGCGTAGTCCGAACAACCCAGCAGCCAGGCACGAATACAATCACTGAACAACACAAACCGACAGCCCACAATCAGAAAACAGACAAGAAACCTAGAAAACAACATTCCTCAATTCTGCAACCCGAACCTGATTACGAGGGTGCAGAGGAATCCAACAGCAGTGTAGCTACAATAATCTGAATCCCCAACGCAGGATTGTCGTCGCTAAATCAACACATTCAGAGTTCCAAAATCAGAAACTGAGAGGAGAGGAAACCAATGACGAAATTCAGAATTCTCTCGACACAAACCTGATCGGAGGAGCGAAACGCAGCAACAACAAGAAGCCTCGACCTGATCACAGCAGCAGCGGCGCAATTCCCACAGAACAGAAAGAAGTTGAGAGGAGGAGAGAGGGCAGAGAAACTGTCGATGCTCTGAACGCACGATGGACTCAATGGAGGAAACTGATCGTGATGTAAAATAAATTAGAAGGAGAATAATTAAATAAGGCTCCTTTTCCTTATTAGCTAGATAAACAATTACCTTAATTGTTTTTAACAAATGGACGTCCTTGCCCTCTTCTAAAACAATACCGCCGACGTCCCCGCTGACAACAACAGAGTATTCCATCTTAAATCATTACATAAACCGGATATAATATAATGTTACGATTATACGGGTTATAACACCCAAGTATCTGAAGAAGTTGACAGTCAAACAAAAAATGTTGTATGACTTTTTCATGACGAGGCCGCAGTCTGTCACCAACTTCAACATGAAAGTGTCTAAGCATGTTTTCCACTCCCCTGAGCCCAGAGATCTGATGATTACCGTGAGCGATCTAAGAGAATTTTTGATGGGAGACCTGCTTAACATCTCTGTGATTCAGGCCTATTGTGTGTAAGTATCTTTTAAATTATTACATTATCTTCATTTTTTAAGCTATTTAACATATCTTATGAAAAAATGTTGTTTAGGTGTTGACTAGTAGACTGCTAGCGAGCAAGAGATTATTTGCCCTCTCTTTCTTGTGTCCGCAATTGATGTCAGCAAATCAGGCCGCATTGGATGAGCAAGGATGTGTAGAGCATGTGAGGCAGGGATTTTGTACTGCGGTGCGAAGAAGAAGCAGATATTTACTGATCCCATATCATCAGATGTAAGTACTCAATAACTGGAATTTTTTGCTTCCTAATTGTGATATTTAATAATTGTTCTACAAAACATTCTTTGTTTTATCTGTGGCAGCAATCATTGGATGTTGATGGTGTTGTGTATCGACACCTTATGCTTGTTGATACTAGACCCATTGGGCGGCCCTGATGACCTTCGAGAGATCGCTGTAGAGAAATATTTGAAGGAGTGAGTATTCAAAATTTTAATGCATTCTGTTTATTTTAAGCTTGTCCTAGATTATTGACAATAAATGGCTTCATTTTAAAATGTTGTATTTATGCAGGGGCCATAAGCTTGGTTTAAGTGATGAAAAGAAACCATTCTCCATCTTGAACTTCCAATACATACGTGTAAGTAATCATTTAATTTATGCATTTTTGTATTAAAGTTAAACGTTTAATTTTTTTTGATCTGTCTAAAGTTGGTAATCCTTGGATGGTGTGATGACAGTGTCCTCAACAGCCTGATTCACGAAGCTGTGGCTATTATGTGATGCGGTACATGTTCGAGATTGTACAAAATATTGACACGCTTAAGGATGGTGACAAGGTAACCCATACCAATCAAAGTTTTAGTTAAAGTTATTGCATTTTAAATAAAATTGTGTACTAATGATGATCAGTTTCTTTTTATGGACAAATCGTCTCTTATTTCACACAAGCAGGGAGCACGTATTCCAAAGGGGATCTCGACTTTGTAAGAGATCATTTATCGCAGTTTTGGTGTAAAAATTACTTGAGTGTTTCTTAGATCTTATATCCTAGTGTAGTTAGACTTAGACTTTTGTTTTTGCTGAAGCAACTCTCAAAGTTTGTAAAGTTCAACTCTCTCTTATTTTTGAAAGTTTGAATGGGTTTGTTTGCAATTCGTTTTCAATGTTGCAATTCAAACTGACAACTTGGTTTATGGTCATAGTGTGGTTGGTTATCAAAGGGCAATACCAGTTGGATGCCCTGTACAGGTTGTATATGCGATTGTAAATTGGGTTGTGTTGGAAAACATATGTGGTAGATGCTAAAAAAACTAAAAAAAACTAAAAAAAAAAAAAAAAAAAACCACGGTTCACTTAGAACCGTGGTTTAAAACTCAATGGAACGACGAGTATAAACCACGGTTTATTATAAAACCGTCGTATAAAGGAGTCATATACCACGGTTATACACCCGAACCGTCGTATAAAACGCAATGGAACGACATTATATACCACGGTTTCTGTCCCAACCGTCGTATAAGTCGTCTGATTCCCGCGACACAACGGGCTTTAAACGACGGTTTTAATGAACCGTGGTTTATAATCCGTATTTTAAACGACGGTTTCAAACCGTGGTTTATTGCAATTTTCCGATATACCACGCGAGTATAAACCACGGTTTCTAACCGTGGTATATAGGCAAAATAACCGTGGTAAAAAACATTTTCTGCACTAGTGTAAGTACACAATAATTGGAATTGTTTGCTTCCTAATTACATTTATGTGATAATTAAATATTGTTCTACAACACATTCTTTGTTTTTACCTATGGTAGCAATCATTGGATGTTGATGGTGTTGTGTATCGACACCTCATGCTTGTTGATACTAGACCCGTTAGGCGCTGTTGACCTTCGAGAGATCGCTATAGAGAAATTTTTGAAGAAGTGAGTATTTAAAATTTTAATGCATTTTGCATTTATTTTAAGCTTGTCCTGGATTATTGGCAATAAATGGTTTCATTTTAAAATGCTATATTTATGCAGGGGCCATAAGCTTGGTTTAAGTGATATGAGTAAACTATTCTCCTTCTTGAACTTCCAATACATACGTGTAAGTAATCATTTAATTTAAGCATGTTTGTATTAAAGTAAATGTGAAATACCCCGAACTTAAAAATGGTGATTAAATTATTTTTTATATCGTATTTAAGGGCCTAACAGTGCCTAAGTAATATTGGTAAGGAAAATAAATCCAAAAGAAATAAAGAAACGCTTTAAAAAGCGAAAAACGCTAAAGGAGCGTTAAATAACCATAGGAGGTATGAGACCTCGGTTAGCGTATTATGTGGATTCCTAGGGTTTAATAGACCCAAATAATATATGGGAAAACTCCTGAAGAAAACGGATCCAAATAAGGTATTAAAACGCTAATAGAGCTTTAGCGCACGTTTTTCGAGAAAACCCGAAAACGTGACTTTAAGCGGGTCAAATATACTCGTAACAATTTCGGTCAACTGATAGTCATTAATAAATATTAGTAAACTTTAGAACCAATAAAATCAATAAAACGAGAAATTAGTAAAAAACTGTCAAAAACGGGAAGATGTGGGGTAAAACCATAAATAACCAAAACTTATGTGTCCAATAATGTAAAAAGAATTTCAAAACCCACATGGGGCTGTGTGTGTGTCCGATTTATATCCCCCCACACCCTCTCAATTCCTTTTTCATTTGCAAAAAAAAAAGACAAAGAAACTAAAAAGTAAAAAGCAAACCTATACTACCCCACTCTCACACTCTCTCTCCTCCCATTCTTTCCTTCCTACGTGAGCACTCCCTCCTGAACTCTCTCTTCTTCCTCCTCTAGTGGCCAGCGATTTTTGCAGCCTCACATGGCTTCCATGGCAACTCCATCTTCTACCTCAAGCTCTAGCTCCATTTGAGCTCCAAATGTAAAATAAAATACATATTTGAACTCCTCTCTTCAAGCTCTACATTCTATCTTTTAAAAATCTGAAAATGAGCAACTTCATCTCCATGGGTTTTCCCCATTTGAAGAGAAAAGCACACCATTGTGAAGCTTGGAGTCTCCTCTTTCCAACAAGGTAAAAATCCCCATAAAAGACCTCACTTTTCTCCATCTCTTGGCATGACCGATTTTGGTCTCTCTCTCTTACCTTGTTTTTCTCTTGTTTTGGAGCATTGTCTCAACCCTCCAATGGTGGAGTAACCTCCTTCTTGAACCAAGGGTTAAAACCCCTCCTAAAGCACTCCAAAGGTAAACCCTAGAAACTTGTATTTTGAACACTTCAATGAACTAGCATAAATCTAAGGGTTAGTGTATTAATTATACTTGTTTGATGTGCTTTGAGTGATGGGAATGGAGTTTGGCAACTCCATTCCCCATGTGATCGATTTGTGCAAGAAAGAAGGAGAAGAAGTGGAAAAGAAATGAAGGAAATATAAGCTCAAGGTAAGAGCTCTTCCTTAATGCAAAATTTTAATGCATTAGGATAATGGGAATGGGTAAACCAATTTAAAGAAACCAAAATAATGTAGTAGAATTGTAATAGTGAAAGTTTGGGTATTTGTGAACAAGTATGTGGATTGTAGGCCTTAGAGCCAAGGAATTGTGTATGTGTATTGGTATTGTGTTTTGAGAAATTAATGATGTATTAAGATTGCTTGTATTGCTGGTGGTAGGACCCTTGTATGGGTGTGGCTAGAATAGGAATGATTTTGGTGATAATGGGTATGTGTGGATAAGTGAGAATTGTAGTTGAACTATGGCAAATTTTGGTAGGAATATGTACATTTGTGGATGACTTGGTGAAGGAGAGAACCAAGGTATGTATTGGGGATAATATAGATGTTTAATGACCAGGAGTAGTGGTTGTAGTATAAGAAGGAAAGGATATAAAATCTGTAGCAAAGGGGATAAAAATGCATTGGAGAAGTTAGGAAAATTAGGGTGTAAGAATTGGTAAAAAGAGTGTTGGACTTGGGTATATGTATGTAGTTGCTTGGAAATGAATTGGAATGGTAAGATGACATTAGAACAAAGTGCAAAATGCAAAGAGGAGTGTAGGAATGCACAAGAGTGCAAAGTATGAAAATGTGAATGGAAATTTGTAGAATTGGAGCAAGAAGTTGAGTAGGTATTGGACCATGGGTTTAAGGAGTTTTAGTGGGTGTTTAAGTGTGTTTAATTATGTACAAACATGTGGAAAGATTATGGAATGATTGGAGGTGGATTAAGGGTTGATTGGGGTTGAAAAATAATCCTAGTAGCAGTTTTTAGCAGGGTCCGGACCTAGTTATGTACCAAGTCCCGGACCGCACTCAAAATTAATTCGAGAGTTGACATAGGGGTGGTCCGGGACCTTAGTCCAGGACCAAGTCCCGGACCACAAGAGGAAATCATCCGAGGTTGCAGAAGGTATAGGTCCGGGACTTACTTATGTACAAGGTCCCGGACCAGCACAAAAGTGTAAAAATAAGTGTTTTTAAATGGTTTATAAAGTATGGAAGTGAATGGTAATGATAGTATAAGATAATTAGTACTTAATTAATGATGTTTAAAGGTCCTAAGAAGTGTTAACAAGTGTAGGAAATGAATGGGAAGTAAGGACATAGTTTGACATGTAAAACTAAGTATACCGGGATAACGGGGTAAGTACGGAGTAGTAATCTTTACGTACCGTATGAACATAGTATTAATCATGTTTGAAACATTATCAGTGGAACAAGTGAACCAAGGAACAAGGGAACACACGGTAAAGCTAACCCCGGTGAAAGGTATGATTTTCTCATGCCCCGTATGCTAACCGAGTTACGTTGATTTGTGTGTTGTTTGCCGGCTAATCAAAACTAAAGCATGAAAATGGTTTATTGCCTTCATTGTATGTCTTGATGTATGTTGTGTGAGCTAACCCTTCTTGATTGATTGTGTGGCTTCATTTAGTGCGTAGTACGACTCATAGGTGAGTCTCGTTGTGTAGTGACTCGCAGTAAGAGTCACGTTGTGAACTAATGGAAACGTAGCAACGCACTAAACCATCGAAACAATAAACGATAACGCAACCCAATGAACTCACTAGAATGTGAGAGAGTGTATGGGAGTAATAACCTCCCGATAACGGCAGGAGAACCGAAATGAATAATCCACAAATAATAAGTAGTGGAAGTATTTAAGTAACCTCTAGTAGAGGAATTAATCCTGGTGCAAGACATGAACCACGAGAGTAGTAAAGAATGATGAGGGACCTCAAAACCCCTTAGCAATTAGTCGACCCACTGTGAGAGGACCCGACTGATGTAAGTAATGACTCGAACATGAGAGTATTCGATATGTTGGGGAAACCCTTAAACCTGAGAATACTAGACGGTAGTAATTCCCTAAGCTAGTGGAGGTTATCAAGAGAGATACTTCTAGGCTAATCCATGAGATTGTAAGATACTCCATGAGAGGAGTGCTGGGAATTTGAGTAGCCCGATAGAAATGGACAATTGTATATTTGAGGAGCTAAGTGTATAGCCTTCGGATTGTAGCCCGGTGGCGAGTCTTGTGTATGACTCCGCCCAGACCAAGTAATGAGTATTGAGTATTGCGTAAGTACGAGTATGTAATGAGTACCGAGTATTGAGTATGTATGAGTAAGTACTGAGTATTGAGTATAGAGTACGTATGAGTAAGTATTGAGTAATGAGTACGTATGAGTAAGTACAGAGTATTGAGCAGTGAGTATGTACAAGTATAGTAACGAGTATGGAGTAAGGAGTGTGTACGAGTAAGGGTATAAGCATGGAGTGATGAGCATGTAAGAGTAAAGTAACGAGTAACAAGTAAGGAGTAGGTATGAGTAGAGTAACGAATATCGAACAAACCACGACGTAGCAATGAGCAAGTAACTAATACGAACGGTCGACTATCGAATTGTCTTCCTTAGTAGATATTGAACCTCGTATGTGTATGTAAGTATTGTTGAATGTATAGTGCATAATTGTATGTATGTATGCATGTAAAATGAACTCCATGTATATCCGACCCAAAGTAGTCGGCGTACCGTGGTAAGCACGCGGTATATGCGAATTTCATGCGCAGCGTAAGCTGACCCCCTCGGGGGACCATTTTTAGTGTGCAGGTACCAGAAGCTAATCACCGTTCGAGAGAGTAGGACGGGGACTGCTACGTAAGCATGGGTAGTTGTATAGTAGGGATTGGTACTTGTATTGTAATGCGAATTTGAAAGCTTAAATTGTATCGGTAATTTAAGGATTGTAGTACACTCGGTATAGTAATGTATTGGAGTTGTAATTGTATTATGGTTGAGTATGCAATGGGAAGTATTGTATTGTGTAGAGTACTCGGTATGTTCATATTCATCAGACCGATAGTATGTAGTATTGTAACTCGCCTTGTTAGTCACGTGGGTGACTAACGGCATTGTACACCCGCCGTTGTGTAAGGAGTATCCGCTGCGAAAGTAAGTATTTGTACAGTAATGACGGTATTAGCGGTAGGGGTGTTACAAAAAGTGGTATCAGAGCGAAGTATCGCTCTGATGGATGAAATACCGAGTTTAGGAAAGTACCGAGTTAGGAAGTAGAGACTTAGGGCTATGGGTTGAGTGCTAGTGTGTGAGGACGCTAGATAGGAATTTCCAGTGTGACCTGGATACCTACAGTAACCATACCCGCCCTCCGCGTCCCCCGTTATAAGTTGGGACAAGAACGCCAGAGAGATGGAAAGACCTCTCACACTCGGGTAACACCCGATATGGCAGTACAAAACAAACCTTATTAGAAAAGAACCTGTCATACGGAAGAGTCCAAGAACTGGAAGTCCCGAAGACGGTTCCCGTTGGATGACAAGGACCGCACTTAATGGCGGAGGAATGAAGATCCTAAACACAAGGATAATGGAATTTATGGTACCATGGGGCGACATGCTTCGCAGTCGCGAGAACTATGTGTAGCCAGCAAGAAGAGAAGTACAATCGTGCAATGAAGCAAGAAGATGGAGTAACAAGCCGACACAATAGAGTCTACGGACTGTAATCTTTGATGATACCAACAATGGTATACAAACCGACTAAGGAATTAGTCGAGGTTGGAATAATACCAAACCCACACGCCAAGAGGTCGTGATAACCGAATAACATAGTTCAGACAACTATGAAGCAAATCATAACACATACACCTATAGGACCACAACCTGGTTCCTAAGGATAAGTCAAGTCTCGTTAACCACACTGAAGGTGTGAGACACCTGGATGGACGACAATCATGTCAAGTATACTGAGAAGCGACTCAGGAGATCGATCACCAAGATCAAAAGATCAAAGGAGGATCTTATAAGACCACCAATTATGGATGGAAACGATACCGTAACCGGTATGCGCTAACCGAAAAACAACCTACCCGCGCACTTGCCCGGGGCAAGTGCAGCAACTACAAGACGGTTGGGAGACTTTTAACAACCCGCAAATACTTGATAAAGTACCGCTATGACGAATGGAGCAGATATAGGATCACCAATCCTAAGTACTTAAATAATGAAACCACGGAAAGGCTTAACGGCCGCCCATTGTATTCAAAGCATACCAGTCAGCGAGAAGCTGGACTTGGTCAAGACCTCAATCATGGCAGCGCCATGAAGAATTCCTTTTAACACCGAACCGTTATTTCAAAACCCAAATTTTTCTTCAAAATCACAAGCCCTTCTTTTAAACCTTGGATTTTTTAAAACCAAACCGACGGAATTTTGGTGAGTATCAAAGAATGATACAAGAGGAGCTGATAATAGAATACTTCACCTAGGCGTGTGACGAACACTACGAGTGTACCCAAATATGGGATGTGGGATGACCGCACTCCGAAGGAGCTTGCGGGCCTGACATGTAGTTAGGTAAGTGGTAACGTGCCAAGACGGTACCCCACGTATGTATACATGTAGTGTACGAAACACGGGAAGTAGTCAACTCTGCTCTACGGACCATAAGTAAATTCGAAACAGAACAGTGGGATACAACAGACGAGCAAGAGAACTCAGATAAGCTTACAAGCTAAGGAGTCAAACCTACTACAGGAGGATGACTAAGAGTTAAAAGTGCGAGAAGCACTAACAACTGAATAAAGACATTGGACATGTCTTGAACATATTAAAGTAAAACATGATGACTGGAAGGAATACCCAGTCTAAGCACAGTAAGGGAAATGCCTAACATTAACTCATCAGTGTTCAATGAACGGGATGAGATTCCCAGAACAACTACCACAAACACACAGGGTGATGTTATAAGGTGCCGGGAATACCGTTCATCACCGGAAGGAATATCAAATCCGCTATAACATAAGGAAAAACACCAAAGGTCTACCCTAAGAATGGGAGACTTCATAACCCTCAACAGGATAACTCATATCTGGAACCGCAAGGTAAGATAACAAACTGGACATACTCATAAATGCCAGCCAGATGCTGCCATATAACCAGTACTACCCAGGAGCAATCCATAAAGGGTATCAAGTCAACACAGTTGAACGAAATATAGTGGTAAGAACACCATGATTGGAACGAACATACGGTTAGAACACCGAAGGGATCCCACTTGACAGGGGATATCCCAAATCAATAAATGGTATCGATCAATACCAGGATACAAAAGGATCTCCAACGAACGGAAGCGTGATGCGACGATCTTATCATGGAGCCCAGTATCACCTCCAACTCAGCAATAGCTTACGGAGAAGTAACCACTGGGGAACAACCTATAATGAGCAGAGCTCTAGGCAACATGGCTAGTAGGCCATGAAACTGTTACCACACAACCCAACGGTTGCAAAACCAATGTGAACTATACGGAAAGTGGTCAAGGATGACACCGATAAAAGAGTAACAACCAATAATTGAGGATGCCCCTCATAAATGTGAGACCGCAAGAGCGGTGAACACATGGACCCCAAGAAGGGGATATCATCAGTAACTGTCGGGAAATATATTCCTTTAAGAACTACTAACGTAGTCAAGCTTGAGCATACAATTATTGTCAAGCAATGTGAAATAAGCTTCAACAGCAATTGTGACAACCAAGGAGTAACCGGTTATAAAACCAATGATGCTCAGGGAGCTCAGAAAAATAAAGGAATACTATATTCTATATTTGCCAAATACATGGGGAATCATTGTATAAATGATAGAGATACATGAGCTGAAGCTAGCAACAGTGGATGCCATGTAAACCAATACTGTGGAATCAGTAAGAACATGGTGCGCGGTAGGCGACCAATGTATGTGAATAATCACCCAATGCTATGGACTTGTTAATACAAGACGGTAGATAGACCGGGCAACAAGCCAGGAGTCTGCACCAAATGATGAAACACCACCTGAAGGAGTAACAATCATTCCTATCGCGATCATATAAGAGAGTTATTGCCAGGAGTTTACGCCTCTGCACTCTGTAGGACTGAGTGTTTTGGTAGTGCACTTGTGCAGCTAATGATCAAGTGGATAGCTAGGAAGATGGAAAAGGTAAAACGTGGTAAATTCTTCCTTTCACCAATGAACATGGCATAAGCCAGCTAAGCAAAAGCTTAGAAACAAACGGTACAGCCTAAGGCCAAGGAAGCACGAAGAGTGTGGAACACACTAATAATCACAAGATGTAAATTCCATTGGAATAAAAGTGAAAGGAGACTTAAGAAAGTCAGTAGGACCGATGCATGGAAAATGCAAGGTCATACAGAAAGAACACTTGTATCAAACAAATACTGAGCATAATTCAGAAGCTACTGACAATGGAGGAAGCACTACAACTAAGTAGTGACTTAACCTCACCCGACAATAAGTCGGAGGAACCAAGTGAATGATCACTACAAAACACAACAGTATGTATATAGATTGCCAGAGAGCTGGTTATGAATCTAAAACTCATTGAGTTCACGCACGGTAAAGGAATACCACACTCGATGGAACAAACCTTATTCCCACGAAAAGAGGGGTAAAAAGGTGATGTTAAGGATAACAAGAAGGGTGAATAACCCGAGCTATCAGAGTCACGCAGCAGAAGCTAGCGGGCCCAAAATTCTAAGTGAAATACACCTAGTGAATAAAAGGTCAATCATCAATGCCTTGAAGCCATTTAGGCTAGAACCGAACCCGGTTCAGAGTTAAATAAACTCCGATGGAATTTCTTGATGAAGGGACTAACCGGTAATACGGTTAAGACCTATTGATCAAGGAACATTGTATAATAGACCGCATGGAAGCTGAACCACTCCATGACGGCTGAATGCCTTCGACCAATGTCCAATGATGACACATGGTAGATTACGTGGGCGTAATCCCTTTCAAGGGGGGTAGAGCGAAAACCACGAAATGTACGTTTTACGTGATAGGTGCGTAAACTACAATGCGCATAGCGCAAAAGTATTTATGTTGATGATTGATACTTATGTTACATAAACATTTGTATTCACTCATCGTGTAATTATGGTTATTTGGGAAATAAGAATAGGAATGGAGTAGAGAAACCCCAGGGGAATGGAAACCCCGATTGGTAATAGTATGAGGAATGAGTATGTATGGGAGACTTGAGGAGTATAAATTGGTATGTAACCGATGTATGTAATGAGTATAAATCGGTATGAAGCCGATGTATTTTATGAGTATAAATTGAGTATAGTAAACTAATTGGATATTATACCCATGAATTTCCTAAGTATAGTAGTTGGAAGATGCAGTAAAAATTGATGAGATGGTTAGTAAGTAAGTAAGTGAATCATATAAATGGGAAAATGTATGTGCGTGATTATGAGTAGCAAGATTAAAAAGATAGAAAACGAAATAATGTTTGACAATTTGTCTGTTTGTATTGAGGTGGGAAGTGGAACTTGATTTGCTAGCGATCAAGGGAAACCGAACACAAATTGGGGTGGAAGGATAATTCAACACCAATGCTGATCACATTGGGGTTGAAGAACTCTGGAAGCTCCCTTAAGTGGCCACAATAATAACACTAGTAATAGGAATAATCATCATAAATGGAATTTGGGAGATGTATGCAAGTTTTCAAAATGAATTTCCAAAACTAATTTGGTACAATGTTTTCTTCAAACTTGAGAATGAGGATCGGTTTTGAAACCGCTTCCACGGACGCTAGTGGATCTTCCATGCCTAGGCACGGGTATCCAGTCGAAACCATAGGAGGTGAAGCTAGTTTTGAGTCTGTGGAAGTGTAGAGTAGTTTGAAACCACTACACCGTTCATGCGGTGACAGTGTGTGTTTTGTATTTTTCCAAAGGCACTGGGGCGGCGTAGTCCCGAGATGTATGAGTAAGTATGAGTAAAGTATGAGTAAGTAAGTATGAGTAAGTGCCTGAGGATCTCTATATGTGCAAATGAATTTGATCAGAACCAAAGGACCGTAGAGCCAGAAAGCGTAAGTGCTCAAGTCATGACGGCCGTGAACCAGAAAGCGTAAGTGTTCAAACGTGACCGGTACCTGAGGGATCACTCGCCATTGGGGGAGGATTGTACCTAATTGTCTGCGGATGGACCCTCTTGGAGAGAAGTAAAACGGATATTTTTGATTGCTATGCATGCAGTGACATGCTGTGTGGATGTGTAGTATACACCATGTCAGACATTTGGAGTATGACAAGTTATATGTAGAGGTTATAACTTAGCATAGAGTATTTATACAAGTAACAATATTAGATTCACCAACTTTGAGGGCAAAGTTCTTTAAGGGGGGTAGATTGAAATACCCCGAACTTAAAAATGGTGATTAAATTATTTTTTATATCGTATTTAAGGGCCTAACAGTGCCTAAGTAATCTTGGTAAGGAAAATAAATCCAAAAGAAATAAAGAAACGCTTTAAAAAGCGAAAAACGCTAAAGGAGCGTTAAATAACCATAGGAGGTATGAGACCTCGGTTAGCGTATTATGTGGATTCCTAGGGTTTAATAAGACCCAAATAATATATGGGAACAACTCCTGAAGAAAACGGATCCAAATAAGGTATTAAAACGCTAATAGAGCTTTAGCGCACGTTTTTCGAGAAAACCCGAAAACGTGACTTTAAGCGGGTCAAATAGACTCGTAACAATTTCGGTCAACTGAATAGTCATTAATAAATATTAGTGAAACTTTAGAACCAATAAAATCAATAAAACGAGAAATTAGTAAAAAACTGTCAAAAACGGGAAGATGTGGGGTAAAACCATAAATAACCAAAACTTATGTGTCCAATAATGTAAAAAGAATTTCAAAACCCACATGGGGCTGTGTGTGTGTCCGATTTATATCCCCCCACACACCCTCTCAATTCCCTTTTCATTTGCAAAAAAAAAAGACAAAGAAACTAAAAAGTAAAAAGCAAACCTATACTACCCCACTCTCACACTCTCTCTCCTCCCATTCTTTCCTTCCTACGTGAGCACTCCCCTCCTGAACTCTCTCTTCTTCCTCCTCTAGTGGCCAGCGATTTTTGCAGCCCTCACATGGCTTCCATGGCAACTCCATCTTCTACCTCAAGCTCTAGCTCCATTTGAGCTCCAAATGTAAAATAAAATACATATTTGAACTCCTCTCTTCAAGCTCTACATTTCTATCTTTTAAAAATCTGAAAATGAGCAACTTCATCTCCATGGGTTTTCCCCATTTGAAGAGAAAGGCACACCATTGTGAAGCTTGGAGTCTCCTCTTTCCAACAAGGTAAAAATCCCCATAAAAGACCTCACTTTTCTCCATCTCTTGGCATGACCGATTTTGGTCTCTCTCTCTCTTACCTTGTTTTTCTCTTGTTTTGGAGCATTGTCTCAACCCTACAATGGTGGAGTAACCTCCTTCTTGAACCAAGGGTTAAAACCCCTCCTAAAGCACTCCAAAGGTAAACCCTAGAAACTTGTATTTTGAACACTTCAATGAACTAGCATAAATCTAAGGGTTAGTGTATTAATTTACTTGTTTGATGTGCTTTGAGTGATGGGAATGGAGTTTGGCAACTCCATTCCCCATGTGATCGATTTGTGCAAGAAAGAAGGAGAAGAAGTGGAAAAGAAATGAAGGAAATATAAGCTCAAGGTAAGAGCTCTTCCTTAATGCAAAATTTTAATGCATTAGGATAATGGGAATGGGTAAACCAATTTAAAGAAACAAAAATAATGTAGTAGAATTGTAATAGTGAAAGTTTGGGTATTTGTGAACAAGTATGTGGATTGTAGGCCTTAGAGCCAAGGAATTGTGTATGTGTATTGGTATTGTGTTTTGAGGAATTAATGATGTATTAAGATTGCTTGTATTGCTGGTAGGACCCTTGTATGGGTGTGGCTAGAATAGGAATGATTTTGGTGATAATGGGTATGTGTGGATAAGTGAGAATTGTAGGTGAACTATGGCAAAATTTTGGTAGGAATATGTACATTTGTGGATGACTTGGTGAAGGAGAGAACCAAGGTATGTATTGGGGATAATATAGATGTTTAATGACCATGGAGTAGTGGTTGTAGTATAAGAAGGAAAGGATATAAAATCTGTAGCAAAGGGGATAAAAATGCATTGGAGAAGTTAGGAAAAATTAGGGTGTAAGAATTGGTAAAAAGAGTGTTGGACTTGGGTATATGTATTGTAGTTGCTTGGAAATGAATTGGAATGGTAAGATGACATTAGAACAAAGTGCAAAATGCAAAGAGGAGTGTAGGAATGCACAAGAGTGCAAAGTATGAAAATGTGAATGGAAATTTGTAGAATTGGAGCAAGAAGTTGAGTAGGTATTGGACCATGGGTTTAAGGAGTTTTAGTGAGTGTTTAAGTGTGTTTAATTATGTACAAAACATGTGGAAAGATTATGGAATGATTGGAGGTGGATTAAGGGTTGATTTGGGGTTGAAAAATAATCCTAGTAGCAGTTTTTAGCAGGGTCCGGGACCTAGGTTATGTACCAAGTCCCGGACCGCACTCAAAATTAATTCGAGAGTTGACATAGGGGGTGGTCCGGGACCTTAGTCCAGGACCAAGTCCCGGACCACAAGAGGAAATCAGTCCGAGAGGTTGCAGAAGGTATAGGTCCGGGACTTTACTTATGTACAAGGTCCCGGACCAGCACAGAAGTGTAAAAATAAGTGTTTTAAATGGTTTATAAAGTATGGAAGTGAATGGTAATGATAGTATAAGATAATTAGTACTTAATTAATGATGTTTAAAGGTCCTAAGAAGTGTTAACAAGTGTAGGAAATGAATGGGAAGTAAGGACATAGTTTGACATGAGTAAAACTAAGTATACCGGGATAACGGGGTAAGTACGGGAGTAGTAATTCTTTACGTACCGTATGAACATAGTATTAATAACATGTTTGAAACATTATCAGTGGAACAAGTGTGAACCAAGGAACAAGGGAACACACGGTAAAGCTAACCCCGGTGAAAGGTATGATTTTCTCATGCCCCGTATGCTAACCGAGTTACGTTGATTTGTGTGTTGTTTGCCGGCTAATCAAGACTAAAGCATGAAAATGGTTTATTGCCTTCATTGTATGTCTTGATGTATGTTGTGTGAGCTAACCCTTCTTGATTGATTGTGTGGCTTCATTTAGTGCGTAGTACGACTCATAGGTGAGTCTCGTTGTGTAGTGACTCGCAGTAAGAGTCACGTTGTGAACTAATGGAAACGTAGCAACGCACTAAACCATCGAAACAATAAACGATAACGCAACCCAATGAACTCACTAGAATGTGAGAGAGTGTACGGGAGTAATAACCTCCGATAACGGCAGGAGAACCGAAATGAATAATCCACAAATAATAAGTAGTGGAAGTATTTAAGTAACCTCTAGTAGAAGAATTAATCCTGGTGCAAGACATGAACCACGAGAGTAGTAAAGAATGATGAGGGACCTCAAAACCCCTTAGCAATTAGTCGACCCACTGTGAGAGGACCCGACTGATGTAAGTAATGACCCGAACATGAGAGTATTCGATATGTTGGGGAAACCCTTAAACCTGAGAATACTAGACGGTAGTAATTCCCTAAGCTAGTGGAGGTTATCAAGAGAGATACTTCTAGGCTAATCCATGAGATTGTAAGATACTCCATGAGAGGAGTGCTGGGAATTTGAGTAGCCCGATAGAAATGGACAATTGTATATTTGAGGAGCTAAGTGTATAGCCTTCGGATTGTAGGCCCGGTGGCGAGTCTTGTGTATGACTCCGCCCAGAGACCAAGTAATGAGTATTGAGTATTGCGTAAGTACGAGTATGTAATGAGTACCGAGTATTGAGTATGTATGAGTAAGTACTGAGTATTGAGTATAGAGTACGTATGAGTAAGTATTGAGTAATGAGTACGTATGAGTAAGTACAGAGTATTGAGCAGTGAGTATGTACAAGTATAGTAACGAGTATGGAGTAAGGAGTGTGTACGAGTAAGGGTATAAGCATGGAGTGATGAGCATGTAAGAGTAAAGTAACGAGTAACAAGTAAGGAGTAGGTATGAGTAGAGTAACGAATATCGAACAAACCACGACGTAGCAATGAGCAAGTAACTAATACGAACGGTCGACTATCGAATTGTCTTCCTTAGTAGATATTGAACCTCGTATGTGTATGTAAGTATTGTTGAATGTATAGTGCATAATTGTATGTATGTATGCATGTAAAATGAACTCCATGTATATCCGACCCAAAGTAGTCGGCGTACCGCGGTTAGCACGCGGTATATGCGAATTTCATGCGCAGCGTAAGCTGACCCCCTCGGGGGACCATTTTTAGTGTGCAGGTACCAGAAGCTAATCACCGTTCGAGAGAGTAGGACGGGGACTGCTACGTAAGCATGGGTAGTTGTATAGTAGGGATTGGTACTTGTATTGTAATGCGAATTTGAAAGCTTAAATTGTATCGGTAATTTAAGGATTGTAGTACACTCGGTATAGTAATGTATTGGAGTTGTAATTGTATTATGGTTGAGTATGCAATGGGAAGTATTGTATTGTGTAGAGTACTCGGTATGTTCATATTCATCAGACCGATAGTATGTAGTATTGTAACTCGCCTTGTTAGTCACGTGGGTGACTAACGGCATTGTACACCCGCCGTTGTGTAAGGAGTATCCGCTGCGAAAGTAAATATTTGTACAGTAATGACGGTATTAGCGGTAGGGGTGTTACAAAACGTTTAATTTCTTGATCTGTCTAAAGTTGGTAATCCATGGATGATGTGATGACAGTGTCCTAAACAGCCTAATTCACGGAGCTGTGGCTATTATGTGATGCGGTACATGTATGAGATTGTTCAAAATATTGACACGCTTGATGATGATGACAAGGTAACTGATACCAATCAAAGTTGTAGTTAAAGTTATTGCATTAAATAAAATTGTGTGTACTAATGATGATCAGTTTCTTTTTATGGACAGATCGTTTCTTTTTTCACAAAAGCACAGGGCACGTATTCCAAAGTGGATTTGGACTTTGTAAGAGATCATTTATCGTAGTTTTGGTGTAGAAATTACTTGAGCGTTTCTTAGATCTTATCCTAGTGTAGTTAGACTTACACTTTTGTTTGTGCTGAAGCAACGTAGACTCTCAAAGTTTGTAAAGTCCAACTCTCTCTTATTTTTGAAAGTTTGAATGGGTTTGTTTGCAATTCGTTTTCGATGTTGCAATTCAAATTGGCAACTTGTTTTATAGTCATATATAGCGTGGTTGGTTATTAATAGGCAATACCAGTTGGATGCCCCAGGTTGTATATGTGATTATATATTGGGTTGTGTTGGAAAACACATAATAGAGGCTAAAAAAACTAAAAAAAATGAAAATAAACCACGGTTAAGTAAAAACCGTGGTTTAAAACTCAATGGAACGAGTTTATAAACCACGGTTTATTAAAAACCGTCGTTTTTAGTATGCTTTATACCACGGTTCTTTTAGTAACCGTCGTATAAGAGGCACTATATACCACGGTTCTATCAATCAACCATCGTATAAAAACGTTGAGACCACGACAGAAACGGTCTTTAAACGACGGTCATAACAAACCGTCGTTTAAAGTCTTACTTTAAACGATGGTTCTAAACCGTGGTTTATAGAAAGTTTTTATATGCGACGCGAGTATATACCACGGTTTCTAACCGTGGTTTTTAGGCAAAATAACCGTGGTTAAAAACATTTTCTGCACTAGTGTAAATAGCACCTAAACGCCTCTATTGATGAGGGTGGGCTCTCTCGCTCTCTCCACTTGTACTCACACGATTATACTAAGAACCTCTGTCAAATCCCCCCTCTGTCAACCCCCCCTGAACTAGAACATTCAAGATCGAACCACGTAAATCCTGGTGTCTCCTTCCTTACTACTCGTTACTGCACTCAACCATCACCATAATCATTGAGAGAAGTAATCTCAATCCAATCCGCATGTTACACTAGCCTGTAGATTACCAACATCTAATAATCAGCAATCCAATGTGTTATAAATAGTACGATGTAATCATTTTCATTCCACTACTTATTTTCATCACTTTCCAAATCTGTTTTTTGCAAGATAAAATAAGTACTAATGACTTACAAATTTAGAGAAAGATAAATTAAATAAGAAGAGATAAACAAATAATTATAACATACTCCTTGGTCTAAATGAGTATAGAAGTCAACTAACACCGAACCAAGCATTTTCCAAACAATTAAGGACTGACTCACCATTTTCGAAAGCTTTAGCCAAACATAACTTTTCTTGTGTTCAAATATATCTCTTCTTATTTTTTTGAAAGAAAAAGCACCAGCTGTCATATTATATAAAAAAGTTTACATGCAAGCCAACACTTGGACAATAGATACAAGCAACTTCTAACATGTGTCCTAAGTGAAATCAACTGCATGCAAGCCTTCTTCATCTTGGTGTACCACCACCAGCGTCAGAACCGGCGCCACCACCACCACCATCGCCGGCATCTGCGGCTTCACATACTTTGTTGTGAGTCCCTTCTCTGCTATCAATGACAGTCGGCAATCAATACCAAATGTCATCCATTGGCTCCACCGAGCAGTGATAAGACTCTTCAGCTCTTGAAACAACACTAACGATGGGAAAAACTAGAACCCAAAACATACCCAAAACCCACAAAACACAAAAAACTAAAACAAGCCGGACAAAATGGAAAAACTCTATCGCCAAAGAGAAAACTAGGAACTAAAGTGTTATACTAAGCAAAGTAACATCGACTATAAGAGTACTACTACTAAGCAAAACAACATGTAAAAGAGAAGAGAAAAAAAACATTGACAAGGAGAAGAAAATGATAACAAGAAGAGAAGAGAAGAGAGAGGAGAGAGCTTTCACGGCCAAGGACTACATAGTTCCTAACATAAGAGCTACAAATATATATCTTATTGTGTGCAGTATGGACCATGTATAAGAACGGTGATTTATGCGGTTGACAACTGACATTTTAGGGTGCGTTCGATTCTGAGATGAATCGAAGCTTAATGGGAAACGCAGCAGCGTTTGAGAACTAGCTCCTTGTGAGTGTAGCTGTGGGACCCAACTACAAAAAAGGAAAAAAAGGACAAATACAAAAATGACAAGTGTCATTTTAACGCTACATTAAGCTGAGTGAGAAAACTAGCTCAATAACGAACCGAGCCTAAAGTGGCATTCATTTCTTAGAGAAAGGATATTCCCTCTCCAAACAGAGCTTTCGTTTAAGCTCTTTCACCCGAAACCAAACGATGCTTAAAGTTCACCGCTTATTTATCGGGAAAGCGGCGAGGGACAGAGCGTGCACCATTTCGAGCATAAGGCCAACCACTCAGTCTCGAGCTTTCTCTCTTGGGCATCGAAAATGGCGAGGCTTGCGTGCCATCATTTTATGCCAGTCATGGCTAAATTTCCCGTGAAGCAGCCTTTTCCGGGCAAAGCTAGCCTTTTCCATGGGGGAAACTTAGAAGGCTTTCGCCCGAGCCTCGTCATCTTCAGAAGAAGTTCTGCTTCGTCCGCATCCAAAATCAGCATGAGCTTAAGAGCCGGAATCGTCGGCCTTCCGAATGTTGGCAAATCCACTCTTTTCAATGCCGTTGTAAGGCCTTTCTCTTTGATGTTCCTTAGCTAAAAAACCAAATATTTGGTGATTTATGGGCATTGCTTGACAATCATTGCACTATAATGCCATTGCTCTTGGTATGTGGAGCTGATATGCTAGATATATCCCATCTCGTTCGAGTTTATGGTTCAATATTTGCTGAGATGTAGCCAAATTTTTGCTTCTCAAAGTGCTTGTACTCGCTTTCAGTATATAGCTTGACTGTCTCAGAAAGTCTCACCAGAGCCTGATGTGGTTACTACAAATTTATTTTTTGTCTGTTTGGTTGGAAAAGTGGGAGAGACGGGTGCCCTTTCCCAGCAGGTCCCATGTTCCAAGTACCAGAGAAGACATCGGACCCGTGCCGCATTACAGCTTGATTTCTAATGTCGTTATTTTGGAACAGTATTTCTCTGTTGCTGAGCTGCGGCGAGCCTCTGTTGTTTCTTTTTTTGGCAATATTAAAACGATGTCTTGACTATTTTTATCTGACTATTTGCTTCAGCTTGCCTTTGCCTTGCTTTAAAACTATTACCCATTTGCGCATAGAAGGGAAGGATACTTGCGTCTCTATACTGCTCTTATTACTACACGAAAACACCTTGTTATTAAATTCACGATGGACTTGTAAATTAAACTAGATGATCTCTGAAAGTTATGTATCTCTTGAGATGCCAACCATATTCATTATTCTAATTCAGGAACCATTCAGATTGGCATATGGCTGCTAACCATTGTTCAAACTCATTCCAGCATCATGGACTATTGCCACTTGGTCTTTTATTGTTTGGATTATGATCGTGTGGTGCTTCTTCCATTGGGATACTTACATTGGCTGAGCATGATACTTTTACTCCGTCCTCTCTGATTTGTTACATGAAAATAATGTCTATACCTTGTGATGTGTCGCTTCACAGGTAGAAAATGGAAAGGCACAGGCTGCAAATTTTCCCTTTTGCACCATAGAGCCAAATGTAGGGACTATAGGTGTGCCTGATACAAGGTTGCAAGTGCTTTCTAAGATCAGCAAATCTCAAAAAGAAGTCCCCGCAACTATTGAATTCGTTGATATTGCTGGGCTCGTTAAGGGTGCTAGCCAAGGAGAAGTATAAGTTTGCCTTTTCTTTGCTGTAGCTGTTATACATTCATCAAGCAATAATATTCTTGTTATTACTGGTTTCATTGTCCTTCACGGGTATCCATCAATGGAGTTATGACCTGGCATTACTTTTTCTCTTTGGTTGTAGGGATTAGGTAATCAATTCTTGTCAAACATTCGTGAAGTAGACTCCATTCTTCAGGTATTTGGGATCTAAGCTAATATATTATGGCACCTAATTCTATGTGTTTGACAACTTTCTTTTCATTTCCCAATTCTTACCATGTAAGTTGATCTCATTTGTTGGATGTTTACATTGCTACAAAGAGCTCAATTGACTACTCTTGTACTTACCCAGTTGTCTCATGCATTGGATACATCAAACCTGTAATACAAAGCAAAGTATAATTATATGCATTTTTTGCGCATTCAAAGAGTTATTGCTGAAAGTTGCTACCTCTAATATTAGGCTGCTCCAATAATTGTGTACTTTCTTGGTCTTCCATACAAACGAATATGTGAAGCTAAAATTAAGGAGAGATTCTATGATGCAACCAGGTATACTCAGCAGGTACACCCAGTGATAAATGATGTTTAATGCAAAAGTAATATCAAGGTTCCATGGGGCATGAAATGACTTTGATAGATCGACCCTTCCGAGCAAACATGATAATTGATAAATATGGGTCAATTTTAATCATGTCCTCTAGGCCCTTTGTGGGTAAACCTGTAGTTATCATATTGGCATAATCCAAGTAGTTATCCCTTTTTCATTGCATCTCTTTCATTGTAGACCCTGTTAAACTTCATTCCCTTTGTGGAGTATCTCTTTCATTGTGGTCCTCTTTGCAGTGATTCCTCGAACCGTAAGATGGAACAACTCTTGATGAAATTTGCCATATCCGCCTGTGGGTCCATTGGCTTCGATTCCCCTTTCAATTCGGACTCCCTTATCCAAAATTACTAGTTGTAGCCTAGTCGTTTTGCACTAATGGTTGGGGTCCGTCTTGATTTCACAATGGAAGCATAGGCCTTGAATAGCTGCCTTCTTTGCTGCTCTGTATCTTGGGTGTTTTGGCCCACATATGTAGGCAATCTAGAGGCATAGGATGCTTGGTTTTAAACTGCGCGATGCGTGGCGAGGCGTTTAGGCTCTTGAAGTGATGCGTGATGTGGCAAGGCGGTCGCATCTCGTTGTTGATGCGACCAATTATATAATATCACCTATACTTTGTTTTGATACTACATTTTGTATATACAAACAATATTTAACATATTATATGACATACAAATACATATTGATATTAAACTTTCAATATTCATTTGAAAATGTATACAAATGCTATACATAATTATAAATCCACCACACCCGAAATCTACCGTCACCAATCGATGAAGTGCAATATTATATGACATACAAAATCTACATTCATTTGGTGTGCTGTTATCTTAGGATCACCTTGTAGCTGATTGGTTGGTGGATGGCGAAGATGCACGTGAATTTGGGTGCGGGGGAGACAAACATGGAAAGAAAAAAATGGGAGAATGGGAGTGGGGAAATTAGTAGAACGTGGGGGAA
The DNA here is from genome assembly GCA_023374045.1 of Limonium bicolor. Lineage (NCBI taxonomy): Eukaryota > Viridiplantae > Streptophyta > Magnoliopsida > Caryophyllales > Plumbaginaceae > Limonium > Limonium bicolor. Next base: position 184,328,561 of record CM041779.1, on the reverse strand, counting down.
GGATAAAAAAAGTGGGGGAAAGTATAATAATAATGTGGGGAAAGGAAGTGGGAAGCAGATTTTCGTTCTTTGTTTTTAAAGGAAAAATTTCTCAAAAATGATGTCATTCTAAGATGTTTAGAATATTTAGAAAAAAAAAGAAGAAAAAAAAAGAAGAAAAAAAAGTGCACGACTTGACTCGCCTATATGTAGGCGTTTTACCTTTCGCATCACATCGCCACCGCCTAATGCGCGCATCATGCGCGCTTTTTTAAACCAAGGTGGGTATGTTGTTGGCTTGGTAAACCTTGGGACCTGACAGAGCTATAGTGCCGTTGTCTTTCCACACTGACCCGTTGCTCTATTGGCTTGCGTCAGACTTGGTGTTGCCGCCGACGGTGAGGTAGAGCGTGTGAGGGTTAGACCGCTGTGAAGATTTCACTTTGTCCTCTATGTAGCGGGAGATTCTGTCCACCATAGTGTTCTTCTATTTCTTGTGCTATTTGATCATCTCGAGTAGCGGATTGCGTTTGAATGCATAACTTCTACCTTAGGATGTTGGTACATCCACCCCCCCCACCTCCCTCCCCAAATTGCTCATCATCTTGTCGGAGAGCTCGAGTTTAGTTGATAACCGCTCAAATAGCTGCCCGTATTCCAAGATGATTCCTTTCTGTTGGAACCCTGAGTGTTGCTGAGGATGAAGTTCATCAAGGTGCATCGAGTCCATCAAGTGTGCAAGTCAACCTGTCGAAACAAACAAGTCCATCAAGACCAAAACAAAGAAAAGAAACGTCCTTAAAGCGTTGCTAAGTCCAATAACGAAGATTATATTGATCGACTTTATCAAGTACAAGGTGTCTTTCGGTTGACTGAAGCTTCCATCGACATAACAATTACAACCACATGCGATTTTTTAGGGCCGTCTCATTGGCATTGGTGTTACCAACGTCTATCTGACTTTCCTTGGGCTGGAAAGCTCGGGATCAATAGGTGATCAAGGAGCAACCTCTTTGAGCCTTAAAATCTGGCATTATGGACGTTAAGGAGCTGAATTTTCAGAACTGACTCTTTTAACGGGACAAAAGATCTCTTTATTTAAGAGCCGGAGTTCACATTTATTCTTTGCGCTTTTTGTTTTGGAAATCACTTGTACTTGAGAGAGCTATTACATTCTAGCTAGAAGCACCTATCACATCTGTTCCTTTCATTTCGTGCGCACTTAATTGTTAGATTTATTCTAGGGTGTTTCTAGACTTATTTCACTCTTCATTGAGCTGATTAGAGAATCGTGAGGGTGAGTGAGTGAGTTTCTGCTAAGTAGAAGAATAGTAGGCAGTGTAAGTTATTTTTGTGATAATCAATAAAGAGTTTACATTGTGTAGTTGAGCCTTTCGACCACACCCACAAGTTCGGTAGAGTCAAAGTACTTCAGAGACTCACACCTTGAAATACTTTGAGTCAGCCCACCGATCCTACACTTTTTGTTGGAGTACCATCAATTGGTCCATCTGGTCGTCGCACTACATTGGACTTAATAGAAGAATCACCGCACCGTGGAAGCTACTCCGGTCTGGCAGCCTGATGTAATTACCCTACCAAGTGTACCAATGGACTGCATCCGCCTCCAAGGACTGGCAGTCATTACTCTGTCTTTGCCGCAGATGCCGCTGATGGTAAAGTAGTGCTCTGCACTATACAACCACCTTGGGTGTTGTTGCCGTCAGAGACTAACATCTTCCATTTTGATCTCTAATTCCCAATCAACGTCACACTAAGGGACTTTGTTAATCACGCCATATTCACCCTCCCATAGTGTCTCCCTTCTCTCCATCAGCCTAACAAGCGCCAAGTCTTGTGCACAGTGTTGACTCAGGATAAACTTTTATCACTCAACATCCCCTTACAAAGTTTAGAGTTCTCTCTTCAAATTCTTCATTCTATCTGCTCGTGTAATCATTCAGGATCTACACTCTGGTACCATTGATGAGCTAGCAAGTTTAACGCACAAATATGCCTAAAATATAAATAGTTAAAGGGCAAAACGGCTATGAGTCAACACCTTCCACTAGAAGAGAAATAGAACAGCAAACAGGGGATAGGAACACAGCAAATGCTCTGCCAAAAGGGGAAATCAAGGTAGCCCCTGCCAATGAACTGCAGTGAACCAAAATATGTCGATTCCAAGATGCCTACCTTAGTGACCAACACTTCCCTTATATAGCTAGACACATTCACACATAACACACACAAGGCTACTGGCTCACACCCACGTACTTGGGTAGAAGCATCATAATGAAGCAATAGCATAGTAATAGCACTAATCCTCCCTCTTAGCTGTTGGTGAGGGTGAGCCCCAGCGCTTGTAGCATTTCCCGTAAAGCCCTTGACCTTTCTCTTGATTTCCTTCATTATATGAGTTATATAATTATGAGTCTTTCTTTTCCTAAATAAAACCCAAAATAGTAATTTTATAAGTAGAGTTCACATATTGTTTGTTGATTTGCATGCATGCCTTTTGATTTGCCTTCTTTTTTAATTATCAGTTTAATTGCATATAATGTGCTATAGCTCTTGTTTTCATAAAAAAATCTTGACAAATACCATTAAATATATAATTTGATTGGAGATTCCTTTGCATGTTATTTTTTATTCTATACTCTTATAGTTGAAATACTGTGCAGGTTGTTCGATGCTTTGAGGATAACGACATCATCCATGTCAATGGAAAAGTTGATCCTCAAAATGACATAGATGTGATCAACTTGGAGTTAATCTTCTCCGACATTAATCAGGTACCTTAGTGGAGGTGACTTTGCATTACCATACTGCTCTGCATGTTATGTGTGTGCTTGCCTTTTGAAGATGGTCATTTGTCATGCTACTTGTCATGACATTCTTTTTATCTCTGTTTTTCACATGTACATACAACCAGATTTGAGGCTGATGTTAGCTGAAGTCATTAAATGATTGTATGTTGCACATTCTTGGTATGACTAATTCCTCATACTAATTAGAGTGTAACTGGTTTTGAAATGTTTCTAATATAGGCCACCTTTAATGCTATAAAAGAAATTATTGCCTCTTATTAATTAAACTGCAGATTGTATTGATTTTCCTTTTGTTCCCTTTGACACTTTCAAAATACTTTTTCATCTGCTCTTGTTTTCTTGCTGTTTTCACTACTCTACCTTAGATCTCCTTTTTCACCCATTTTTTATAGTCCCGTTTTCCTCCCTTACTCCTCCCACTACTGTCCCGTCCTCGGTGTTTCTCCTCCTTTGTGTTTTCTTTTCCGTATATTGATAGCTTTGGCCAACATAGTGATTCATGTTAGCCAACCCCTATTATTTTGGGAATAAGGCTTTGATGTTGTTGTATTAATTAAATTTCTGACAGCTAACAACCTGGAATTTTATGGAGGTGATTTTGCATACCTCTTTTGTTGTGCAACTTGCCATGACATCTCTTTTTTCATACATGTACAGACAACCAAAAGCCGCTCTCTTAGGAGCTAATCTCATCATATGAATGTATACTGTAGATTTGTAGCATGATTAATTCCTTATACTAATAACATTGTAGACATATGTAATACATTTATCTTTTTATGAATTTATGTTGCTCGAATGTATTTATTAATTGATGAGGTGATTAAGAAAAGGAAATTTTCTTATTAAAGATGACCAAGTGATGATGCTGAGGAAGAAATGTGTGTGTGTGTGGGTGGGGGGGGGGGGGGGAGGGGGGATATTGTTGGATGTGTTAGATTACTTGTTTAGAAATAGGTTTAGTAATATTTTAGGTCCATTAGTTAAGGCCCACTTCTGTTTAGGCCCATATTAATTAAGAGTTCTCTAGAACTAGGGTTTTATTTCTTTATAAATAGTGGCTAGGCTATTTAATATAGCAACTCATTCTACTCTCTATCAATACAAGTCTACCTCTGTAGTTAGAAGATACTTCTTATTGATGTGTATTAACAAGAAGAATTACAACCTTATTTATAAGGAAAGGTGGCTTAAAGAATAAGCTAACTAGCCTAATTTACAAGTATACCCTTATTAAGTATGTACAGGAAAAAGGATAAAAGAATAAGGCCCAAGGCCCATTACATAGTTAAGTAGGTCTAACAACCCCCCCCCCCCCTCAAGTTGGGTTGGTAGATATCTTGCATTCCCAACTTGGAGATAAGTCTATGGAACCTAGGACTATGTAGAGGTTTTGTGAAGACATCAACAACTTGGTCTTTAGAAGGAATGTAGTTTAGGTTGATCAGACCTCCCTCCACCTTTTCTTTGATGAAGAACCGATCAATCTCAATGTGCTTGGTCTTATCATGTTGAACTGGATTGTGAGCTATGCTTATTGTAGATTTGTTGTCACATCTCAACTCCATAGGGCCTGTCCATTTGATTCACAAATCTGTGAGAATGGTACGGACCCATAAGAGTTCGCATAGACCATGAGCAAGTGCTCTCAATTCTGATTCAGCAGATGACCTAGCAACCACGTTCTGCTTCTTGCTCCTCCATGTCACTAGATTACCGCCTAGAAACATACAGTATCCAGTAGTGGATCGCCGATCAACAAGGGAACCACCATAGTCAGCATCAGTGAAACATTGGACTGTCAATGGGTTCCCCTTTTTAAGAAATATTCCTTGTCCTGGTGCTCCTTTTAGATAGTGCAAAACCCTATATGCAGCCTCAAGGTGAGTTTTCCTAGGGTCGTGCATAAACTGACTAAGAACACTTACAGCATACGCAATGTCAGGTCGAGTATGAGAAAGGTATATCAGTTTCCCGCAGAGACGTTGATACATTCCTGCATCAATTTTGGGTTCATCTTGAGCATCTCCTAGCTTATGATTGGGATCCATGGGTGAATTAGCTGGCCTGCATCCACTTTTGCCGGTCTCATTTAGCAAATCTGTTATATATTTTTGTTGGCTGATAAATATACTTTGGGATGACCGAGCAACTTCAATTCCAAGGAAGTATTTAAGAGAGCCCAGAGATTTCATTTCAAACTTCGACTTGAGTTGTTTCTCCAAGTGTTCTCTTTCTAACGGATCACTGCCTGTAACAATAATATCATCAACATATACTAGCAGGATAGTGACCCCCCCGAAGCGAAAGTGTTTGATAAAGAGAGTATGATCGCCTTGACTTTGCTGGTATCCGGCAGAGCAGACCACGCTAGTGAAGCGCTCAAACCATGCTCTTGGAGACTGTTTGAGTCCATACAAAGCCTTTTTAAGGCGGCAAACCTTAGTAGAGTCAGATGCATCATTAAAACTTGGAGGAACTCGCATATATATCTCATCATGCAATTCCCCATGTAGAAACGCATTCTTAACATCAAACTGAGCAAGTGGCCAATCAAAATGGGCAGCCAAAGATAAGAGAATACGAACAGTGTTGAGTTTGGCAACTGGTGCGAAAGTCTCTTAGTAGTCTATCCCATAAGTTTGAGTGTACTCCTTAGCCACAAGCCAGGCTTTGTACCGCTCAAGAGATCCATCTGCATTGTACTTGAGGTTGAAGATCCACCTGCAGTCAACAATGCGTTTGCCAGGAGGTTTGGAAACAATAACCCAAGTTTGATTCTTTTCTAGAGCCTTGATTTCTTCCTCCATTGCTTTGCGCCATTCAGTGTGGTTCAATGCCTCAGAGACATTTTTGGGTATTTGAATAATTAAGGTTTTTGACAAACACACGCATGAGATGGTGAGAAGTTGTCAAATGTCACAAAATTAGCCAGAGGATAAACAGATTTCTTTGTGCATTGACGAACACCTTTGCGCAGGGCAATAGGGGGAGAGGAAGTATTAGTAGTATCATTATCTGAGGGGGACAATTGGTCCTGTGTCAGCCACGGTGTGGATTGGTGATCCCTCGAATATACCCGCACAATCGAAGGAGCCAAAGGCTGATCTTCGGGGTTAGTGTCAGGCGAGGGTGGTTGATCTTGTTGAGGAGGTGGTGGCATTTTCTGAGGAGCTGGTGGGGGAAGAGTAATGGTATAAGTTGGATTTTGTTGGAGAGGTTTGGTATGTGAAATAGGTGTAGGATCAGGGGTAGATGGGGATGAGTAGAAAGTGTTTGTTCATGAAAGGTAGCATCAGCAATAACATAATGCTTTCTTGTAGTGGGTCATAGCATTTGTATCCTTTTTGAGTAGGAGAATAACCCAAAAAGACACACTTGGTCGATCTAGGATCCAACTTCCCTCTGTGAGGTGTGTGAACATGTGTGTAGACAGTGCACCCTAACACCCGTAAGTCAAGATCAGCAGAAACTTTATGTAGTGGAGAAAATGTCTGAAGACATTCCAGAGGAGATTTATTCTGAAGTACCCGAGTAGATAGTTTGTTGATTAGATGACATGCGGTCTTAGTAGCTTCGCCCCAGTACTGTTTAGGCATATGCGTTTGAAAAAGAAGAGCTCTACTCATTTCAAGAAGGTGACGGTTCTTTCGCTCAACTAACCCATTTTGTTGAGGAGTGCAAGGACAAGAAGATTCATGAATGATACCTTGTGAGTGAAAATAGGAAGTGATGGTCTGATTGAAGTAATCAGTAGCCTTGTCAGTGCGGAAACGTTTTATGGTGGTGGAAAACTGTGTTTGAACCATGGTACAAAATATGGGAATTATAGTACTGACCTCACTTTTGTGTTTCATCAAGAAAACCCACATAAACCGAGTACAGTCATCAATAAAAGTAACGAACCATCGTGCCCCTGAGATATTAGCAACAGAAGAAGGGACCCCACACATCACTATGAATAAGTGCAAAAGGAATGGTGCTTCTTGTATTACTTGGAGCAAATTGTGTTCGAGAATGTTTAGAAAGTTCACACTCACACTGAAAAGCTGAAACATCGATATTAGTAAATAGTTTGGGAAACATTGTCTTTAGGGTATGAAAAGATGGGTGACCAAAACGCCTATGGTAAAGCCAAATAGTGTTGGTGGTATCCGAAGTAGTGACAAGAGCTTTTGGAACATTGAGGACAACAGGTATATTGAGGTAGTACAACCCATCCTGCTGCTTAGCAGTTCCAATCACCTTCCCCGTGCATAGATCTTGCAAGATACAATAAGATGGAAAGAAAACAGCAAAGCAGCCAAGGTCAGTAGTGAGTTTGTGTATGGAAACAAGATTCATAGCAAGCCCCAGAACATGCAAGGTTTCCTTAAGTTGAATGCTATCCGATAAGACAACATCCCCATGTCTTGCGACAGTAGTTGATGCACCATTTGCAGTAGTAATGGTCTTAGGAGTATAGCAAGGACGATAGTGAGTAAGGAGAGAAGAAACAGATGTCATATGAGTGGTAGCTCCAGAATCCAGAATCCATTGTAGAGTAGAGGATTGGTGTGATGCATGAAGAGAATAAGGAGCTGTAAGCGAGCTATGACCAGATTTAGTAGACATCTCAAGAGATTGCAACATCATGCGATATTTATTCAACTCAACAGGAGTGATGGGAGTGGTGAAGGTATTAGTAACACCATAATCTGAAGAAGAATCTTTAACCATGATAGGAAACCGATGTGGAGAGACTCACACAACGATAAAGACGGGTATAATAAACCCTTAGAAGAACTTGGTTGAGGCAGAACCAATTTAGGGTAGCCCTAATATCAGAGCTAATACTCTACACAAAAACCTCTTTTTTACTTCACCCGTCAGCCTTCATTGCTGTCCAGTTCAGTAGCCTTCATTGCTGCTTCTTCTCATCTCTTCCAAATCAGTATTATCCTATCTTTAACAGCCTTCATCGCTGTTTCCTTCAACCTTTCAGCCTTCATTGCTGATTGACAGCCTTCATCGCTGTTTCTTCACCATTAACAGCCTTTATCGCTGTTTGTTTGTCAAGGACATGAAACAGCAGTCCACTCGTCCTCAAGCTAACCTAGCAGCTGAATCTTCAAAGGAAACTGCAGAAACAACACTGAGTTAAGTGCTGCGATCTTGAGAAATTCAAGGCCTTTATGAAGACCCTTGAGAAACAGCCGCATGGTAACTCATCTAGCAACTATTCTCTCTCTTTCTCAGGTAATCACTCGGTCTCTTTGTGCTGTAATGCTTCAGATAAAACCCAATCTAGTAATTGGATACTAGATTCAGGAGCCACCGATCATATGACTTTTTCCAAAAACCATTTTCATAGCTATGAATCCACCACAAAACAGATTATCACAGCCAATGGTTCCCATGCACCTGCTGCCGGACAAGGGACTGTTTACCTTTCAAAGAACTTGGAACTAAAATCAGTTTTACATGCTCCTACCTTATCTGTTAACCTAATGTCCATTTCAAAGCTAACCAAGGATCTTAATTGTTATGCTATTTTCTCTCCTTCTGAGTGCATTCTACAGGACCTACACTCGGGGAGGAAGATTGGTCATGCTAAGGAAAGGAACGGGCTGTATTTTCTGGAGGTGTTAGAGGAAAACCAAACTCAAGCCTTATCCACCACTACCACAAACAAAGCCCTCTGGTTGTTACATCAAAGATTAGGCCACCCACCATTTGGCCTTCTTAAGCATATGTATCCTGAGTTGTTCCAAGGAAAAAATGTTGCTGATTTTATCTGTGAAGTGTGTATGAAAGCTAAACACACTAGGGTTTCCTTTCCTTTAAGTAATACAAGAAGTGCATCCCCTTTTCAACTCATTCATAGTGATGTTTGGGGTCCTGCTCCTTTGGAAAACATTTCTGGTGCAAAGTGGTACATTTCCTTCATTGATGATTGCACTAGAACCACATGGGTCTATCTCCTAAAACACAAATCTGAAGTGAGCAATATCATTCCCACCTTTTGCTCCATGATTCACAATCAATTCAATACAAAAATTCAAAAGTTTCGAACTGATAACGCCAAGGACTATTTCAACCACTCATTGACACTTTTTTTTCAAACTCATGGGATTATTCACGAGTCATCCTGTGTCTACACCCCACAACAAAATGGAGTAGCTGAAAGAAAAACCGTCACATCCTTGAAGTTGCCCGCGCTCTCTTATTCCAAGCCAATGCACCCAAACACTATTGGGGGGAAGCTGTTCTTACAGCCACTTTTCTAATTAATAGATTACCTTCTCGTGTCATCCACTACAAAAGTCCCTTGGCTTTCCTCAAAGAATTTCATCCTTATTTTCATCCATCTCCAGGACTTGAACCCAAAGTGTTTGGTTGCACTGCCTTTGTTCATATTCACAACACTCAAAGGGGGAAACTTGACCCTAGAGCTCTCAAATGCATCTTCCTTGGATATTCAGCAACTCAAAAGGGATACAAATGCTACCATCCCACCACCAAAAGAACCTATGTCACCACTGATGTCACTTTCGATGAGCCTGAACCCTTTTTTTGCAATCCTACTACTACTACAGGAGATGAGTCATCCTCTTCCTTTGAGTCACTTCAGCCTTTAAGATTGCCACCACAAGAATACCTCCAACACCAGACTCGACCAACAATCCTAACACCACCATTGAGCAAACAGAAACCTCTACCACACCATTGCACAACACAGTTGAACAACAGAAAAATCCACCCCACCATTCCCATTTTTTCCTCTAACTTACAGCAGAAGGGCACCCGTTCCTGACCAGACACATGGCCACGAATCCAACCTACAGGAAGGTCCCGAGGATGCAACACCAGACATGGCAGAGGATGTAGCAACAGATCTTTCATCTTGTTCGCCCTCCTTACCTCCACCTGATTCAGATCTTCACCTTCCTATTGCCCTTAGAAAAGGTACCCGAGAGTGTACCAATAAGCCCTTATACCCATTAGCCAAATTCACCTCCACTCACAAACTTTCCCCTGCACACAAGCTTTTCCTCAACAAAATCCAAGAGATTCCTATACCCAAAACCGTAACTGAAGCATTTCAACATAAGGAGTGGAGGGAAGCCATGAAAGAAGAGATGAGTGCTCTAGAGAGGAACCACACTTGGGAAATTGTGGATAGACCTGCTGGAAAGAATGTAGTAGACTGCAAATGGGTCTTTACTTTAAAATATAAATCTGATGGCAGCCTAGAAAGGTATAAGGCTCGTCTTGTGGCTAAAGGTTTTACACAAGCCTATGGGATTGACTATGTGGAGACTTTTGCTCCGGTTGCAAAATGAACACAGTTCGTATTCTATTGTCTCTTGCTGCTCATTTTGATTGGAGTCTATCACAGTTTGATGTGAAGAATGCCTTTCTCCATGGAGACCTTGAAGAAGAAATCTATATGAAGACTCCTCCAGGTTTTGCTCCACCTTCTACAAACAAAGTGTGCAAATTGAAGAAGGCTCTTTATGGCCTTAAACAATCTCCTCGGGCATGGTTTGGCAGATTTGCTAACGTGATGAAGAATGCAGGTTACAAGCAAAGTCAAGGTGACCATACCCTATTTATGAAGCATTCATCATCAGGGGGAGTAACTATACTTTTGGTATATGTGGATGATATCATTGTTACAGGCAATGATATGGATGAGAGAGTGCAATTGAGCAAAAGATTGGAATCAGAGTTTGAAATTAAAAGCTTGGGCAAGCTGAAATATTTCCTTGGAATTGAAGTGCACGATCTTCCAAAGGCATATTCATCTCGCAGCAAAAATACATCATTGACTTGTTGCTGGAAACAGGGAAGAGTGGTTGTAAACCAGCTCGCACACCCATTGATCCTAACCATAAGCTTGGAGCGGCCCTTGATGATCCGGTTGTGGATAAAGAAACATATCAAAAATTGTGTGGAAAATTAATCTACCTGTCCCACACAAGGCCGGACATTGCTTATCCCGTCTCAGTAATCAGCCAGTTTATGCATGATCCTAGAGAATCTCATCTCGCAGCTGCTTACAGAATCCTTCACTATCTTAAGGGTAGTCCAGGAAAAGGAATTTTATTCAAAAGGGACAGTGAACTAACTTTAGAAGCATTCACAGATGCTGACTACGCAGGATCAGTGGTAGATAGAAGATCTACCTCAGGATACTGTGTATTTTTGGCAGGAAATCCAGTAATATGGCGAAGTAAAAAGCAGAGTGTTGTTGCTAGATCATCAGCTGAATCTGAGTTTCGCTCTCTTGCACAGGGTTTATGTGAACTACTATGGTGCCAGATTATTCTAAATGATCTAAAAATAAAGTGGAAGGGAGCTATGAAGCTGAAGTGCGACAACCAATCAGCCATCAAGATAGCTAGAAACCCTGTCCAGCATGAAAAGACCAAGCATATTGAGATAGATCGGCATTTCATTAGAGAAAAACTTGATCAAGGAATTGTTGATTTGAGTTATATCTCTTCAGAGAAACAGATTGCAGATGTGCTAACAAAAGGTCTTCACGGCTCTCGATTTCAGCAATTGATTTCCAAGCTTGGAATGGATGACATACACCATTCAGCTTGAGGGGGAGTGTTGAACAGTCACCATTAATATTGATGTCTAATCTGTTTGTATTCTATCTATTGGTATTTCCTTGTAATTAGTCACTTATTAGGCAGATTATTTAATTATGATATTTCCTAGGTAGTGGGGTATTCCAACAGTCAGGAAACCCAACCATTTCTTTCATTTATCTCCCCTCTAGATTATTCTAACCCCTTGTATAAATATGTATCTATTCTCTCAATAATAGACACACAATTCCTCTCATTTCTCTACAGTTTGAAGAAATTGTTTTGGATCAGTTGAAGTGCATAGATATTGACGGACAGAAGATCAAACCCATTAGAACACCTTGCACACAGATGGCGGAGAATGGTGCAGTCGAAGAAGGGCAACGTCAGTTGCGCTGCACAAGCGGACAATCGACTAGCAAGAAAGAGAACACAGTTCGCTGGAAAGGAGGTCGTCAGTCTGACATAGTTTGACATCGTCACTCTGACATCGTCAGTCCGCCGTCATCAGCGGCATCGTCAGTCCGCGTCGTCAGCGGCGCATCAGTCCGGCGTCGTCAGCGGCGCGTCAGTCCGGCGTCGTTAGCAGCGTGTTAGTCCGGCGTTGTCAGTGGCATGTCAGTCCGGCGTCGTCAGCATCACGTCAGCGGCGCGTCAGTCCGGCTTCGTCAGCGTGTCGCAGTCCGGTACTAGTCGGGTTTAGGTCTAGAGAGTAGGGGATTAGGGTTAGGGTTTGAGAAAGGGAGGCTTGTGTTTTGGAAAAAAATTGGCTCTTGATACCATGTAGTTAGAAGAAGATATTTCTTATTGATGTGTATTAACAAGAAGAATTACAACCTTAATTATAAGGAAATGTGGCTTAAAGAGTAAGCTAACTAGCCTAATTTACAAGTATACCCTTATTAAGAATGTACATGAAAAATGATAAAAGAATAAGGCCCAAGGCCCATTACATAGTTAAGTAGGTCTAACAACAACCTCCCTCCTATGAAATAAGTACATGGTATCAGAGCCTCGTTGACAAAAAAACTAAATTTTTCTCTTTTCTCTGCTGCCGTAGGCGTTCATCCTTCTCTTCGCATCTCTGTCCATGGCTCCTTTCTCTCCTGGTTAGCCATGGCAGATTGATGCTTTCTTCATTCCAATGCATATATAAACCCTAGCCGTCCACATTAACGCTACCCGTTGCCACTGAAATTTGCTGCTCTGGAGAACAGCGTGGGAAGCTACTGCTGCTGCTTTTCTCCACCCTCTCTCTCATCTATCTCAAGGGTGTCTCCGTCTCCTCTATCACCAGGGTGTTTCTGCCCTCTCTCTTCATTATCACAAGGGTGTAGCCGCCCTCTCTCAGTCGAGAATCTGCTGCTGCCGGTGCTGAGGCCCAGCCCTTTTGCCCTAGTTGCTAGATAGATCCGCATCTTCTCTCTTTTGTGCTGGAAGACAGCGATAGCAGCTATCGACAGTGGGTAGAACGGATCTTTCACCTTTCAGTTTCAGCAGCAGTCTTGCAAGCGTCCAGCAGACTCTCTTCGAGTTAAACCCACACTTTCTTAGTCGACGTCTCCGCCACAACTCTTCTCTGATTGGCGTCTCCACCTCCAGATTCTTGGATTAATCTCACTCACTCCTGGTTGATGTCTTCATTATCAGGCTCTCCACCAGCACTTTCTTTTGGTAGGTGTCCAAACTTTGTGTTGAAGCTTTCATGTTGAAGACTCAAGACTTCGAAGATTTGATAGAGAGTTTAGTTGTTTTCAAAGATTTTGATTCCAATCTGATCATCAGTTCTACTCCTGCTCAGCTTGCGGGGAGTGTTGGATGTGTTAGATTACTTGTTAGAAATATGTTTAGTGGTATTTTAGATCCATTAGTTAAGGCCCACTTCTATTATTAGGCCCATATTAATTAAGAGTTCTCCAGAATTAGGGTTTTGTTTCTTTATAAATAGTGGCTAGGCTATGTAATATAGCAACTCATTCTATTCTCTATCAATACAAGTCTACCTCGCTATCCTGGAAAACTACAGAAATCTGTAGAGAAGGAGAAAACCAATTATACGGAGTGAATATATACGCAATTAAGATCATTCATGTAGTTATAGTGTTGTAGCTGAATGGGTTGATGAGGCCATATATTTACTTAAAATCTTAGGAGGGAAAAACAAGGAGTCAGATTTCATTTGTTAGATTTCTAGATTAGTATACAGCTTCGAGAAGCCTGCTTCCTTAGCATTTACGATCTTCTTTTTTCTTCATAATAATCCTTCTCTTAGTCTCTATTTCTTCTCCTTTTTCTTTATCCCCTCAATTTATTCTGTACCTATAATGAGCTTATTGTAGAATCTATATATGTGCACCGCTCTACGATGCAAGGCTCATGGACTACTAATTAATTAGTAAGTTGTTAGATCTTTCATCTTCATTGTGCCCAGAGCGGAGCTCTTCCAAGCCCGGAAGAAAATGTCTGAGATGAGATTTGGCCAATTTATTCGTTCAAGAATCATTAGTTTGTTGAAGTTTCAAATTAGTATGTGATTAATATAGGTCTTGTAGGGAGAATAAATTAATCAATACTGATTTGGCCAGAGAAAGCGAAAATCAATGTGCTTGGGTCATATTTATATTTACAATTCAACCTACCTGTGCGTCTGATTGATTACAATACCATCTGTAAATTGTAATGTCCTTGAGCTGGATATTAATCTTAGGTTATTATAGAGTCATTTGCCATACTCAAGCCAAAAGTTGCCGTGAAGTTGGCTTACTTGGGTCGAATATGATAATGCTCGTATTGTAGTACAATCAATCTACTTATAATAACCTACTCTATGGGGTGCTGAAATTCCTTATGATGAAAGGTGGGAATATTGCAAATCCCAGTAGCTGTGCATTGTGAGGTACCATTATATATTTCCCAGGCACCCTCACTGGTCTGCCAGTTTTTGTCTGAAGATCATATCAGTAGGACTCTTTGCATTTATGGTGCTTCACACCTCGATCTGTTGCTGTTACTGTCTGGGACTCGAGTCACAAGACCCTTCTAGCTTACCTGAAAAACAATGAGCCGCAGTTTTAGCTTGAGTTACGTGCATGCTAGAGGTTTTTTCAAGTCTGTCACCTCACTTGTAGATTGAGTACAAATTGAGTATTTCATCAGAAAAAGCTCTTGTGTTTATGCATCTTATGTTGGTATGTTGGTGTAAGTGTATGCCAAATTCGAATTTATTCAAGTGTGCAGACTGAAAAAAGGATGGAAAAACTCAAGAAAAACAAGGTGAAGGATTCACAGTCCAAAGTCAAGGTAAGGGTAACACCCTGTTGAGTCTGTTTCTGCATGATGCTAGAGAGTTCTGCGCTGATGGTTACACCCCCCCCCCCCCCCCCCCCCCCCCCCCCCCCCAGGAGGAAGCAGAAAGAGCTGCTCTGGAGAGGGTATACCAGGCTTTGATGGAGGGGAAGCCTGCACGATCTGTAGCTTTATCCGAGTTTGAGAAGGATTCAATTAAGCACCTTTGCCTGCTTACTATGAAGCCAGTAATTTATGTTGCAAATGTCGCAGAAAGTGATCTGGCTGATCCTGAGAACAACTCTCATGTCCAAAATGTGAAGAAAGTTGCGTCTGAATTAGAGTCTGGGATTGTTACAGTATCAGCACAGGTAAGGAGCTGTTTCGCATGACTTTCTTGTCCCATTCTTATCTGTTCCGTGATGCCCTTTTTTGGATTTGTCTATATTTGATTTTGAGGTGACAGATGACTAATGAATCTGATGTTCCATTTATGAACCAGTGTATGATGATTTCCTTTTGTTACACCCATTCCTTAGTATTCTATTCTGGAAGAATAATGTTCATAGTGTGCACCTTTGGCTACCGCGTTACTTCGCAGGTTGAATCTGAGCTTACAGAACTTCCAGCTGAAGAAAGAATAGAATACTTGAAGTCTCTTGGAGTCGCTGAAAGTGGTCTGGGTAATCTCATTCGAGCTACATATGGTCTTTTGGGGTTACGAACATACTTTACTTCAGGAGAGAAGGTGAGACTTGTGAAAACCATACTCACTGAATTCATGTGATTATGATTAACTGATAAATCACTTTTGACTTCATGTAGGAAACCAAAGCATGGACTATTCTTGCAGGTTGGCTTCTGTCCTCCCCACAATTAACATGCCTGTGTGCTTTTCACTTTTTCTGAATGTCAAATCTATTAATGGGTCAGTTTCTAGTAACCAAGCCCTCATGCCCCTCCTTTTGTTTCAAGCTGAAGAACTAGCCATTCTAGACTTGTTGTCCTCGCATGAACTGTAAAAAGGGAGACAATGTTGCCATAGTGAACCTCCCCTTGTTCTTATAAAACCGTCTTTTAAACTTGTATATTTTCATGTAAAATGCAGGGTATTTTCTCCTTTTGTTTCAAGCTTAAGAACTAGCCATTCTAGATTTGTCCTTGCATGAACCGGAACAAGGGAGACAATGTTGCTATAGTGAACCTCCCCTTATTCTTATAAAACCTTCTTTTAAACTTGTATCTTTTCATGTTGAAATGCCGAGTAATTTTTGCTAGTTAGAGACAGGCTAAGAGATCACAAACCGGAATTGTCAAACGAGCCTGAGATAGAAGAACCTCGGACCTCTCTACTATAGCTCATATTCCGCCAGTACAGGCAACAGACTGCCGCCTTATAACCTTTCTACCCTTGCACTAATCTCAGGGCTAGAAAAGAAATCCTTAGGGATCCTACGCGTAGGCTGCTCATGATCCCAAAACAGCACATTACTCATCCAGCCTGTCCCTCATTCCCCTGCTGCCCTTGTGGCTCTACTGGTCCCTGATAATTTCTCCTGGAATAAAAAACCTCCACTCTTTCAGCTCATTACTCATCCAGCCTGTCCCTCTCCTACTAGAGGAACATGACATCCTAGTTGCATAAGATTTGAAGCACACATACCTCCTTTGCAGGTTCGTGAATGAAACCTGAGGATTGATGCAATAATTAAGAGAGCTGAAGCTGACCTCTAGTTGCAGGAAAGCCACAACTGACAAGCTCCTTCAATACTAAATGCGTCGTATTTAGTCCCCTTTCAGTGGGATTATAGGGAAATCCTACAAATCGGTCTTGATGAGAATCTCTAATCAGCCTTTGATTTTATCTCCATTTTCATGTCTCTAATTACAATACCCAACCATAAAGCCCTTGTACCCATTGTGCTTACGTAGTTCCTGTAAGGCTGGAACTAGCCCCTCTTGGTCTTATTTCCTTTGGACTTAAAGCAAAGACCTTGTTGTAGAAAAACATTTCCTGTCTATAAACCACATCACCCACAACTCTATATTTCAATGTTGGATATTGAGCAATTAGTGAAGGAAATCATTTGCATGGCTCTCAATTAAGGTGAGCTACAAGCTTGCTAAACGATGTTGTAGATTTTTGTAGGAGCATCATAAGCATCATGTTCTTTCTTTGTAGACTTTACTTGTAAAGACTGATTTATTCAGTGCTCTAGTAAGATTTATAGCTGCTAATTGAGAAAGCTTTAAATGTTGCCGAATTTTCCAAGTTAGTGATGTTACAATTAACCTGGTCTCCGGCCATTCCTGCTTTGATCCAGGAATGACTGCTCCTCAAGCTGCTGGTGTTATTCATACTGACTTTGAGAAAGGTTTTATTCGAGCTGAGACAGTAAGCAAACATTTGCTTTGGGATTTAATTTATTTATATTTTGCTTCATAAGTCTCTACTATGCTTTTTGAAACCTTGAAATGTACAGGAACAAAGATCATAATGATCTTTTGCCTTGCTGTTCTTTTTGGTTTAACCTTTTTTAATCTTTAGCTGACATATTAAGTTGTAATATTATCTGAGAGTAATTTAATAATTGTTTGTCTTCTTTGCTCGATTTTATGTCTTTGCCTGAGTGAGTAAATGTTTAATAAGGTTTCATTTCATATATGGATCATGTCTTGATTTTGTTCAAAACAAAATCTTAAGATTCCTCCGTGTTGAAATCCTGCGTGTTGAAGTACATGGATCTTGACATTGCGTGCCCTGCAAATAGGCTACAAAATGATCGTAGATGTGAGGACTCGATCACTCTTGTTATTTTCAACACTTGTCCATGTATAAACTGAAAATGGATTCTAGAATTGTAGTCTACCAAGAGTGTCGCTTGTCGTTCAAACTAGAACCAGTCTGTAGCAGGATTACTCAAGGTTATGGGTATTGAAAGATGGATTAGTTGATATGACAGGTTTAAACATTTGTGTTGATAATACGCACTTCTGAACATCGATTCTCCGAGTCTCCTGTTAGGGCCTTGTTGATTCTTAGGACTTGTAGCAGTTTTGGATTAATAGCTGAGATTACTTGGACGCTGTGATTCTATTACTGGTGAATTTGCTTCCTGTTTTGAGATACATTGAAATTGAAAACGCATCCGGGTGGCTTCCAATCAACATTCTGATACCATGTTCGTTCCAACTTACATACATCCTAGTAGTAAGCTGCCGGTTACTTCTTATCCGTGGGTAGACTTTGTTTGTGCTATATGCGATTATGCGACCATGGTGGTTGATAACTCTACATTTGTCTGTCCAGGTGGCTTATGATGATTTTGTGGCTGCTGGATCATATGCTGCCTGTCGGGAGAAAGGACTTGTAAGTGAAAACTTTTATTACCAGTTACGGAGCGGTTCCCGCCTAATGAGGGAAAGACACATCTACTGCTAGTAGTTCCCTGTAAACCTAGACAATCGTCATTAGTTGTTTACAAGGTTCACTCTGGGAACTCAAGTTCTGACCATGAATTACACAACTCTGTTCTGATGTTTTTGCAGCTGAGACTCGAAGGAAAAGAGTACGTCGTGCAAGAAGGAGATGTTATGCTGTTTCGCTTCAATGTTTGATTTTATTATTTTATAGTTGTGCCGTTGCCAAGATCACCCAAGTCCGAGATTGGAGATGAACCTCAAGACATGAAACAAAAAATCTGAAGTTCAAAGTAAGCACAAAGTTTGATACAAGGACTTCATAATCTACTGCTGCAGCAGGATATAGCTATCGTGGCGGCGGCTTTGAGTTTATTCAGGGAACTTCACATTTAACAGTATTTATTCTTTGTGGTTACGGTGTTAATATGCTACATACTGATGCAAATGGAGGTACATTAATGTAATTCTTTCTTAAATTTTGGAGTATAAGCGTGCAATCATGCATATCATTTAGTTATGGGTAGAAGACAAAACACATCATTGGCAATCTGGCACACGTAACCAAAAACTTCTGTATGCTGATGATAAACAAACGTCTCCAATTCCGACTTCTATTTTTTTGACAATAATCTAGATATATATATTGACACGTGTAAACCTTATATGAGTGTAACATTTAAATACCTTCGATGTTTGTACTTTCACCTTATTGATGGGTGCCCTCATGGAAAACATTGAAAGAATAGTTTTGCTGTTTCGCTTTATCTTTTTCTTGAAAATAGGATATATAGTATTGAATTATAG
Organism: Limonium bicolor; assembly: GCA_023374045.1. Classification (NCBI taxonomy): domain Eukaryota; kingdom Viridiplantae; phylum Streptophyta; class Magnoliopsida; order Caryophyllales; family Plumbaginaceae; genus Limonium; species Limonium bicolor. The sequence continues at coordinate 184,309,654 of CM041779.1, read as the reverse complement.
TGCGGATTAAAAGTCTTGTAGGAATCTATAAACAATAACAATTGGATGAAAGTTTACCAAGATAATGCCCTAAGCTTTACCAAGAAAAACTAGATATGAATCTCAATTCTAGGATATTATCTCACCGGGAATATGAAACCATCGTTGAGAGTTAAAAGCTCTCAAGAAAATCAAAGAGGACAACGAATTGAGGTCAACCCTGTTCTGAAGGATGTTTATCCAATCGACTAGTGGTGTATCCTTTTGAGAGGAGTGCATAGAGAAAGACCTTTCTTGCTAGTTAAGAAGAGAACATCGACACTAAGATGTTGTAGGGACCAAATCTAGAACAAGACAAACACCAACTTGCATTTTTTGGTTTCATAAGCAACCTGGAAAGTGCTACAAGAAGACCTAACAAGACTAGGAAAAAAACGGCATCAAACAAGGACCATCTAAGGGGTACTTTGCACAACATGGACATTCAAAATATGCTAGCTGCACTTGTAGTACCTGAATGCATGCAACTAGCTGGCCAAGTGATCATTCTTCACGGTGACCCCGATATGAGCTCGGAGTTGCCGATGCCTCTGAGTCTTTTAGAAGTGCTAAAACTCAAGTCCGAGGGAGATGACAAACTCATCCCTTGTCCCCATTGTCTGCGCTCGAAGTCCCATAACCCTTGCAAGTTTGAACTCATGTCCGACTCCTCATACCCATGTGTTCTCTTGCGACCTCCCCTAGAACTAGCATTCGAAGGACTACATTCATGATTGAGGATTTGATTACCGTGGGGGCACTCAGCTGCCCAAATTCTTCCATGTCTCACGGATAGAAGGTAAAAAGCAATACCTTCATAAGCTGGCTCAAGGAGAAGAGTCTCATAGAGATGCATGGCATTGTCTCGAACATAGAAAACTTCCGTACTCATCCACATACCAAACTGCATCAGGCCTTCCGACTACGGGCATCGATTGTCTATATGGGTGAACAGGCCACACCGGAAGCATACTAGAGGCATATTATCGAAAGAGAGACCGAAGGAGAACTCCTTATCATCAAAGTTGACATGGAGAGATCGAAGGATAGGAGTCTCTAGGTTGAGCAAGACTTTGAAGCGCATGAACCTTTGGTAGTACGATTCGGGGTTTTCCAAGATCACGATGAAGTGTCCTAACTTTGAGGCAAGGATGGCTGTGAAATGATGTTCCTGTGGACTCGGGGACCTTGTAGACTCTTACACATAATGGAACCCACTTGAAAATGTGTTTGTCGAAGGGAATCTCAAGCTCGACTACTTTTAGAGCGAGGAGGAAATTGTTGATGCACTAAGGCCCTCGAACGAGTACAACATTCATGACTTTGATTGATTCAAACTCCACCAAAAACAGATTAGGTCCAATTTTGCATATTCGGAAGCCTCTTAGACCGTTCTAGTGATTTCGAAGGGTAATGATCATGAAACTGGAGGAAACATATGTGGGCGAGAAAAAACGTGCAAGGGAGGATTGTTCAAGCCCAACAAAGGATCCCTTTACCATTTGCTTAGACATTGTGGTAGTAAAGGAGTTGCAGTTAGGGGGAGAGAACAAGGACATTGGGTGCCAGGAAGGAGAGAAATTGTGGAGGTCGAGTGAAGGCTTGGAAGAGGCGAAACCAAACAAGATAAAGAGGCCGAGGCTGAGGGAGTAAATGAGAAAGAATGTTGGTGTGGTGGCCCCGATAGGTTTCATATCTAGTGCAGGCGACGAGGAAAGTTATGAGGGAGAACATCATTGCATGCATGATTCGAAATTTTTGCAGGGAAAGTTCCACTCTGGAGCAGCGAAGAGGCGCAAAGGTATTCCAAAAGATTTTCCTCCTTCCCAAGGCTTCGAATGTTGAGGTGGCAGAGGCAGGCGGGAGATGCCAATCGGTAAGATAGGCGTGGAGGAGCGGGATGAAGAAGATGAGGCGACACCAACAAAAAGTAACAAAGGCGAACGAGTGGTGTTTGGCAAAATGGACACCCGCATGAAAGGAGAAAGAGTGGTAGTATGTGGGACTTATCTTCTAGACTATCTTATTATCTTTCTCTTATTTTAAAACATGTTATCATCATTATTGGGTATGTTGCAAATGTTTATGTTTGTCTGTGTTTCTCCTCATTTTCAGTGTTGTTTCTACCATTTTTTCTCTATTTTATTCTGGCAGCCCGCGGACAAAATCATTGACATCAAATGGACCTATTAGAAATAATAAAATTTGGATAATATAATAATATGATCTTTTTAGTAGTCATGTCATTTACTTCATGAATGTAGTTTTATGCATGAGAAGATTAATTCAACATCTGATAGTTTAAGAAATCAAGATGATATGCTCCAAGTAAGCCGAGGAAGATTTTTTTATAGATAGTGGCTAAACATCCGGAAGGTTACAATATACAAATTTCATCAACCTACCTAACATATACAACATCCAAAACTAAACTACCTAAATAACAACAGGTAATACCAATTAAGCTTTTAAATCTTAGTATCTTTCATCGGGCCAAAGCATTGGCTTTTTCATCCTGATGAGCCCTGCTCATAAGATCATACAGGAACACAAAATCCACTCTACCAAAAACCCTTAGCACCTACACTGATCTTCTTCTCACTTCCCCAACACCATGCACCTTGCACCCGCTCTTTAATATACTTTTTTCAATATCAACCGCCCTACCCTAGCCGTGCGATCGCTCCAAAACATTCCCTTTTTTACCTTCCTATTCGTTTGAGCCACTGAATTCCAAACATACATTTTTGACATTCTCCCCATTAAATCTTGGGCTAATATCTTCCCTTCATATACCATTTCTTTTTTCATTTGTAGGATGTACCACACAACATAAAAGAAATATAGTTTCTCCAGTTTCTTTCTCCTTTTTTCCATGAATTCCACACTATTACCTATCACATGACCCTTCACCTTAATCTCCTATTCATCCCAAGATATACCAAATCTTCCTATTCTCAATCCAGTTTGTCTGATTCCCTCTCCCTCAATTCGCTTGCATTCTACCTCCCACATTGGCACTCCCATTCTTCTTTAGATTGATTTCCTTTTTTGCAACCCCTACTCCCTAATTTTTTGGAACTCTATAACCACAACTTGCTAATTTAGCAAATATCACTGAGCAGCTCCTCCCTCATAGTTCTCTACAAAATCCCTTTGTAACTGTGGAGAGACCTTCAACATCTACAATTATTATTGATAATTTTCTTGCAACCGCAATGCATTCAGCAACCTCATTGTTGAGAAATTTGCTAAAACGGCTTTCCCCTGAGTCAGCAGGACTCGTCTTTCTATTCTTCTTGCTTTTCACTAGAAAAAAAATTATTTAACCCCAAATTTGGCACGTCATTATGGAGGCCTGATCTAACAATATTTTTCCTCTTCTTTCTTCCATACATTAGCCCAGAAAAGGTTGAATCTTGCTGGGCCTTATTTGAGAGATATCTTTAGAGATTAATAATTGTTTCTATTTCATTGCTTTCATATAGCTAATTAATTTTTGTATTTTATAGAATGCATTTGTCGGATCTTTCAGGGTGAAATTATATATTATGAGTATTAGATGTTGAGTTTCATTTTGCTTGCAAAGACTTGAAGGTGCTATTACGCAAACAGTCAGATGAGAAATTGAATAAAAAAGTATTATTTTTAAGGTATCATTTGCATGAGAGTGTGAACAATGAACACCGAATCAGTGAAAATTTTAAAAGATAATTTTGACTGCTAGAGTACTATAGTCCTCTTTTATGCACGTCATGAGTGAATGCACTTGAGTTTGCAAGATTTTAAGATAGTCAGTGACTATAATTCTAGCATATTTCAAATTGTATCAAAAATGATATTATGTATGAAACAGTTGAGACATAGATATGTTAGAAAAACATATTCTTCTTTCCGTTCTTCTAATATTGCACTCCAATAACGTGAATTCCTCCCTCAATGAAGGTGTCTTTTGGTTTTCCTCCTTTTTAGCTTTCTTTACTTTAAGATATGGTTGTCGTGGGCCACTCTCAGTCAACAGTACCTTTTATCCTCTTTAGGGCATCCACAATAGCAAGAGTGGATTCCACTCTCAAAATAATAATATTTTATTCTTCTCCTCACAATCTCTCTCTTCTTTTGTTAAGACACCCACTTTTTGGGGTTCTTAGTTAAGAAACTCTCACACAACTTCTCTCCTCATGTCATATTTTATCTTTTTGTTTTACTAATTTGGAGTGGATTCCACACCATTGTGGATGCCCTTACTCACTGACGCAAGTTTCAATCTTGGTTACTACACTTTTCTTGCTTTCTTTTGTTTTGTCTGTTTGTTTTCCCTGCCACATGCTCTTTTGCATGCAACCCTTTCAACTTCCATTGCACGCTTTCTATTACCGTCTTCCTTCCACTCCCTGTTTTCTTAGTTCTTCTTAGTACCTTTTCTTTCTTTTTCGTCACTCCCTCTCTCTTAGTTGTTTTTCTTCACTCTTTCCTATGTCAATCATGTGAGTAGTGTTTTGTGGTGGAATTTAATGACGGGAAAGGAAAAGGTTATGGATGAGTTAGTGGCCCTGTATGCCGGCCTCTCTCTCACTGGAAGGAATAGTTACAGAGAAGGATGATTTTCTGGAGCTAGAGTTTTCATTACCGTTTGATCGGTGCTTACTTGGACTGTTCTATCTTTGGAAACATGCAGAAGTAAGGCCAATGGAGCGGACCTTGTTAAAAGTTTTGCAAGAGGAGGAACGTTTGAGGATCAAGTCGCTGGGTTCAAGCCTTTATATGTTCCATTTTGGTGAACCGGAGAGCATACATGCCGTTTTTGAGAGGGGACCATGGTCTTTTGACGGTGCTTTTTGTTGGCTCTGACAAAAATTGAAAGGAGAAAATCCCCGAAAGATCAAGTTTTTTAAATGGATACCCATGTGGATCAGGGTTCACGATGTTCTATTCATCTTCTTTTTTTACACGAAGAATTGGGGACCATGTGGGTGTTTTCGTTGATTATCGAAAGGGTTTTGGTAAGAGTGGTGGTGAGTAACTTAGGATAAAGATAAGGATAGACATTTTGAAGCCTATCATGAGGTAAGTTACAATTTCCATAGAAGGAGTAGACTTGGTGCTAACGATTAGCCATGAAAGATTACACGCGGTTTGCTTCCATTGTGGTCTTTATTGCATGGCTCCTGTGACTATTCTGATAAGAAGTATGAATCCACTTTTGCTTATGGGCCATGGATAAGGGAATGTAGTTTTGGATGAAGAAGTTTTAAAATAGACGGGTGGCCCAAGTGGAAGTGGGGGGAGGCTGGTGGATATGGTTAATTGTGGTGTTTTGCATGTAGGTGGTGGCAAACGAGAAAACATAAAGAAAGTTAACACGTCATAATCTGTCATTACTGGTAACAAGTCAATTGTGAAAGGTAATCAGGGTGTAACTGTTGATCTAAGGCCTGATGGGAGGCTAGTTCTCCTCCAAAGGGATGCTCCTAAGTGTGTTTGATATGGTAGGAAAAGGAAGTTGGAAAATGTTGAAGATGATAGCACCCTAGAAGAGTTCTTAGAAATGGAAAGTTTGGAGGAAGCAAGTAAAAAAGGGAAAGGTTGTTTGAGTCAGGAGGAGGGTAACATTGATGTTTCAAACTCTACTACAGAGGCGACCCTAGGGAGACCGTGGTCCGCCTAGAGTCATGATTTACATGTTGTGGGTAACCTCCTTGTAGTTTGTTGGCTCATGGACTTGCTCAAGGAGGAGTCACCCAGCTTAGTCTTTTTGTTAGAGACTAAGTTACCAAGTTTTAAAGCGATTAAGGTGGGAAACGTTTTTCTGGCTATAATGGAATGACATTGGATAATATTGGTAGGAGTGGAGGAGTAGCTATGTTTTGAAAAAATGATATGGTTGTTAAAGTGTTGTCTTCTCGCTCATCAGATTGATATTCTAGTTGTGATTGTGGCTTGTGGAGAAGTTGGAGGTTTATAGGAGTTTATGACTGGTCTCATCATGTAGATAGATGGAGAAAATGGAGGCTTATCTATGACTTGATGGGTTTTTGGGATGTTTCGTGGGTTGTTGGTGGCAATTTTAATGAGGTTTTTACAATCACGGCAGTTAGGGGTGCGGTAAGGAACATAGATCGAATGAAGGCTTTTAGAAGGTGTACCCATTTTGGTGAGCTTGAAGAGTTAGGTTTTGTTGGAAGTAAGTTTACTTTCACGAATAAAAGATGGGGAGATTAGGGTACTCGTAGTTGCTTGGACTAATTTCTAAGTAACCAAGGTTGGATTACTCTATTCCCACATGCCATGAATGTTCGCTTGAAATTTAGTAGGACTGAACATAGGCCCCTGAAGTTGATTCTTCGGCCTAACGACAGAAGAGGGCCACGTCCCTTTATGTTTGACAACTGGGTTAATGAAGCAGAGTATCAGGCTATTGTGAGTAGGGTATGAAATCATCAAGAGGCACAAGAATCATCTTACATGACAAAGGTTTTCAGGTATGGTTTTGATTTAAAAAGATGAGGGTGATGGAAAGTCAAGGAGGAAGGTAGATTGGTGAAAGAGTTGAGGGATAAGATTGAGAAGGTTGTTGAGGGTCTACAATTGAAGAAGAATATTGCAAAATAGGGTCAAATGTGCAAAGAACTAGATTAACTGTTGATTAAGGAGGAGCAATGTGCTAGGCAAAAGTGGTTGACAGAAGTTGATAGAAACACAGGGTTCTTCCATAGAAGAATGAAAGCTTGAAATAGGAAGAATGTTATTCATAGTCTAAGTAATAATGATGGGGGTTCAGTATTCATCGGATGGGATTGAGGATGTGGCAAGAACCTACTTCTCCTCTCTTTTTACCTCTTCAAATCTTGTTCTAAATTATCATGTTCTGGCCTGTGTAGAACATAGAGTGACCGATGAGATGAACCATCATATTGGACAACCATATAGCCATGAAGAGGTGATGAGGGCTTTGAAAGGGATGGACCCAAACAAAGCACCGGGCCCCAACGGGATGAATTGTACTTTTCTCAACTCTTTTTGGGACATAATTCATGATGATTTCATTAATATTGTTTTGAGTGTCTTCAACATAAAATCTACGCCAAATGGTTTAAATCATACTAATATTGTTCTAATTCCAAAAAAAAGAAAGGTGCTACTTCTATGAGAGATTTTTGTCCTATGTATGTGTGTAATACTGTCTATAGGGTAATTTCAAAGGTGATATCATATCAATGGATCAAGCTGCTTTTATTTTTGGGTGTCTCTTAAGTGATAACATTATTGTAGCCCATGAATTGCTTCATTATATGCGAATGCCAAGGGCAAAAAAAGGGGTAGTTTTCCATTAAAAGTGGACATGGAAAAAGCTTTCGATAGAGTGGAACGAACTTGTGTCCTTGATTTTCTAAGAAGCATGGGTTTCCATGAGAATTGGGTTAATAATTTATGTTATAACCCTGGATTTTCGTTACGTTATTGTAAGGCCAGTTGCTTTTATCTAAAGTTGGGCTACTCTACATTATGTCAGTTAGGACGTTGGTGGCCTTTTGTTGAATGGCAAGAGCAAGGAAGTCCTTATCTCATATTAATTAAGGTAATTAGCCTTATTTTAAATAAGGAAAATACCCTTTATTTCGTTTCCTGATTGTTCATTTATCATCACATCAAATTACATCGTGGGGAGCGTCCGTTCGTCAAGTCTTCTGAGTGACAATTCTTCTTCGTTTCTCTCTCAAAGTTCTTTCCTCTACTGTGATTCGTGAGTGCTGCTGTTGGTGATTGTTGCTTTGGGTTGTGAATCTCCGCTGCGGTGTAGTCTCTCTTCCGTTCTCAGGTTTAGTTCTCATTTTCTACAGTTTCTAAGTTTGTTTGTGCAATTGTTGGAATTCAGTGGTTGTTTCTTCGGCATTGTGGTCTGCGTCGGTGGCTGATCTTGCTCAGGTTCTCAAATTCTCTCTACAATTAATCAAGGTAGGACGTTACTCGATTTGATGCGGAAGCTCACCCATGAGGGAAAACTGTAGAATTGCAAGGATTATGGATTCCTGAATTGAGTGTTTCTAAGTGTTGTGTTACCTTGATTTCATGGTGTTTCTTGATGGCTAAACCCCCCATGGTTTCTGCATTTGATTCTGATTTGGTGTGTGGGCCCAATTGACAACTCTTGGTGTTCTTCATCTCTATTTTGTCGCTCCCGGTTTCTGAATTCTGCGGTGTCCGAACATCTGTCCAAACATTAATGTTCGGAGAGTGCGTTTGGGCGCCTTCTATTTTTCATGTTTTGGGCATGTCCGAACATCTGTCCGAACTTGTATGTTCGGACAGAGTGCAAGGACGAGTCTGGCTTACAAGTCTCAGCATGTGTCTGAACTTGTATGTCCAGACATATGTTCGGACACCCTCTTCTGTATTCTTCTAATTTTGGTTCGACTTGTGTCCGAACATTGATGTTCGGACACATGTTCGGACGCCACCACATATTTGACTATCGGAGATTGTCTGAACTTTGAACGTCCGGACATGTCTGGACAGCTTTGATTTTGACTCTCAACATGCGTCCGAACATTGATGTTCAGATACATGTTCGGACATTTGGCTAAGTTTGCTTCTGAGTCTCGGTGTCTGAACTTGCACGTTCAGACACATGTTCGAACAAACCTCTATTTTTGTCTAAAATGCTCGTTTGAGCTCCATTTCGCATTCTGTTTGCGGGGTTACACTCCCCTAAGTTTGTACTACTCCATTTACTGTGTTTCAGGCGCGCTTAACACACATTCGCAATGGTTTTACTATAATCTGTTTTGGGACCTAGTTACTTTGCTTCTGAGCCGTGAATGGCTGGGTTGATCTATTCTGTGGTATACCATGTAGACGTCTTTCTGAGTGTTGGGTCATTCTGATAAGTCAGGAATTTACCTATTTCTGTATGGTCTTTTGAGACCCAATTTGTTATCATTTACTGCTAAATTCCTGTCTTTTAAGTGTTTTTATGTTTCTTGTTGCAATTGTCTTCTTTTATGGTTTTTGTGTGCTTTTTCAGGTATTTGATCTCAAAAGAAACATGTTCGTATCATTGTTGAAACACATGGAAAATCAAACAAGCTGATTTGAGTCAAAGACAACAACTCTCGAATTAAATTCAAGCATGGTCCGGGACTTGATACTGGAGCTAAGTCCCGGACCACATTGTGACTCAAATCTTGAACTGAATTTGTGTATGGTCCGGTACTTGATACAAGAGTGAAGTCCCGGACCATGCCTTTTGTTTCGAGAAGTGCTCTGTTTTGTGGTCCGGGTCTTCACTCTTGTATCAAGTACCGGACCATACACAAATTCAGTTCGAGATTTGAGTCACAATGTGGTTCGGGACTTAGCTCCAGTATCAAGTCCCGGACCATGCTTGAATTTAATTCGAGAGTTGTTGTCTTTGACTCAAATTAGCTTGTTTGATTTTCCATGTGTTTCAACAATGATACAAACATGTTTTTTTTGAGATCAAATACCTGAAAAAGCACACAAAAACCATAAAAGAAGACAATTGCAACAAGAAACATAAAAACACTTAAAAGACAGGAATTTAGCAGTAAATGATAACAAATTGGGTCTCAAAAGACCATGCAGAAATAGGTAAATTCCTGACTTATCAACATCCCCACACTTAACCTTTGCTTGTCCTCAAGCAATTACTGCAAGTAAAATATACCAGATTTTCAAAAGCGGGGATTTATCAGGTCAGGAAAGTGCTCAAGGAAATCTAATGCCGCCGTTACCGGGGAGGCACGGTTGCTTAGTTTGATTTTTATTTTTGGATCTTATTTAATTTTGTTTTGTTTTTCTTTCCTTTTAGTTTTGTTTCATTTTAGTTTGTTCTTTTACAACTGCATTACTGTCAGTCATCTGATCTTGGTTTATGGTTAAAACTCGTTCTGAAGGAAACCCTGAATTCGAAATCGAACCGGAAATAGAAAGAGTAACAAGAAGGATTCGGAAGAGGTTAGTGCTGGATCCTCCAATTGAGCAGGAGGTGTTCCTAAAAGATTCACCAACAGAAGGAATTGTTGAAGAAGAAATTTTAAACAACCCCTCAGGAACCAATATGGAGAATCCGGAGAGGCACATGAGGGATTACACCCGCCCAAGCGTTGAAGGGCTTGTCTCACCAATAGTAATTCCTGCGTTACCAGCAGGGGAGCATTGGCAGTTCAAAACACACTATGTTACTATGGTCATGAATGCACCTCAATTCAGCGGAACAATCGCCGAAGATCCCAATGTCAATCTCACCACTTTCCTGAGATTGGTAGGAGCTTGTTCTACATCAGCTTCACAAGAGGTTGCTAGATTGACTCTCTTCCCATTCTCCCTAAGAGACAGAGCTGCAGAATGGCTAAACTCATTGATACCCAACAGTATCACTACCTGGACAGAGTTAGCTAATGCATTTTTGGCAAAATATTTCCCTCCTTCTCGGATGCTGATTATGAGAGGAGAGATTACCAATTTTAAGCAGTTCACTGGTGAAACATTATCTGAGGCTTGGGAGCGTTTCAAAGGGATTGTGCGCAGAGTACCACACCATGGCCTAGGAGAGGAGGTAATTTTACAGTCCTTTTACAAAGATTTAGATCATTCAAGTCGTTTGTTGGTAGACACTTGTGCAGGAGGAAGCCTCATGGAGCTACCAATAGCTAGAATCAAGGAATTATTGGAGACCATTGCCAATGCATCCAATCAGTGGGGAGGTGCGAGAACAGGAGAAGCTGCACCGAAGAAAACCGTTGGAGTCTATGAAGTAGATTCAAATACTTTTCTGGCTGCCAAGATGGAAGCGATGTCAAAGCAGTTTGAGAAGATGTGTGCAATGATGAACCCTCAGTCAAACGCCGTTGTTGTGACCGATTCCTTCCCACAGTGTGAGTATTGTGGTAGAAGTTCAAACATGTGCCAGTGTACTTCTCAGCAAAATGAAGAGGTAAACTATCTGGGAAACAGGCAAGGGACCTTCTACAACAACCAAAACAATCAAGGATATCAGCAACAGAGTCGTTACCAAGCTGGCGGTAACAGCAATTACAATCAGAGACCTCAGCAGCAATATAATTCCTCTTATCAAAAGCAGCCACTGCAGAATCAGCAAGTGCAGAATACAGGTGCTGGTGCGTCCTCTAGTATGGATGAAGTTCTGGCCAGAATGAATGATTTCATCACTGTCAACACTAAGAAATTTAATGAGCTAGAAGCTTTCAATCAGGAGCAGAGGACCTTCAACAATGATCAAAGGACATTCAATAGGAACATCGAAACTCAAATATCTCAGATATCGCAGCAGTTAGCTCAGCGCCCTTTGGGTTCTTTACCCAGTCAGTCAGAACAGAACCCGAGAGAGCATGCCAAGGCAATCACGTTGAGAAGTGGTACACAGCTTGATCCGGTGATCCCTGAAATTGAAGCTCCTCTTCCTAATGTTGAGCAAAACGAAGAAACCGCACCAAAAGGTTCTCAGGAGGAACCAGTTGGAGAGGAGGTGGCTATTAGTAAGACTTCTAAGATTTCCACACCTCCACGCCGTGCAGTTGATGTAGCGTCGGTGCCTTTTCCAAACCGGTTGAAAAAGAGAGATCTGGATGAGCAGTTTGGTAAGTTCTTAAGTATCTTTAAGAAACTAACCATTAACATTCCCTTTTCTGAAGCGTTAAAGCAGATGCCGATATATGCGAAGTTCATGAAGGACATCCTGTCCAATAGACGGTCCTTAGTGGAGAAAGATACTGTGCAGCTTACCGAGAGCATTTCATCCGTCCTTTCACAGAAGCTTCCACCTAAGCTTGATGATCCAGGTACCCCGGTCATACCTTGCGTGATAGGTAATGTGCAATGTGGTAAGGGTTTATGTGACTTAGGCGCGAGTATTAACTTAATGCCCTATTCAATGTATTTGAAGCTTGGTCTAGGAGAATGTGAACCTACCCGAATTACTCTGCAATTAGCCGATAGGTCAATCATCCTACCTAAAGGGGTGGTAAGGGATTTAATTGTTTCGGTTGGTACTTTTGCTTTCCCTGCTGATTTTGTTATCTTAGACATGGAGGAAGACAAGGTAGTACCGCTTATCTTAGGCCGACCATTCATGCGTACAGCAAGGACCCTCATTGATGTTGAAGGAGGGAAGATTATACTTCGGTTACATGATGAGCAGCTTGTATTTGATATGACCAAAGCCACTACCCACCCTTCTGATGTTCATGCTTGTTTTAGTTTAGATTGTATTGATACCTTGATGCTGAACTATTCTTACAGCCCCACGGAGCTGGATGCCTTGGAGAAGTGCTTGGTAGAATCTATAGAAACAGTTCATGATGATTCTGAAGTCTCTGCTGCAGCATTTCAGCTTGCTGCTGGTAGGCCATATAGGAAGAACTACAAAATCGAAGAGGAACCGCTGGACCGAGTTCCAAAGACACTAGCTCCTTCTGTGGACTCACCACCTTCTCTTGAACTTAACCCTCTTCCTAGTCACCTTAAATATGCTTTCTTAGTTCCTCCATCTGATTTGCCTGTCATTATTTCTAACAGTTTAACCAATGAACAGGAGGAAGCCTTGTTGCAGGTTCTGAAGAGGAACAAAGAGGCATTAGGGTGGTCCATTGCTGATATCAAAGGCATTGCCCCTACATTCTGCACTCACCGCATTTACCTTGAGGAGAATGACAAACCAGCAAGACAGCCTCAACGAAGACTGAACCCGCACATGAAAGAGGTGGTTAAAAAGGAAGTCATCAAGCTCTTGGATGCAGGTATCATTTACCCTATTTCTGACAGCGAATGGGTAAGTCCTACACAGGTCGTACCTAAGAAAGGAGGTTTTACTGTGGTGTGTAATGATAAAGGTGAATTAATTCCTCAGCGTACTATTACCGGGCATAGAGTTTGCATTGATTATAGGAAATTAAATGCCGCCACTAGGAAAGACCATTTCCCCCTTCCTTTCATTGATCAGATGTTGGAGAGGCTTGCAGGACAAGACTATTACTGTTTCTTAGATGGTTACTCCGGTTACTTTCAAATTCCAATTGCTAAGGAAGACCAAGAGAAAACTACTTTTACATGTCCATATGGTACTTATGCTTATCGACGCATGCCCTTTGGTTTGTGTAATGCACCAGCTACATTTCAAAGATGCATGACTGCTATCTTTGCTGATTTTATTGAAAAGTGCATCGAAATCTTTATGGATGATTTTTCTGTCTTTGGACCAACTTTTGATTCATGCTTGAGAGACTTGGATTTAATCTTAGCTAGGTGCAAGGAGACTAACTTGGTGCTCAATTGGGAGAAGTGCACGTTATTTTGGATGGTGCAGGAAGGGCATCGTGCTCGGACATAAGATTTCTAAGAAAGGGATCGAGGTAGACAAATCAAAGATTGAGGTAATAGAGCAGCTGCCTCCACCATCGTCGGTAAAGGATGTCCGAAGTTTTCTCGGTCATGTAGGTTTTTATAGGCGTTTTGTTAAGGTTTTCTCCAAGATCTCTAAGCCTCTTTGTGATCTGTTAATTAAAGATGCAAAATTTGAATTCACGAAAGAGTGCTTAGATGCTTTTAATTTGCTCAAGGCTAATTTGGTTTCTGCACCTATTATTGTTGCTGTTGATTGGTCATTACCTTTTGAGATAATGTGTGATGCCAGCGATTACGCATTGGGAGCAGCTTTGGGTCAGAGGCATGACAAGGTGTTGAGGATAGTCTACTATGCTAGTAAGACTATGAATGAGGCACAAAAGAACTACACAACAACGGAGAAGGAGCTGCTGGCAATTGTCTTTGCATGCGACAAGTTTCGACCATACATTATTGGCAGCAAAGTCATTGTGCACACCGACCATTCCGCTCTTAGGTATCTCTTTGGAAAAGTTGATGCTAAACCTCGTTTGATCAGATGGATTTTACTTTTGCAGGAGTTTGACATTGAGATTAGGGACAAACCTGGAGCACAGAATGGAGTGGCAGATCACTTATCCCGTATGGAAGCTCCAGATGATGGCAAGCCGATTAACGAGTATTTTCCTGATGAGTTTGTCTACACGATTAGTCGTCCCACGGACCCTTGGTATGCTGATATCGCAAACTACCTAGCCAAGGGCATTGTTCCTCCAGAGTTGTCATATCAGCAGAAGAAGAAGTTCTTCTCCACAGTCAAGCATTACCTTTGGGACGACCCATTTCTCTTCAAGGTTTGCGCGGACGGGATGATTCGCAGATGTGTTCCTGATCTTGAAATCAGAGACATCCTTGCTCATTGTCACTCAAGAGAGGCAGGAGGTCATTTTGGTCATGCTAGGACAGCCGCAAAAGTTTTGGAAGCAGGTTTCTTTTGGAAGACCTTGAACAAAGACTGCTATCAGTTTGTATCCACATGTGACCAGTGCCAAAGACAGGGGAACCTATCTAGACGCCATGAGATGCCCTTGAATTCTATATTGGAAGTTGAACCATTCGACCTTTGGGGTATCGACTTCGTGGGACCATTTCCATCATCACAAGGTAACCTCTACATCTTGGTCGGAGTAGACTACGTTACAAAATGGGCTGAAGCAATAGCAGCACCAACTAATGATGCAAAAGTAGTGCTGAAATTTTTGAAACGGAATATATTCACTCGTTTTGGTGTTCTGCGAGCAATCATTAGTGATGGAGGTACCCATTTTTGCAACAAACAATTTGAAGCCCTCCTACAGAAGTATGGCGTACGACACAAGGTTTCCCTACCATATCATCCATAGACAAACGGGCAGGCCGAAATTACAAACAGAGAAATCAAGTGGATCCTGCAGAAATCTGTCACATCCTCTAGGCGTGATTGGTCACTCAAGCTAGACGATGCCTTGTGGGCATATCGCACTGCCTTCAAAACACCCTTAGGTATGTCTGCGTACAAATTGGTATATGGCAAGGCATGTCATTTGCCTGTAAAATTGGAGCATAAGTCTTTTTGGGCCATCAAAGCATTAAATTTTGATTTACAAAAGGCTGGTGAGAAGCGCAAGATGCAGTTGTGCAATTTGGAGGAATTTAGAGAGGAAGCATATGAAAATGCTAAGATCTATAAGAAAAGACAAAAAGGTGGCATGACAAGCTTTTGGTAAAGCGTGAGTTTCACGTTGGAGATAATGTGCTTCTATTTAACTCCCGTCTGAAATTATTCCCGGGAAAGTTGAAATCTCGCTGGTCTGGACCATTCACAATAACAAGTGTCTCGCCTTATGGAGCCATAGGTTTAATCAATGCGGAAGGGGAGACTTTTAAAGTAAACGGGTCTCAGTTGAAACACTATCTCAGTGGTGACACCGCCGAAGTCCATTCAGTGATCACGGTGCATGATCCTCCATCCTGATCTTACAATTACACGGTCTAGCCAAAGACCGAAAAGACGGGCAGCTCATTGGGAGGCAACCCAATCTCCTTTCTTCTATCTTCTTGATTTTCATTTTAATTCATGTTTTTACGTGTGCTAATTCCTTTGTTAGCTATTTTTCTTTGGTTGTTTGTTGTCATAGTGTAGGATTGATGAAGGATGAGAAACAGAATATTAGAAGACAATCCTTTGGTGGACTAAACAGAGTGGTCCGGGACTTCAACCACATCTTAAGTCCCGGACCAGGGGAGTAGAGAACTCTCGAACAGAATTCATGGGGTGGTCTGGGACCTGTTACAAAACTTAGGACCCGGACCAGAGGCGCGTCCAAATCTCGAACCAAAAATCGACGCGGTCCGGGACTTTATACAAAACTTGAGTCCCGGACCTAGAAGACTGAAACTCTCGACCAGATTTTACATAGCGGTCCGGGACTTTATACAAATCTTCAGTCCCGGACCAACATTCACTCAGAAAAAAAAAACCATCGAACTCCACTTCGTCTTCTATCTTCAATCTCACTTCTCTGTAATCCCTAACTCCCTCTCTCGCTTACGCCTCCGCCTCCAGACCCCTGTACCCAACTCCCTCTCTCGCTCCCGACATTACCTAACTCCCTCTCTCGCTCTCGCCTCCGCCTCCAGACCCCTGTACCCAACTCCCTCTCTCGCTCTCGACATCACCAACCCAACCCACGCCCATCCTCTCCCCCCACCTCCATCGACCTCGCTCCACATTCACAACCCGTCACCACCTGGAATTCACCACCACCGCTGCCACCACTCCTCTGCCGACTTCGAACCACACCATCGCCTTACCAGTACAAACCCACCCACTCCCTTGCTCTCGTTCCAAATTTCCACAATAAACTCGCCCCCTGTCCCGTTCGAAACCGCACGGACCATTTGCCCAACACCAAACACACCCTTCACCAGTCACTACTCCAAAATTCAATGGCACCCAAACGAGCTAGACGCAACACCGCAGGCGCCACTTCATCGGCCGCCGCCCCTCCATCACCCGACGCAGCTCCACTCCGGGTCCGGGAAACAGTCGACTCCGACTTCATCAACGAAGCTGCTAGGAACTGGTACCATGCTCGGGAAAGGAAAATACTACCTGAAAGGTCAGTGTGTCCAACCTTAATTGCTGAATTTGATCTGGAAACACTATTTCGTGCACGACGTTGGGTTTGTCTGCTGAATCGAGGTGGGAGATTCTACCCGAGATTGATCAAATTGTTTTATGCTAATGCGTCGATAAATGATGATGGGGATACCATCAATTCTGTGGTTAAAGGGGTGAATATTTCTGTGACTCCTGCTAGCATTAGGCGTTGTTTGGGATTGCCCGTTGCTGTTCGGGTTCTCACCGCAGAGAATAGGGCGAATATGCCAGTATTGACCAGACAGGCTAAGGAGCACTATATAAACTTGATTGTCCATGACCCGGATGTTCAAAACCGCAAGCGTCGAAATAACCGGGATAAGCTCCCGACCCCGAGAGAGCGACTGATTTTAGGGATATTGATGTATAATGTTCACCCCCGGGAGTGCGCTGATCTGAATATGCATGACTGCTGGCTTATGCGCTACATCCTGGACGACGCCTATGCCGCCGCAGGGGTCCCTCCCGGTTTGCATCATGTTATCTTTAACTCCATGCTCAGGGTAGTTCAGACCGATCACTCCGCCTCTCTTCCATTCCCACACCTCCTACACTCGTTACTTGCTGAAAAGGGGGTGGATGTGTCTGATGACGAGCCTCAGTACCCTCGATCTACTCTCGATATGACCATGATGAGATTCTTCCAGTGGGAGAAGATCGACGGGCAGTGGGTGAAGCGCTGACGCGCTGCACGCGCTCCCCGAGTTGCTGAAGCTGCTGAGGTTGCTGATGAGGCTGAGGCCGCTGCTGATGAGGCTCATGCTGCTGCTGCTGGTGGTGAGCTCCCTGACTTCCCGATACCCGCTGGTCCGGCCCCAGGCTATGATGAGTTACTGCATGAGTTTAGAGCCTGGAGGGGGACTGCTACAGCTTACTTCGACGGTTTTACGAGTCGTCTAGATGGGTATGGTCAGAGACTCTCAGCTTTAGAGACCCGTCAGACTGACTATGAGGCCAGACGGGATGCTCAGTTTGCTGAGTACGCGGCTCGTCAGGAGACCCGTCAGGCTGAGTATGAGGCTCGTCAGGAGGCCCGATTCCGTGAGTATGATGAGCGATTTACACAGTTGGAGTCCTGGCGCATGCCCCGGCGGTAGCACATGGGTTGGTTTATACTCCCTCCTACATCAGCCCACCTATCTTTTATTGCACTTTTGGATTTTCATCTGACTGACATTGTTGACATTTGCGATATTTTGATGTCTTTTAGATTTGTAGGTTGCTCCTTCTAGTACCTTTCTTTTTCTATTTTGATTGTTTTTGATGGGATACTTTGGTTATTCCCGAATATTTGGTTATGCGTACTCTCTTTTGTTGCAACACGCTATCTGCTGCTTTGTGATATTCCAACAGGACTGCCATTCTTGTGTGCGATATCGAAAGAAAACAAAGGAGACTCTGCCGAAATTTCCACAACCTTCCTTAAGTCTCCCGTTCCTTTTCATAAGTGTGGGGACATCATCTTCACCGATTATTCAGGGGAGTCCTATTCTTTCTTTTGCACTATAATCCCGTTCTAGTAGCAATGAGGACATTGCAATTTTCTAAGTGTGGGGAGGTAGTAAAGGGGGTTGCAAGTCTATTTGTTTGTTTTCTGTGGCTCCTGACAATACTTATTCTCCCTTCACTAACCTTTGATGACCCTCCACAAAAAATTTTTTAATTCGACATACTTGGTTTTCAGCTGTGGTAAGATGCATCAGTCGGGAAGAACATACAAGTAGCGAACATTTTTGAGATTTAATCTGAAATTTCGGTCATAAGAACTTTGGTTATACTGCTTGGATTGTCGATTTTGGTTAAAATTTGCATCTATTTCCTTCAATAAAAGGTGAGACCATTTTGTGACTATTTTGTTTGAACTAAGTTGGGGCTTTTGGAAAGTTTTAGAATGAATGGAAGGAAAGGACAAAGGCAAGGTACTCCTCTAATCTACTCTGAACCGGAACAGGCCTCTCCCATTCGGTAATTAAGCCCTTGGAGTGCCTCATCACTCATCTACCTAAGATCATCTGATCGGGATAGAAGGCCCAACACCGCTACAAGGATGGGGAGAAAAAGTCTGAGGGGATGAAATGAATAATGCTTACTCAGAAAAATTGGAAGGAAAGTTCTTTCATGCTAAATAGTTTATTGCACATTCTTCCTTGATTATGAGTATGTGGCAATGAAAGGTAATGTGGAATATGACATTACTTCTTGCCCCTTGTCGTCCAATGAATTGTGGAAAGCGAATGGAAAGTAGAGCCCTGAGTACAGTTTGGATTAAATAGTTATAATGATAATCTCATGCATTTGTCAAACACCCTAGCTTCACTGTTTAAGAAAACTTGCAGTACTAATCGCTGTTTCTTTTGACTGTCTTTCAGCATTAGATTTCCTTGAGCACTTTCCTGACCTGATAAATCCCCGCTTTTGAAAATCTGGTACATTTTACTTGCAGTAATTGCTTGAGGACAAGCAAAGGTTAAGTGTGGGGATGTTGATAAGTCAGGAATTTACCTATTTCTGCATGGTCTTTTGAGACCCAATTTGTTATCATTTACTGCTAAATTCCTGTCTTTTAAGTGTTTTTATGTTTCTTGTTGCAATTGTCTTCTTTTATGGTTTTTGTGTGCTTTTTCAGGTATTTGATCTCAAAAGAAACATGTTCGTATCATTGTTGAAACACATGGAAAATCAAACAAGCTGATTTGAGTCAAAGACAACAACTCTCGAATTAAATTCAAGCATGATCCGGGACTTGATACTGGAGCTAAGTCCCGGACCACATTGTGACTCAAATCTCGAACTGAATTTGTGTATGGTCCGGTACTTGATACAAGAGTGAAGACCCGGACGACAAAACAGAGCACTTCTCGAAACAAAAGGCATGGTCCGGGACTTTATACACAACTTAAGTCTCGGACCACACAATGAAGGGATTCTCGACCTATTTTAACACCATGGTGGGACTTTATACAAACCCTAAGTCCCGGACCACAAACCAGAGCAAATTCTCGACCTATTTCAATGATACGGTCTGGGACTTCTTACAAGACTTAAGTCCCGGACCACACTGCTGAAAGCGCTAATCTGTAGCTCGCGAAAGTGAAGAAAAGAGAATTTTATTCTCTTAAAAAACCAAACCGCCGCCCATGCATTACGATCTTCTTTCCAGCATTTCCTCCACAATCGTATTCCCTTCCCCTACTTTCCATCTTCTAATCCCACTAAATCCAATTATCTCCCTAAATCCAGCAACAACACCCACGATTGACCACCCACCATTCCACTTCTAAAACTCCAGCATCATCTCCACCACCATGCTGCTGCTACGTACTCAAGCAAATGAGTTCTATAAATAGAACTCAAATCCCTCTCATTCAACACACAATATCCATCGGATATCTCTTCCCTTCCATACACCATTACACTCCTCCATCCATTTCCATTTTCATAAACCACGTTCCATTTATACCTTTCATCTCATAACACCACACATACACAAAATCTGGGATACACAAGCAGCTGGAGACTTCACCATCATCTGGAGATTGAGCGGAGGAAACTGCTGGTTGTGCACAGAGACTCCATCAAAGAGCCTTAAAACAGAGTTTCTTCTTCTTTTCTTCTTTAATGTTATTTACATATTTTTACAGTATTTTCATTTCAATGGCTGAGTAGTTTTTATAAATTTCGGTTTGCTATGTAATCCAAATTCTGAGGTTCCATTATCTGTGTGATTTACCATTTTAATAGATTAAAGTATTGTTCCTTATTTATTTTTATAAATCTTGTGATTTGGCCAGTTACTTGATTTTACCTGTTTATCTGCTTATAAGTGAGAACTGCGGTAGATAATAGACAACAGGAACAGTACCAGTTAATTAGAGATGGTAATTCCTCTAGGATATTAACTGATCATTAAACTGGATTATTCTTAAAGCTGTTAGCAATTAGTAAATTTGTAACGAGAGTTAAAATTTATTAGCTGTTAATTAGATTCCACCGAGTGGGAGACCGAACGTGGAATATTTCTGATCTAGGATTTTAATCTGAATTTTGGTAAACACACTGAGAAAGGAACCGAAGAATTTGGAGGAGTAGTAAACCAGAATTTTCCTTGTTTATTAAACCAAAAATATCATTATTTTGCCCACTGTCTTGCATTTGTCACCTTTGCTCTTATTTACATTATTGTTTCACATTTTAGTAATTCAAACAAACAAAACCCCCCTGTTACTTGAGTTATTTTCTTAGTTTATTCTTAAATATCAATCAAACTAAAACGCTGCCTCCCTTGGATTCGATAACCTGGAGGGACACTTCTAGGAAAACTTGCTATAATCGACCGGTATACTTGCCGTTAGGTTTTTACCCAACACATTCCCATTTCCGTTCTGTGGGTCAACGGACCCTTTCGCCTTTTGGTCATTTTTGCGTTGCCGAGGGATCTGTTAGATCCTTGGGTCTCTGACCCTTTCTGAGTGTTATGCTTTGTGCTAGCGTCCCCTATGTTTGTGAACTCTAAGTGTTTCTGGTTTGGGAACTGTGGAGGGTGATATTGTTGGTATGAGGGGGGTCTATCTAAATGTAACTTGACTGAAAAGCCTAGATCCTAAAATGCCATTCTGTGGAGGGCGAAAACCCGTCACCTTGACATCCCCCAAATACCTACTTTATTGTCCATCTTTTCTAGAAAGCTTGATGGGGAATGCTGGTGAGCACTACACCCGCTCTCAATGGACTCCTCACGGACTTATGCCCTAAAGGTAGAATTGACTAGAGTCGCCACCTAGTTTAACCTAAAATGAACTAGGAAGGAAAGAGAAAGAAGGTTCTAAGAACCGTTAATTGACTCTGAGATTGTTGCCTATGGATATTACTTATCTGGTCATTTAGAGATTCTGTGTGGGTTCGTACTGGGTTACACCCCTTAGATGTGGCAACGACCATAACTTCGGATTGGTGCTCGAGGAAACCTCGGTCTCCAATTGTCAGGATTGCCTTTTTTCAAAACCTTTTTAGAGAGATTCATTTCAAAGGGCCACAAGGATAGGATTAGGACAGGAAGAGAGATTGAGTGTTGATGAGGTGAGCTTTTCTACCAAGCTAGCACCAAATGAAAGGATTGACAAGTTGAGAGTTAGTTGAATGTAGAATGGAAGATCGAGGAAAGGTTTAACAGTTGAAAGGATGAAGAAGACCTGAAGTCTAGAGGCATGAGGGTTTAATGTGAAGTCGGAAGAGATCTAAAGGCCTTGAGAGGTATGAGTACCCCCTTAGAGTGGGAAAATGGTTTTTTGATTGGAATGGGTCGCACCCTAGGTGGGTTGCCTATGTACTCAACTCCCTGTTGAGATCAGACCTTACGTAGTTCACAGTTTTCGAGATTTTGAGATTGAGATTTTATGGAGCTTGAAAGATTTTAAAGAATTCATGAATAAGAAAAGTCCAAGCTTATGAAATGTGGAAGTTTGTAGAGTTTGAAGGTATTCGAGTGTTTTTCGAGATTTGAAAGTTTTCTAGGAGATGCTTGAATCCTCCTAAGATGTTTGAAGTGTGGTTTTGTTGTAGTCTGTGAGACACACGGGTCTGTGAGACGTTCAAAACCTTGAGATGTCGAAGTTGATGAGACACACGGGTCTGTGAGACGCTCAGGTCTGTGAGACATTCAGATCATTGGAATGACAAAGTCTGTGAGACTCTCGGGTCTGTGAGACATTAAGAGTGTAGGGGAAATTGGAATGGAATTGAAATTGAACTGAAATCGAAGTTGAATTGAAGTTGAATGCATTTTGATTTGAATTGGAATTGGAATTGAAATCGGATTGGAATTGAAGTTGAGATTGAATTGGAATCGAATTTGAAATTGAACTGGAATTGATTTTGAGTTGAATTGGAATGAATCTTGAATTGGGATGAATGAATTTTTACCGAATCGGAATTGAAAGTATTTTCATCGAATTGAAATGAATGAATTTGAATCGTATTTTAATTGAATTGGAATTGAATTAATTTTATCGAATGGGAATGAATGAATTTGAATTGAATTGGAATTGAAGGAATTTGAATCGAATCAGAAACGAATGAATTTTTTGATTGATTTGGAATTGAAGAAATTTTTGAACCGATTTTGAATTGAAGAAATTTTTTAATCGCTCTAGAACCGAATGAATTTTTGAATTGAATTGGAATTGAATAAATTTGAATCAAATTGAGTTTTTAAGTTTTGAATCTTCATTAAAGGATGGTTCAGAAAGTTTTGAAGGAAAGGGAACTTAACTTAACAAATTAGAGATATGCGCCATGGAGAAACACCATCTAAAGTTTTTCTACACTGAGCTCATGGGCCCAGAAATAATTGGGTAACCTAGAGGCTGTCTAGGGCCACCTGTGAGATCGATCAAACAATTGAAGCGAAAGCAATAAAAAATAGAAAAGAGACCAAGCATATTAGACAAAAAAACATGAGATATGTCGAAATATCGATGAGACTAGCAAAATGAACAAGATTTAGCAGTTAAATAGGTTGGTCTCAAGTGAAGATTGAACTAAAGTCATGCTAAAATCAGTTTACATATCAAATTTAAGCACAAGAGACAACAACAATTTTAGAAATGAAAACATATTGTTGATCATGATCAAGAGATGTATATGATAGGAGACCAACCTACGGGTGGCCTGCCCCGGTTTATCATTCAATCAACTTTAAGTAAAAAAGGTCCCAGCCAAATCAGCTCATGATCCTAAAACGTATCAGCATAGTACGAGGTCAAACTCCAAATCAACAAGTATCGGCCCATGTCCAACAAGCACATCCATGTTGAGCAAACGTAGACAAAGTCCAATCGATCATATGTGCCTCAGTCCAAACATGTAATAAAACATTAAGAGCAAACTGAAATAAGCAAGTAGCGCAACTGGGGGAATGAGATTTAACCCAAATAACAGGAGTTACATCAGTCGACTCATAAGTAGCCAGCTCAAATCAAACCGTTGGAAGTCCATAAGCTTGCAGTGAATGATTAAACAAGTTCAATCAGTAGTTAAAGGACCAGACTAGCCATCTAAGCTAAGCTAAGCAAATTAAGCATACACAAACCCAAATGAACAGATGGGTGGTATGACACAACAAATATTTCAGATTAAGCATAATTGAACTTTCTTCAGTCTATACCAAGCAACGACGCAAAACAAATAAGTTAACTCACCCAGCTATGATTAAAATTCAGATACGCTAGTTAATTAAATTGTAAACGAACAGACCTGAAAGAAGCTTATAAGCCAATTAAAAAAAAAAAGACAAAAGAAATGAAGGTTAGCAAAACCAACACATATATTTCAGATAACCATTATTCGAGCAGGACTGCAACTATAATCAAACTATATATTAGTGTCCAATTCGACGGTGGCGCATAATCAAAAATGACAATTCAAATTGTAGACGACATGAATAGAAAAGGACTTAGATAACGACGTATGATCAAAGTTAGAAGTAACCATCGGAAGTCTTCGCTGGTTGGGGATTGAACAACCCTTTACATCCCAAATGTTAGACAAATACGGTGGATGCCGGACAGAACTTGTCATCGGTGAAGGTATTGAAGCAGGCACAGAGCATTATTTTGTCCTCATTCGCCAGGTAGGTTGCAAATTACCGTGAGTGTGAAAGAGAAGTGAAGCAAGCAGGTAGTCCTTGTTCTCCAGCGACAGTTATGAGCAACAGAGCATGTAAATACCTTATCCCACCAATTTAGGTGAGCAAAATTACTGTGTCTGTGGAGATGAAAAGAGGGCAGAGCATGTAGGGTCTTGTTCTCACCAGTTAGATTCACATAACGGCCCACAATGAAGAGAATGAAGACGGGTTGTTCCTCTCTCGCCAGTGATGTGTAAAATTATAGTAAGAAAGGAGATTGAATTGAGACTGTGTAGCAGTTCCAGTAATTTGGCTCTACAGAGGCGCGAACACGGGAGAAGGATGAAGGGAGGCAAAGAATATGTATGTACCTCTCTCGCCGCCAGGAGTGAAGAGAATAACAAAGCAAAGAAGGTGTGCTCCTTGTTCGACAGTGAGGTTGCAAAATTACTCAGGGTGAAAAGGATAGAGAAGTGGAGATGTATGTTTTCTTGTTTGACAGTAGGGTTGCAAAATTACTCAGGGTGAAGAGGATAGAGAAGTATGTATTCTTGTTTGACAGTAGGGTTGCAAAATTACTCAGGGTGAAGAGGATAGAGAAGTGGAGATGTATGTTTTCTTGTTTGACAGTAGAGTTGCAAAATCACCGTAAATGTGACCATGAAGAAGGCGCAGAGTGTATGTGGTCAGTGAGATTGCAAAATTTCTCAGAGTGAAGAGAATAGAGAGGTAGTGATGCACTTTTCTTGTCTCCAGTTTGGGTTTCAAATTACCGGAAGAGAAAGGAATGAAGAAGGCGCAGAGAGTATATATTCCTTGTCATCGATTGGGTTGCAACATTTCCCATCGTGAAGGGAATGGAGAATACAGAGATGTATGCTCCTTGTTGATAGTTTTGAGAATGAAGAGGGAGCAGAGCTTGTGTGCTCCTTCTCGTCAGGTTGAGTTGCAAATTACCACGGTGACGAGAAATGAGGGAGGTGTAGAGCAGGTAACCTCCTTGTTCTTCGGTTGAAGGAAATGAAAACATAGAGATGTGTGTTCCGGATTCACCAGCTGAAGAGAATGAAGACACCATGAAGGTGAGCATGTTTGTTTCGTTCTCTAGTGGGTTGCAAAACCGTGGGTGAAGAGGAGAAGGGACGTAGTAGCATGTAAGCTCCTGGTTAGCCAGGTGTAGAGAAGGAAGAAGACATGGAGCTGGCATGCTCCTTGTTTTCAGTTGACAGAAACAGAAAACACAGAGCATATGCTTGAGTCCCTCAATTGGGTTGGAAACTTCCTGGAGAGGCGAAGAGAATGAAATGCAGCGCTTATATGTTTGAGTTTGCCATCATGGGTTTGCAAAAATACCAACCGTGAAAGAGAATGAGGAACGCAGTTGTATGCTCCTTGTTTCCAGGGATGAAAAAAATGAGATGGAGTAGGTGAATGAAAGAAAACCAAGAGAATGGGAGAAGGCGGCTGCTCCTTGGGAATAAGGTTTTTACTGTTGGTGACTATATATGTGATGGTGAAGAAGAAGTGGTCGTTGATGTCTGAGTGGGTTAGAATTTTGTGAATGTGGACTGGTCATAAAAGAAGGCCTTCTTGGGTGTGGGCTTGCTTAGTCCAATCAGAAATGAAGGCATGGTAACATGAGGAAAAAATACAAGCAAGCATAAAATAATAAGATGAAAATTAAGAGCACATAAATGAAGGTAATAATACTAGTAGGCATGCATAAAATGATAAAATAACACAAGGATAGTAATGGTAAAAGTAAGAGCAAATGTTAGTAAACAAAATACAAAAGATAACAATAAATGAGATCAATAAACAAGCAATGAATAAAATAACAAAGAAATAACTGGATAAACAAATAAGTAGATCAAAATAGACTGAAATAAAAAGAATATAGTAAAATAAGTAAATAAATGAAAGGGATGGGTTTGAAACCGGATTATTGTAGGAAATTTGTTTTCTAATAAGAATTGAGTTTTTGTTGTTTTCTTAAATGCCTTGAAATTTTTTTTAAATAAAAATAAAATATTGTCATAAAAAATGGTTTCATTTTGACATATGCGCTGATACATTTGAAGAAGAAAGGCGATGACCCCTCTTATTTTATTTACTATTTTGGAATTTACTTTGTGGGGTGAGAATTTTTGGTGACTACAGGAACCTGTGTGTTCCATTATGTATTCTGAGTTTACGCTTCCTTTATCTGATTTGGAAACTACTTATGACTTTATATTATTCTGCTCCCGCTTCTGTTTTCAAACTGTTTTGAGCGACCTCATTGATGACGGTCGCTGCTTATTGAGTTGTGGTTGCTCACTCCTTTTCACAAATATATTAACATTGCAGATTGATCAGTTGTCGGTGGTCACCTGAGTTTGCAGATTATTAGTTTCGCATTTACTCTTTTATGTATTTGACTATGGATTTGGATATCTTGTATTTGACTTCCCTCAGTTTATGTAGCCCTCATGCGTTAGCTATTATGAAATACCCCAAACCTTGATATGTGGTTTAAATATCAAACTATGTTATATAAAGGCTAAAAGTGCCTTAGAAACGTTAGTGTACAACTTAAACCATAGTAAAACACAATAAAGCACTAAGACACAGTTTGAGCAAAAACATGCTCTAAGCTATGAGTGAACTTGGTTAGGACCCAAAGAGCCTACCAAGACTTGATAACATTTAATTATGATTTGATAGGGCTAAATAAGTCCCTAGGAAACTTTGGTGGACAGTTAAACCAAATAAAACACAAGAAAATACCTTAAAGTCAATATGAGCAAAAATGTGCTCTAAGCTTTGGATAAATGTGATAAGACCTAATGGTCATACCTATACTTTATAAATGTTAATGAACATATTAAATCAATTACCAAAGAAAACCAAGCTTGAAAACAAGTTAAAACACAAAATGTGCTTTAAGGAGTCTTAAAGCACGTTTTTGAAAAATTGTCTTGTAAATGAGTTTTGAATGGCTAAATGTCCATCATTACTCTTTAATTAACATGTGTACTATATAGTATCACATTTGGAAGTCTATATCAATGGGAAATCAAAAATTTCACAACATGTGCCTTGTTTTGTGAATAGTGATTTTTATAAGCTATTTTGTAACATATGTTATTATAAGTGAGACAATTGATTAATAAAGTCTAAAATACCCTATGTAATAAAGGGGGCCGGTTTTCTTAAGTGTGGTGACTCACCACTCACTTGTTAACGTTAAAGAAATAAAGATGACTAATATAGTTACTATTGCTTTATAACACAAATATCTTCTAAAAAGCAAACTTATCTCATTTCCTCATTCCTTTCTTCATTTCACACGGCTCCACTCTCTTCAACCTCTCTTCTTGCTGTTCTCTCACGTTAAAACAGCACCACCACCATGGAAGTCCACCTTTGATCTCGTAAAATCTAGCTCACTTCCAAATCAAAAACAAACACCACCATTCTCTTCCTCTCATCAAGCTCTTCATTCCTATCTTCTCAAAACTTCAAGAGCACCATTTCGGTGCCATGGAGTTCCACCATTGATGGAGCTTGAGCTTGTCCTTCCACATATTATTGATCTCCTTTGCTTCTAGGTAAGGAATCTCAAAGAAAAATCAAGTTTCCTCCATGTTTTGTGTGTGACCGAAAATATTCATTGATGGAGCTCCTTGTGTTGCTTTGTTCTAGCTCCATTTGAATCTTTCAAGGACTTGGTGGAGTCCTCTCTTCATAGATATTCAAACACCCTTCAAAGATTAAGGTAAAACAACTACATTAATGTTTTTAAATAATGTAAAACTAGGGTTTACAATGAGATGAAGCATAATGCTTGAATACTCATTTTATTATTTGTACATTGTTTAGAAGTTGGCAAACAACCAAACACCCCACCGGTTTTACAAGGAAACAAGAAAGAAGTTGTGAGGAAAAAGAGGTAACAAGCTATCTCAATGTAGTTTAAATGCCTTAGGAAAATGAGCTTAATTTGCTTAATAAAATACCTAAGGAGCAAATGGTGAATGACCTAGTAAAGTGTTCTCAAGGAGACTAGTAAAAGAACTATGTATTGGTGTATGTATTTGCAGGTCAAAGGCATTATTTATGTGGGAAATTCAGTGTTTAAGGTTTATGCAATTTAAGGGCCTAAGAGCCATGTTATTTGGGCCTAAGTGCCAAGCAATTTAAGTTATGCACTATATTGTGTGTAGTGCCTAATGTGTGAAGTTTGTGTGTAAAAATGTTCTTGATGGATTTTAGGTGTTCTTGAATGAAATAAGGTAAAAAACCTAAGTGGTAGATGTGATATATACAAGAGAAGCTATGGCCAAATTTGGGAAATGTGTAAGAAGTTCTAAGTGTTTTAAGTGAGTTTTGGTGAACTAGGAAGGTTAAAGGAATAAATGTTTACTTGAGAAGAAACATGTATTAAGGTGATTTAGAGTGATGCAAGGATTTAGGTGTTGTCTTGGAAGTTCTAGGAATTCAATGTGTGTTTTGAGAATGTATTTAAGTCTTGGAGGAGTTTGTTTAAGGTTAGGTAATGTTAATATCCAAGGAATAAGTGATGTTTAGGTAAGATGTGAAAAAGGAGATTTAGTTAGTAAGAAAGAAGTTTGAGAGATGATGTTAAGGTGTAGAGGAAACACCTTGGTGTAGTGGTCATTATTGGTGAACTACCACTTATAAATCATAAGGAGAAAACATCCCAAGTGCTAGGAACTTTGTAAGAAGTTTGTGAATGATAAAATGGTTGTGAGTGATTTAAAAGTTTAGCACATGGATAAAGGTGTGTTTGAAGTGCCCAAATGAGGTTAGGGTATACTAGGATATGTGGGGTGAAGTTTGGAGTTGATGTAAAAAGGAAAACAAAGATCTGGGGCAGACCGGACTTGCGACCGGACTTGCAAGTTCGGTCGGGCCCAGTTTACCCTGTGGGAATTAGTTTCTGGAATGGACCGGACTAGGACCGGACTTACAAGGTCGGTCGGAGTAGAAAATTTTGACGGAAATGTGTTCTGGAATCGACCGGACTTGGGTAAGTCCGGTCGTCAAGTCCGGTCGGACCAAAACCTGGTTAAGGTTATGAAATGATATGTAATGATGGGGATTGATAGGTAATGATGTAATAAGGTTGTAAGGACATGTTAGGTGTTTTAAATGACGATTAAGTGGGTGAAAAGTTGTATCAAAATGTAAAAGTAAAACAAGTTAAAATGTAAAGTTATGTAACTAAGTTAACGGGGAAAGTTAAGCATTAGACATTAAATAATCAAGCAAACCCGATGTTAATAAAAAACACATGTGATGTTAACAGTTTGTCGAGAATCGCTCGAGGAACATAAGTGGACGGGTAAAGTGGACTCCGGTGACAGGTATGGTTTCTTGCAACCTGTGTCCTACCGGATTACACCGGCTTGTATGCCA
This sequence comes from Limonium bicolor, assembly GCA_023374045.1. Taxonomy (NCBI): domain Eukaryota; kingdom Viridiplantae; phylum Streptophyta; class Magnoliopsida; order Caryophyllales; family Plumbaginaceae; genus Limonium; species Limonium bicolor. The sequence goes on along the minus strand of CM041779.1, from coordinate 184,280,024 downwards.
ATGTGTTTTTCTGTATGTTTGCCACGTTGTAAGATAAAACATGTAATGAGTTTACAGTAATTCATTTATGTGGCGTGACAACTCCGTACCATTTAACCTCGGAAGTGTAACCTTAGTTAACTGAGTCTAGGATCACATGAGAGTACGGTATTCGGAGTAAACGACCCGAACCATGGGACGTACTAACCACGGCTATGCGTGTGTTAATTGTGTGAATGTGTATGTGAATGTAGGATCTCCTTGTGTGTTTAACCCAGTTGTAATACTGTATGGTGTAGGTGTGATAGACTCCATAGTGGGGTCCTAACTATTATCTAAGGTAAGTATGTACTAACAGTAGTGAGGAATCCGGTTCGGTCGCGCGTTGTTTGGAGAGGGTATCCTTTTAAGCTTACCCTTCTCTTGTTATGGTTGTTTCCTCACGGGTTATGATCTCCATTATCTTATTCCAAAGCTTAGCTATTCTGACTTATGATCGGTTTAGGGGAACATGTGTTTGTGTGGTGTGTTCGGGCCTCCAAACCCGAACCGCCTTAACTTAAGTTACTCGTCCAACTATTAGGACGGTAATGAGTGTTGTTGTTATTGTATAACGAGCTTATCATGAGACTGGCAACATTTCTAGGCTCACCAGTGTATAAACAATGTTTGGGTCGGTTCCTAAGAGAACCATTCCCGCTATGTTATGTATTTTGTTTGCGATGCAATATCTATTGTGATGTTATGAGGTACACGTTGAAACGAGCAAGTGTTGTTATGTGTTATGTAGTGCATGTTATATGTTGTAAAATGTGGAGTGTGTGGATCATGGATATGATTCCCAGTTTGCGATAAGAGGCGTTTAAGGATAACCCGATTTAAGGGTATGTGTCGTCTATTAAGGAAGTAGCTCCATTAGAGGAGGAACACTCTAGGGATGATGAATACCATGAGTGACTTATTAAGTAAGGATATATTATCCGTTTGTTGAGCCCGTTGAGGTGAATGATTATGTGTTGTGTGTTTACAGTTGCATGTATGATTTAAAAATAATCAACCGCATGCTAAGACGACAATTAGTTGTGCGTGGCCCGGTAGCATGTGGGCTGCGGGATTACCATACCAGCAAAGGTGCTGAGCCCCTTGGGGGCCACCCTTTCTCTTCTTTTCCTATTTCAGGTACGAAGTGCTGGAAGCCGTTCGAGAGTAGGACGGGTAGTCGTCGTACATGGGTAATCATTTAAGTGTATGTATACAGTAGGTGTAGTAAGACCGAAATTGTAACACCCCTACTCTATTCGGCTCCTAATCAACTTAATTAATAATAAAATCGCAGCGGTAATCTCAACAATTGTTCTACTGGTGTCACCGTTCTTACTCGCCCATACGAGTAATAACGTGCTTACTGATACATTCTTAAATACGAAACATCTTCCCACAGTGACAACAAGAGATAGATCTAAACTTCCCAAACCAATATAAATTACATTCACAGTGAGCATTCTAAGTATTCAAATCCTATACACGTATCTAGGTTCTTATCCAAATGCAACAGTGCATGTTTAAATAACTGTAATCAATCTACCCAGCGCGTCACTCTCTTTGTCGACACCGAAAGCTGCATACCTGCAAAAATGTTTGTTTGTGGTATGGAATCAGCCCCTGCTGAGTATGCTACTACATGACCGTCATGCCCCCTCAGACCCTCAGTTAATTGGTCGAGAGCATGCAATTCATTTTCATGCAGATAGTTTTATATAATAACTGTAAAGCAACAATATATATTGCAGTAAACTCAAATAGTAACAAGCCCCCGGCTTCACACATCGCATCTTAATTTACCACTGATAGCGTTACAACGCTTGTATGAGTACATAGACTCCAATCCAACAAACACTTAATAATTCATAGTTGAGTACGTCGACCCGCTCGACCAAACAATCACCATAATCCACACACGAGTGCAGCGACTCGAACCATCCAATTCACAACATAGATATAAGTACAAATACTCATTTAATCAACATTACCAACACACCACACATATCCACAAAGCACAACCAATGAACAACAAGGCGAAATAACGAGAACTATAAACAAGTATGAATTCCCGTCTTTGGCATACAAGCCCAAATAGTGTTCGCCTAATGTACGAGCTAATATAGTCGTCCGTAATTGTTCAGTCACGCCTGATGACAACGTCTCGTTAGAACGACGTGTCTCTAAGTTACCTATCGCCTATGGCGGGTCACACACGGTAGTAGCCACTCCAGCGGTAGAGTCTCCGACCTACGAACCATCTATAGTCCGTTGGAAATTTATCCAGATACTTACGGTTACCACACGGTATCCTAGTATCGTTAATGGATCACAGTTCATAACAAGAGCCACATCCTCTTGATAAACTAATCTATACCATCGCATTTGTTCCACCATTTTTCCTAACACAGTAGACTAAGGTCGTTAGTCCAATCCAGAGTATGTCAACTCGGGATCCAGTGTTAGATACAAGAGCGGCGTTTGAAAGAGGCCAATGCTCCGTACATAAGTCTCAGATAATATATATATCTTATTATCTTAATGCTACAACGTTTTACTTACGTTCCTTATATTACACATATAAGATAGCATCATTGCCGCTAGTTCGTTTTATAATATGTTCATATATACGAACTGTACTGTTATCGTTTAACAGTAATAATAATAAGCAGCATTAATATACAACTCAAGCATATTAATTCACACAAGCAGACATTCAATCTTATCACAGATTTTCACACAATGTCTGAACTGAGGAAATCCTCAGAGACAATCAAGCCACATAAATAACATACCGTTCACCCGGATTGTATTACGGTGGAGTATGAATCAGCTAATTCTCTGGAGGTCCTCGAGACGCCTCTAACAATCTATTAATATGCATCACACTATGCATCAGCATCTCATATTAACAATACACTACGGCACCCCGTACCGTTATTAATCTATCCTTGTTAATCCCCCGTATATTAACTGTCAATGTTTGACGGGTTTTCGGTTTAACTCAGGATTTAGGAAAAACGTTACATTACATGCGTAGTTTCCTTTCGTATAATAATATACTTAACGTTTGAACTTGTTATCGCATGTAACTTAATATACCTAGTATATTGTATAGTTTGTTTCAATATTGCATGTATAATTCTTTACTATGTATTATACATATCACCTTAGTATTTAGTTTTCTAAGGTTTGTTTTTCCAAGTTTACTGGAGTACAATTCGTATATAAAATACCATGAACTATATAAATTCTTATTATTTCATGTATACTCCTAACATTAGAATTCCATATCTAATGTTTACAATTCTTTTCCCTTTATCTCATATCATTTTAATTGTGGTAATATATAGTTATTGAACTATATTATATTCTCCACACTATAACATATATTTATTTATATATATGCATTATAGGACTATTTATTATATGGTAAGTCATTATAATATATATTCATTCTTTTTAATGAATACCCCCTATATTATAAATGTTATAGCTCTTATAACATTAAAAACCATATTATAAATTTCATTCAAAAATAGTAATATTTCCGAACAGCACCTATAATTCTCAAATATTTACAAAATCCACCACATAATTAGTATAATGTTATATTATAGTTATGTAACATATATCTTGACATTTATGTCATTAAAACAATTATAACCTATAGTTATATATTGTTATAAAATACCAAACAGCCCTTAAAACTTTCGGTATTAACTATTCTCCACTATATTTCCATAATTTATAAATCAACCCAAAATATATTCCATTGTTACACTTATAAATATTCCTTATATAATCCTTATTCCGTAATATAATTATAACCTATGGTTATATTTTTCTCCAAAATACCGAACAGACCCATGGTCTATTTAAATTTAATTTCCACCACTTAACTTTCTATATTCACCAATTACCCCATCTTGTAACATATAGTTTCTAATATCACCAAACTATATATTATACTCTATCTTCATAAAACCTTATATATAATTCCAAAAATTACCAAACTATACCAAAAGGTTATAAATATCATTATTAACCTTATACTTCTCTAAATCTCGGTTTTACCACATTTGTAACAATGTTATGAAATATCTTATATTATACCTAGATAATTCATATAAACTCCAAATTTACCCAAATCAACTTCTAAAAATTCCTAATAATCTAAGGTTTGTACTAATCTCCATTTAGTACCCCTAGCTTTCGGAAATTACAATATCACCCCAAATATCATAAATCTTTACAATTTAATAACTATCTTATTATAAGGTAGTATTTTAATTCCTTAAATTCACCAAACTTTGTCAAAGTCTCCAATATAGTTATTTGATAACTAATACCCAAATTGGACCCAAACCTTTCGGTAATTACAATACTTAACCTATAGTTTTCTATTTTTTCAATTTTGACACAAAACTTTATAAAATGTTGTAACTTTTATTAAATTCATTTAAAAACCCTAAGTTTCTCTAAATTAAGCCCACGGCTTAATATTTAGCTAGTAATTACCGTTTGGCCCCAAACTTAATTATATAAGCATAAACTTAACTAAATAAGCTTTAAACTTAAATTAAAATGGCCTAATGACATGGCCTTATTACAACTTTGCTTTGTAGCATAAAATTACACATAAATTGCTCAACAATAATACATAAGCTCACGGCCTCACCATAGTTTAATTATTTTTCCACATAATGTCATAATTTGACCATTATGTTAATTAAATTACTTAAATGACTAGCTTAATTTATCTTAGCCATTTTTTTCCATTCTTAGGTTAATATAACCCATATAAATGATTTCACTCATGGCACATATTTTATATATGCTAGGAATTACATAAAATCATAAGTTTAAGGTGTTTATACCTTGGTTTATCCTTGTAAGCACACGGCAGCTTGAAGGAAAATTCACCACATCATTTAGACATGTTTAATACACCAAAAAAAGATATGGTTATACTCCAAGCTTGAGCTTAACCATTAAGAACAATTAATGTAAGATTTAAGGCAAAAATCACCTTAAAAATGCTTGGAAGGTTCCTTAAGTTTTCGGCCTGGTTTAGACACACCAAAAGGTGTTAAATTCACTATATAAACATAAGGAACACTTATACAACAACAAGCTGCTGTGGTAATAGGTTTTACCTTGGAAAAATGCCCGAAAAGAGGGTATTTCCTTTGGATCTCGGCCACCCTTGCTCCAAATGACTAACCAACAGATTCCACATGAAAAGGAGAAGAAAATGAGGCTATGACCAAAGTTTCACAGCCAAACTCGAAGGGAATCAAAAGTTATGAGCTTAAAGCACATTTTTACCTTAAAATGAAGATTTGAAGTTCCTTGGCCCTCAAACTGAGTTCATTCGAGATTAGCTCTTGTTCTAACCTTAGAACACTGAGTATAAACCATAGGAAAAGATAAGCCACGAATTCCAAGTGTTGGTAATGAAAGAATGAAGAAAAAGGGCTAAAAATGACCTTAAATCATTACCTTAGAAGCTTAATGGATTAGATTGCCTTCCTAACTGAAGAACACAGCTTAGGAGAGTCTAAGAACTCAGACTCCACGTTTGGAATGGAGCAAGAGGCAAGAGAAAGTCAAATTTGGTGTTTAAAGGCATAAAACCTTATAATAATGAATAGTAACATGGCTAGTCATCACTTTAGAAAAGCAAACTGAATAAGTGAGCTATGTGCTGTCCTCCCCTTCCTTATCCTGCCGACCCATGTGTATAAGGCTGGCCAAATTCTTGACCATTGGTCAACCTTGATAAATGTGCTTAAAAATTGCACTATTTGGGTACTATTCACAATAAACTGTCAGTTTTGGATTTTTATTTTCAAACTTGGATTTAGACTTTTTAAATATAGTCTATCATGTCCAATAAATGATTTAAATGATATACCCATGTCTTTAAAATGACAAAAATCTTATCTTAGAGCTCATACACAAAAACGTGCTTTAAGGTGATTTCAGGGCACTTTGTGTGTCAACGTGTGTTTCTGAGCTTAGTTTTCTTTGAGAATAGTTTTGTTGTGTTCTTTACTTCATTACAATGTTTAGGAAACCACTTTGGATCCTTTTTGAGGTCATACAATCTTTATGGTGCTTTAAAGCTCATTTATGGCCTTACCGATCTTAAGGCGTGTTTTGCCTTGTTGAGATCTTTTAGATTGTTCCCCAATAGTGTTAAGATGTTAAATAATCATCTTTAATCATTTGTATATCATTTAATTGAGTTTTTAAGGTTAGGGGTATTTCAGAAATTGTTGTCAGCATCAGTTTATAAATACTCGGTATAGTTGGAAGGAGTGCGTTGTGTTGTTGTTAATGGAAAGGGATAGTAATGTGTAGTCGCTCGGGAATTTAGCCCATCAGACCGGTACAATGTATGCGTATTAGCCTTGTTAGCCACGTGGGTGGTTAACGGCGTGTAACACCAGCGTGTTGAGTTAATTGATGAGTTGTGTATTCCGCTGCAGATTGTTGTTATGTATTTGTTGTTGGATGGGGTGTTACAAAAAGTGGTATCAGAGCGAAGTATCGCTCTGATGACGAATTACCGAGCTTAGGAAGTACCGAGTTAGGATTTAAGTACTTTGGGTTAAGGGTTGAGTGATAGCGTGAGAGATACGCTAGTTAGGAACTACCAGTGAATACTGGAAACCTACAGTATCCTTCCCACCCTCCACAATCCCTATTTATAACTTGGGAAAGAACGCAGAGAGATGAAATCCTCTCTTACTCGGAAAACCCGATCTGGCTGTTATTACGTACCTTTAAAGGTACGGAAACCTGTCATACGGTAGATCCCGAAAACTGGGAATCCCGGAGACGGTTTCCATCTGAACAGTGTTAACCGTATGAATAGCGAAGGATGAAGAATTTTGTGCATAAGAGAATAGAATTTCCGGCAACCTGGGTCGACATGCCAGAGCAGTCGAGAATACCCAACTTGCAACGCACCAACCGTGCAACAGGCAAGAAGTGGATTAATGAACCCGAGACAAGTGTCTACGGGACCACAGTTGTTAAGTGATACACCAACGGTATACCAACCGACAAAGGAACTACAACGTGGTGCCCAAACAAGAGACAAGTCTCAGTAACCACGACAAATACGTGGAACGGGCTATAAGAGGATACGATACTAAGTAAAAGGGGACTCCAAGAGTGGGAGACACCCCAGTTGATAATTACCATATGAATACAGTGAGGAGCTACCCAGAGGGTTATTATCAAGGCAGTGAGATCAGTAAGGGCCAACAAGGCCACTGATGACAATATGGGTAAAAACGATACCACAACTGGTATGTGTTAAACCGATAGCCAGTTAGCATGGCGCACTTGCCATAGCAAGTGCTGCTATAACAGGGCTGTTCGGGAAATTTAACCACTACAAGTACTTAGTAAAGTACCACGAAGTTAAGTGTGAACATTATAACCATGGAAGGGCTTAACAGCCTGACCTTTGTAATTGGAAGTATACCAGTCAGCAAGAAGCTAGACTTGGTTAAGGCAAGAAGTTGTGAAACCATGAAAATTTTTTCTTTAACCCAGATTTAGTCAAACCCCTTTTCTTTTCAAAACCAATTTTTCTTTCAAACCAACACTTCTTTCCAACCTTCCTTTAAACCAAACCAGTAAAACCAAGGGCAGATGATAAGATACAACAGTGGATGAACTTTCCCTCGATTAAGATCGGGAAGCAAGGAATGAATATTGTCACGGGACAATATAAGGGAGTTGACAACAGAATACTTCACCTAGGCGTGTGACGGACACTACGAGTGTACCAACTGAATTGTGGGACGACCGCACTCCGATAGGAGCTTGTGGGCCTGACAGACCTACTTATGGGTTAGTTGGGTAAGTAGCAATGTATCAGTATGGTACCCCACATATGTATACGAGTGGAGTCCGAAACACGGGAAGTAGTCGACTCCGTCTACGGTCAGCAGTATAAATCAAACAAGAGCTAAGGATTACAAGGAATAGTTGAAGCTAAGGAACTCAGTTAAGTTAACGAGACTAAAAGGATTAGTGAATTCCTCTCAAGGAAATGTTTAAAAGTTAGGAAGTGCGAAGGGCACAAACTGTTATGTAAAGACATCACATATGTCTTAAGGATCCTCAGGGATAAACATGATAGCTGGAACGAGACCCAGCCTGTGCATGGCAAGGCAGATGCCTAATGTGGACACATTAACGTGCAATGAACGGGATGAAACTCCCAGATTGAGTACCTACACTACCAGGAAAGGTTGATCTTCACAGGAGGAGATAATAAACCAGCTAAGAACGCAAATGGCGTGGCTAACAGAATATACCAATAAGTGTGAACCAAATGTAATGGCATAACTTAGCAACACCCAGGAGAAATCCTTGAAGGGTGTTCGCATCAACAATCGTTGAATGAAATGCATGACAGAAACACAAGGGTTGGAATTAACACCCAGTTTAGACATAAGTTGTCAGGAGACGGACTGACAATCCTAAGGGGCATCCCATGAAGGGAAACCATGTAATATTGCACAGAGAAATTAATGAATGTGGACAGCTTACAACGAGCGCAGCTCAAGACAGTAAGGCTTATAAGCCACAAGCAATATATGTTATGTAAGTTTGATCGATTGCAGGACTTTATGTTATACAAGTGAATAGAGTGGAGAACGAACCACTGCTTAAAGAGTGGGGAAACCTCTCGATGTTGTGAAACCGCTGGAGCGGTAGTTGTGTGAATCAAGTTCAAGAAATATGTGAAGGAGGGACGATGTTATTATTGGAAGAGAGCAGTTAGCTTAGTAGTGTGTGTGTATAAAGTGAAACACCGAGCTGAATAATGCCGGCCTGTGACTCGAATGATCGATGCTCAAGGAGCATTTAGTAGTCATCCAAAGGAGGGATGAACCATAATGTGAATAATGTAAGTTTATGTGTGGAAGTTGAGGTGACAGTAGATACGATATAAGCTGATGTTATACAGGGAGTAAGAGCACGGTGCGCAACAAGCGACCGTTGTATAAATGTTGTTAAACGATAATGTAACAGATAAGACCAGTTATGAGTTAAACTCAGTGGAGATGCAAGATAAGTGATGTTAAACAAACTGAGCAATAAACCAGTGGTAGGTACTGTGTGATGAGGAACTCAGTGTGAATTCCATGGCGAATCGCATAAGGGATTTATTGTCAAGAGTTTACGCCTCTGCACTCTGTATGACTGAGTGTTTTGGTATTGCACTTGCGCAGTAATGAACGAGTGAGATAGCTAGGAATTGGAAACATGTTAATTGTGAAGCAATAATGTCATAATGGCCGATGCATAGGAAATGCAAGGCCGCACCAATAAAAGAGTACTTGTACAAAACCAAATGTGGAGACATGATTAACAGTAAGTGACTACAGTAGCACTAACTGCCAAATATCGGTATAGAATATACCCCAAATGTTGTAAATAGATGAGAGCACTACACACTTGGTAGTTAGCTCAATCTCAACCGACAGTAAGTCGGAAGGGAACAAGTCAATCATTGTGAAATACATAGTGGTATACACAATAAATTGTTATGGAAGTGGATAGAAAGTGTATAACTCACCGAATTCGCTAACGGTAAGAGATACCACGCGCCGGTTGAGAAACCATTGTTACCAAGATGAAGGTGACAATTGGGAATGTACAATACAGTAAGAATAACAAAAGGGGCAATTAAGCTCTACAGTTATTAGACTTTCGCAGCAGAAACTAATGAGCCAGTGATTCAAGTGTTGAATGTACATGGTGAACATGAGTGAATGGCTAATTATTAACGCCTAGAAACCTAACAGGCCAGAATCGAAACCAACTGAGAGTTTAAACAAACTCCAATGAGAATTCTTGGTTTAGGAACTAAACCGCCAATATGGTTAAGATCCTCTAATCAGAATCCATTGTGTAATAGACCGCGTGGAAGTTAAAACACTTCACGACGGTAGAACCTTAAAACGATGTTTAGTGATTGATTACGTGGGCGTAATCCCTTTTAAGGGGGGTAGAGCGCAAAACCACTTAGTGTATATTACCGTACAAGTGTACGTAGTGTATGTGACTTATATTGTGCATAGCACAAAATTATATTATTGTTTGATGATTGGTGTGTGTGTTACGTAAACATACACATTCATTCATGGTTTAATTGTGGTAATTGCGCACAGAAGATGCGAATACCATTGTGATAAGTGTGTGTATTTGTTAACAGTTGTGTGTGATAGTACAAATGTGGGGAGTAGAGAAACTCCCCGGGGGGGGGGGGGGAACAAAAGCCCCGACAGTGTATAAATGTAAAACCAGGTGTTGTATTTTGATAAAATATATGTGTATATATATATACTATATAGTGATGCATGAAAGGGTATGAAACTGACATAGAACCTAGTGAGAATAAGATTCCCTAGGCAACAGGATTAAAGTGAGTGGAGGTAACTGATAGACGGAGTTCTATCCTTGGAGATGTTATGATCATGATTAGAATGATTTAAAAGATAGAAAATTGGAAATGAGTGATTTAATTGATGCTTGAAAATGAAGTGGGAGGTGGAACTTGATTTGCATGTGATCAAGGGAAGCCGAACACAAATTGGAGTGGAAGGATAGTTCTACACTGATGCTGATCACATCAGGGTTGGATGATTCTTGAAGCTCCCTATAAGTGGTCACAAATAACCACGCTAAGAAAAGAAGCAAAGAGCTTAAGTTGGACTTGGAGTTGTGTGTGTTTTCAAAAGGATTTTAAATTGGTATTTATAAACGTTGATGGATACTTTACATAATTAAAGTCTTCTTACTTAACCTCACAAGGAAAAATTTCAAATTTATGTGATTGTTTTAATCTCCCAAAGGCACGGGGACGGAAGGTGTCCATCGCGACCGGGTTCTGCGGGATCACAGTGTGTATGTAAAAGATATCTTTGATTGCTATACTGCTATGACATGTTATGTGGTATGTGTAATAAATATTATTTTGACCTTGAGTTCCTAAAGTGTATGTTATCAAGACCTATGAGTCTAAATGTGTTGTGTTGCATAGACCTATGTGTCTAAAGACTGTTATGTTATCGGGACCTATGTGTCTAATGTTGTTATGTTACCCAAGACCAGTGAGTCAAAGGGGTTGTTATGTTTGTGTAAGTGTTGTTAAGATACCCGGACCATAGAGTCCGAGGTTATCATGTGGATATGTTATGTTATGTGTGGATGTGAATGTGTGCCCGGACCATTAAGTCCGAGGTTGTGATGTAAAGTGTGTTTGGTTATGGAAGTTTATTTCCAAGTGATTCCTGTGTTCTAATCTAATGATGTGCGGAAAGTGTGAACTTCGAGGACGAAGCTCTTTTAAGGGGGGTAGATTGAAATACCCCAAACCTTGATATGTGGTTTAAATATCAAACTAGGTTATATAAAGGCTAAAAGTGCCTTAGAAACGTTAGTGTACAACTTAAACCATAGTAAAACACAATAAAGCACTAAGACACAGTTTGAGCAAAAACATGCTCTAAGCTATGAGTGAACTTGGTTAGGACCCAAAGAGCCTACCAAGACTTGATAACATTTAATTATGATTTGATAGGGCTAAATAAGTCCCTAGGAAACTTTGGTGGACAGTTAACCAAATAAAACACAAGAAAATACCTTAAAGTCAATATGAGCAAAATGTGCTCTAATCTTTGGATAATGTGTATAAGACCTAATGGTCATACCTATACTTATAAATGTTAATGAACATATTAAATCAATTACCAAAGAAAACCAAGCTTGAAACATTTAAAACACAAAATGTGCTTTAAGGAGTCTTAAAGCACGTTTTTGAAAAATTGTCTTATAAATGAGTTTTGAGTGGCTAAATGTCCATCATTACTCTTAAATATACATGTGTACTATATAGTATCACATTTGGAAGTCTATATCAATGGGAAATCAAAAATTTCACTTCTATGTGCCTTGTTTTGTGAATAGTGATTTTTATTTATGCTAGTTTGTAACATATAATGTTATAAGTAATTAAATTGACCAACAAAGACTATAATACCCTTATGTAATAAAGGGGGCCGGTTTTCTTAAGTGTGGTGACTCACCACTCACTTGTTAACTTGTTAAAGAAATAAAGATGACTAATATAGTTACTATTTGCTTTATAAACACAAATATCTTCTAAAAAGCAAACTTATCTCATTTCTCTCATTCCTTCTCCATTTCACACGGTTCCAACTTCTTCTTCCTCTCTTCTTCTTGTTCTCTCTCGGTGATACAGCACCACCACCATGGAAGTCCACCTTTGAACTCTTGTAAAACCTAGCTCACTTAACCAAATCAAAAACAAACACCACCATTCTCTTCCTCTCATCAAGCTCTTCATGCCTATCTTCTCAAAATTTCAGGATCACCATTTCGGTGCCATGGAGTTCCACCATTGATGGAGCTTGAGCTTGTCTTTCCACATATTATTGATCTCCTTTGCTCCTAGGTAAGAAATCTCAAAGAAAAATCAAGTTTCCTCCATGTTTTGTGTGTGACCGAAAATATTCATTGATGGAGCCCCTTGTGTTGCTTTGTTCTAGCTCCATTTGAATCTTTCAAGGACTAGGTGGAGTCCTCTCTTCATAGATATTCAAACACCCTTCAAAGATTAAGGTAAAACAACTACATTAATGTTTTGAAATAATGTAAACCTAGGGTTTACAATGAGATGGAGCTTAAAGCTTGAATACTCATTATGTTGTTTGTATAATGTTTAGTAGTTGGCAAGGAACCAAATGCCTTACCGGTTTTGTAAGGAAACAAGAAAGAAATTTGGGAGGAAAAAGAGGTAAATATGCTATCTTAATGTGGTTTAAATGCCTTAGGAAAATGAGCTTGATTTGCTTAATAAAATACCTAAGGAGCCAATGGTGAATGAGCTAGTAAAATGCTCTCAAGGAGTTTATTAAGGGCATATGTATTGTTGGGTGTATTTGCAGGTCAAAGGCATTACTTATGTGGGAAATTCAGTGTTTAAGGTTTATGCAACTTAAGGGCCTAAGAGCCATGTTATTTAAGGGCCTAAGTGCCAAGCAATTTAAGTTATGCACTATATTGTGATGTAGTGCTTAATGTGTGAAGTTTGTGTGTAAAAATGTTCTTGATGGATTTTAGGTGTTCTTGAATGAAATAAGGTAAAAACCTAAGTGTTTGGATGTGAGTAAATACAAGAGAAGCTATGGCCAAATTTGGGGAAATGTGTAAGAAGTTCTAAGTGTTTTAAGTGAGTTTTGGTGAACTAGGAAGTGTTAAAGGTGAATAAATGTTTACTTGAGAAGAAAACATGTGTTAAGGTGATTTAGAGTGATGCAAGGATTTAGGTGTTATCTTGGAAGTTCTAGGAATTCAATGTGTGTTTTGAGGATGTATTTAAGTCTTGGAGGAGTTTGTTTAAGGTTTAGGTAATGTTGATATCCAAGGAATAAGTGTTGATTAAGTAAGATGTGAAAAAGGAGATTTAGTTAGTAAGAAAAGAAGTTTGAGAGATGATGTTAAGGTGTAGAGGAAACACCTTGGTGTAGTGGTCATTATTGGTGAACTACCACTTATAAATCATAAGGAGAAAACATCCCAAGTGCTAGGAACTTTGTAAGAAGTTTGTGAATGATAAAATGGTTTTGGTGAGTGATTTAAAGAGTTTAGCACATGGATAAAGGTGTGTTTGAAGTGCCCAAATGAGGTTAGGGTATACTAGGATATATGGGGTGAAGTTTGGAGTTGAATGTAAAAAGGAAAACAAAGATCTGGGGCAGACCGGACTTGCGACCGGACTTGCAAGTTCGGTCGGGCCCAGTTAACCCTGTGGGAATTAGTTTCTGGAATGGACCGGACATAGGACCGGACTTACAAGGTCGGTCGGAGTAGAAAATTTTGACGGAAATGTGTTCTGGAATCGACCGGACTTGGGTAAGTCCGGTCGGCAAGTCCGGTCGGACCAAAAACATGGTTTAAGGTTATGAAATGATATGTAATGATGGGGATTGATAGGTAATGATGTTATAAGGTTGTTGAGGACATGTTAGGTGAGTTTAAATGGCAATTAAGTGGGTGAAAAGTTGTATCAAAATGTAAAAGTAAAACAAGTTAAAATGTAAAGTTATGTAACTAAGTTAACGGGGAAAGTTAAGCATTAGACAGTAAATAATCAAGCAAACCCCGATGTTAATAAAAACACATGTGATGTTAACAGTTGATCGAGAATTGCTCGAGGAACATAAGTGGACGTGGTAAAGTGGACTCCGGTGACAGGTATGGTTTTCTCGCAACCTGTGTCCTACCGGATTACACCGGCTTGTATGCCAATGTGTTTTTCTGTATGTTTGCCACGTTGTAAGATTAAACATGTAATGAGTTTACAGTAATTCATTTATGTGGCGTGTACAACTCCGATACCATTTAACCTCGGAAGTGTTAACCTTAGTTATCTGAGTCTAGGATCACATGAGAGTTCGGTATTCGGAGTAAACGACCCGAACCATGGGACATTCTAACCACGGCTATGCGTGTGTTAATTGTGTGATATGTGTTTGTGAATGTAGGGATCTCCCTTGTGTGTTTAACCCAGTTGTAATTCTGTATGGTGAGTAGTTATGATAGACTCCATAGTGGGGTTCTAACTAATATCTAAAGTAAGTATGTACTAACAGTGGTGAGGAATCCGGTTTGGCCGGTCGCGCGTTGTTTGGGAGAGGGTATCCTTTGTAGCCTTACCCTTCTCTTTGTTGTGGTTGTTTCCCTCACGGGTTATGATCTCCCATTAGCTTATTCCAAAGCTTAGCTATTCTGACTTATGATCAGTTTAGGGGGAACATGTGTTTGTGTGGTGTGTTCGGGCCTCCAAACCCGAACCGCCTTAACTTAAGTTACTCGTCCAACTATTAGGACGGTAATGAGTGTTGTTGTTATTGTATAACGAGCTTATCATGAGACTGACAACATTCTCTAGGCTCACCAGTGTATAAACAATGTTTGGGTCGGTTCCTAAGAGAACCATTCCCGTTAAGTTATGTATTTTGTTGTGATGCAATATCTATTGCGGTGTTATGTTGTGCACGTGGAAACGTGCAAAGTGTTGTTATGTGTTGTTATGTAGTGTATGTTATATGTTATATAATGTGGAGTATGTGGATCATGGATATGAATCCCAGTTTGAGAAAAGAGGCGTTTAGAGATAACCCGATTTAAGGGTAAGTGTCGTCTATTAAGGAAGTAGCTCCATTAGAGGAGGAACACTCTAGGAATAAAGAACACCATGAGTGACTTATTAAGTAAGGATATATTATCCGTTTGTTGAGCCCGTTGAGGCGAAATGATTATGTGTTGTATGTTTACAGTTGCATGCATGATTTAACTATAATCAACCGCATGCTAAGACGACAATTAGTTGTGCGTGGCCCGGTAGCATGTGGGCTGCGGGATTACCATACCAGCAAAGGTGCTGAGCCCCTTGGGGGCCACCCTTTCTCTTCTTTTCCTATTTCAGGTACGAAGTGCTGGAAGCCGTTCGAGAGTAGGACGGGTAGTCGTCGTACATGGGTAATCATTTAAGTGTATGTATACAGTAGGTGTAGTAAGACCGAATTTGTTGTCGGCATCAGTTTATAAATACTCGGTATAGTTGGAAGGAGTGCGTTGTGTTGTTGTTAATGGAAAGGGATAGTAATGTGTAGTCGCTCGGGAATTTAGCCCATCAGACCGGTACAATGTATGCGTATTAGCCTTGTTAGCCACGTGGGTGGTTAACGGCGTGTAACACCAGCGAGTTGAGTTAATTGATGAGTTGTGTATTCCGCTGCAGATTGTTGTTATGTATTTGTTGTTGGATGGGGTGTTACATTGAAATAAGAGAAACCGTAAATGCGTAAAAATGATTAGTTCTTAAGCATTTAATAATTTAGAGATACAAAACAAATACTTATAAGCAAACTCGATATTATAAGTAAGTCTGAATTATTTGTGAAATACCCCTAAATTAATTTAGGGGATTTCTTTTATTAAACCTTTAATAATACTATTAAGTATTAAATTATTATATGGAATTATGAGTATTAAATTATTATATGGAATTATGAATATTAAATTATTATATGGAATTATGAATATTAAATTATTATATGGAATTATGAATATTAAATTAATATAAGGGGTTGTGAAATTTATTTAGGGGTTTTCTCCTAATTATTATATATTATTGTATAGTATTATGAATTTAATAGTAAGATTTATAAGTCAATAAATCTTGGGGAAATTTCTAAACACTCCAAATATTTATAAAGATTTTAGGAAGTGTTGGAACATTGTTTTGAAACATAAAAGTCAATATAAAACTCTAGAAACCTTAAAGCTTATTAAGCCTTGCTAGAGTTGACTTTTGAGAATGGTCAAACCAGGCCATGAAACCTATACCAATAAATAGGTTATGAAAAACCATGAAGATTGATAAAAAGAACGTCAAAAACGGATCATCCTAGCCAAAGTTATGCTAGATTGAAGTTTTGAATCAAAATTTTAAGAAGTGCCACGTGTCACTCTGTAATGGGTCGCCCACACTTAGCCGATTTCCTTCCCTGATTTTCGTAACCGATTTCACTTCCTAGCCCTAACTTTAGACGGCTATATCTTTTTCATCTCTTCATATTTTTCAATGTCGTCTTCTTTGTTGTCTTCTCCTACATTCCCTCTAAACAACTATAACTCATACAAACCCTAACTCTTTCTTAATCAACCGGAAAATCGAGTCAAAGTAGCCACCCTGCGAAAACTGAAACTGCAATTCCAGATTTCTCTTCGAAACAGGTAACTTCAATCAGCCATAACTTCTTCGTTACTCATCCAAATTCCATGTTCTTTAGCTCGTTTTAAAGAGCTCTAATTCTTCTAAAACTTTCGTGTTTATGGTCTAAGCTAAATCTCAACGGATTGGGAGGGAAAGGTGTCTAAAGTTTCGGTCTTGCCAGCACATAAAATAATACCGAAACAGAGAGGTAAACTCGTGATTTTCGACTTCGATTTCTTTCTGTGTGATACGAGTTAGGATTAGTTCTTGCTATCATTGTGTAGGGCTATGTTTCTTCTTTCTAATGAGCCCAAGAAAATGGCCTAATTCGATCTAGAACTTAACTTATAGATCTGCAAAGTGAGCTCCTCGAAAACATTCAAGTTCGAACTTTTCCAGATTTTCGAATCCGAAATCACTCAATTCGCACAACTCTTGTAAGTTTCCTTCAAATTCCTTCTACCATGCTAAACTAGGTTACATTATCGGTCAAAAACACGTTTCAATTGTATCAATTACGCAATAGATTGAGTGAATTTGTAAGAATCGAATTCGAAACCCTTAGAACTCTATTCGAATATAAACCCAGAATCGAATTCGATGAATACTGCATTATAATTGGGGAAACCGGTACCAATAGAACCGAAATTTGATTACGAATCCATAGAAACAAGAATCACTCGATTTGGTTCTATAGATTGTGAGAAAAACGTGAATTAGTACTCGGGTATCAAGGGGAAATCGGGGAAGAACTGGGCGTTCAGTATCCGTCGGATCCTAGTTAAGAGATTTGGACGGCTGAGATTAAAACGTTTCAGATTAAGTTTTAATAAATTTCAGTAAATAACCCTAACTTGTTGAATTAGTTTAAATACCTTCCCGAAGGTATTTTGACTTGAAATGTTAACCATAGATTCCTTATTTAATATAGTTTATTTTAATGTAAATTATTATGGTTTTGGAGTTTTTAAACATAAGTTATGATTTTTGCAATTTTCGGGTTTTCTGGAATTATTTGGCTAAATTAAAAAGATATTTTTATTAAATAAAAATTTTATAATATGTCTAAAATGTTATAGTTACTGTATATTAAGTTTGGGAATTTTTGGGCAACGGGAAAAGGTTTTAAAAATTGTGTTTGTGAGTTTTCCATAAGAAAACCTATAATATATGGTTTTTAATGTAATCAAAAATTAAAGTATAGTTGATTAATGAATTTTATAGGTTGGGGAAAATATAATAGGACCAATTAACATTTAATACAGTATGTTTATAAATATTTTGGGTATTAACTTTAAGTGAGGTAAAAATTGTTACATATATTTATATATATATATTTATATGAGAGAAATAAATAGAAACTTATATTAAATCAAGGAATTTAACTAAACTACATTTTATTTATTATATATAATATGGAAGCTAATATGTTTAACTAAAACTAAGGGAAATATTTTATTTTATAAACCATAAATCAGTTGTGGATATGTCTAAAAGATATATAATTAAATACAATAGAATTTCTTAAAGAATGTTCTGGATAAATCTTGATATATGTGGATATATATATATATATGTATATAAATACAATAAAAATAGATAAAGGAAATAACATTCCTTGTGAGAAATATAATAGGAAGGATATATATATATATACGATAAATAAATAAATAAAAGGAATAAAATACCTTATAGAAAATAGGATATGAAGGAATTAATGAGTTAAACTAAACCTCTACATGATACTAATAAAAGAGTATTATATGAGGTGGTATTAATTTATGGTTATAGGTTGAGTTTTTAGTTATCTTTGAATTTCTAAGATTTATATAAACAGTATTTAAATATACGTATATACTTAGTCAATGACCACAATGTAAATCTATAATTGGGTTAAGAAATTAATAAGTTGAAATTTAGGAATATTTGTAATTAGTTTACATAAAGTGTTACACAAATAGATCTTATTATTTAATTGATAATAAAATGAATGAAATACTTTTACATTTAAATGTTCTTATTATATAAACAATAGTAAAATAAATGAGTTACTTTTACATCTACATGTGAAGAGGATAAATAAGTCTAGATTTAATTATTTCTTAATATTTATAGTATTGAGTAATAACTTAATATTTTAAGATAAAATCATTAAAAGGACTATGATATAAAACTATATTAAACTATGATTAGGAGATTAATCTAAATAATAATCCTTAAGTTTCTTGGAATTAGTTAAGCCATATAAAATACATTCATTATCAATATTCAGGATGTGAGTTTATAAATAAGTGATGTACATAATAGTTAAAGATTTACAAAAGGTTTGCAAATAGAAATTTGATACTTAAAATCATTGAACCTTTAATTAGATGAAACTAGGTTACATAAGAGATTATATTGATTTACCTTTTGACACTGGAAAAATTAATGTGTCATTTGAATATAAGGTATGGGGATTTCTCAGAATATGTTATCTTATTAAATAGTTAACAGTTTCACTTACGATCCATAATTTAATTCTTTGATAAATTCTACCTTATGTAGATATATTGTCCATCCTAAATACAATAAAGGAAATTAATTTATTAAAGTTATACCTTTGAAACCTTTAGGTTTTGTAAACAATTTAAAACGTATTTAAGACTTAAGTTTAGTGAAGTTTAGTATAAAAGGTTTATACATAGCCTATGGAGGGAATGTGTGTAAAAATAGAACATTTAGGAAATTAAATGTAAGTAAGGATACATAAAAGGTTATCTTAAAACACCTTATTATATAGTTATGATAAAGTAAATAATATACCCTGTGGATACTAAATGTAAGAGTTCTATGAGTCTAAGTTAATTATAATATGGTTATTTCAAGATGAAAAGTAATTTAACATCTTATGACAAGATTTTTAGATGGTTGTAATTAAAGTTATTCTGAACTAAAGATAAGATAAATGAGTTTAGTAATTCGATTAAGTTATAATAAAATGTGTCTACAACACTATGATTCCAATATACAAGATGTAGGTCTTAATTAAGTTAAGGGAAAGACTTAATCATAATGGGTTGTCTAGTAGAAATTGTTTAAATACATAATCTTTACATTGTGAGATAATAATATAGTATTCTGAGATGAGTCCATCATAGGTCATAATACAATGTTTATTTTAAATTAAGAATAGAGGTATTGAGCTTAAGATTATTGTCGAAATTCTTAGATTTAATTATATAACATAAACACATTTATGATATAGAGGTCTCAAAAGTCTTGAATGTGAGGATTGTGGTTAAGTATGAATAAAGTGGATAGGAGTGGACAATTAGCCAATGTTGATTGAATACATTCCTTGATCTTACCACCTTGGGCTATACAACGTTCTTAGATAACACAAAGATTATACATAACATTTAAGTGAGGGCTTAAAAGATAATTGAGACTTTGAAATAAGAGTAAGGAGTTTATTTAAGCGTAACATAGGCTACAAGTGATTGATGGTAGATTATCTTTAATATTCTTCAGAGTACTGTTGATTGTTTGCGCAAGTTGATTAGAACTGCTACAGCGTTACCCAGGTACGATTTCTCGTACTCAGCTTGACGTGTTTTGGACTTTATGGAATGTTTTGTACGATTTCTCGTACTCAGCTTGACGTGTTTTGGACTTTATGGAATGTTTTGTACGATTTCTCGTACTCAGCTTGTTGTGTTTTGGACTTTATGGAATGTTTTGTACGATTTCTCGTACTCAGCTTGTTGTGTTTTGGACCTTATGGAATGTTTTGTACGATTTCTCGTACTCCGATATTTTTGATGATTGACTTGTGGGATGTTTTGGAAAACGCTAACTGACTTTAAGAGGAATTTCTAAAAAGGAATTGGTTGTGTGACTAACTCAGCTTGTGTGACTAACTGAGCCTTGAGTATGAAACTTACATGGTATTGGTTCCTTCTATTTGGTGTCCCGTTAGACATTGACTGCTTAGGGTTTACGCTTCTGCACTCTGTAGGACTGAGTGTTTTGGTATTGCTCTGGGTAGTTGGTGATCTAGTGGGGATTTGGAAAAGGTCAATCTTGGAAATCTTTCCTTCGACGTGCGCGCGTCTTTAATGGTAACAGTAGGGGGCTGTATATCCCTCGCCCATAGGGGCATTGATATTTGACAGTGAGGGGTTATATCCCCTGTCCTTAGTGGACATGATGAACAGTGAGGGGCTGTATATCCCCTGTCCTTAGTGGACATGATGAACAGTGAGGGGCTGTATATCCCCTGTCCTTAGTGGACATGATGAACAGTGAGGGGCTGTATATCCCCTGTCCTTAGTGGACGTGATAAACAGTGAGGGGCTGTATATCCCCTGTCCTAAAAGGACGTGATTGGCGGTGTGGGCCATCTCTCCCAGTTGAATTATTCCACTCTCGAGTTCTTGGTTCTTGGATCTACTTTATCATTCCTAGTCCTTTGTGGCTATCTGGGTTTTTCTACTCCTAACGGGAATTGGTTCTAACATCAACAATGGATGCTTGCTAACTATGTGGTGTGACTACTTAAGTGGATGACTTGGTTTGGAAGTTCTTTATCTTTGTCTTGTTTTCCTTTCTCTTTAAACTTGATTGTTTTGAAGTGCTTTATCTCTGTTTTACTTTTAAGAGTTTGTTTTCATGTTACTGTTTATTTTGAAGAGTTATGTTTTATAAATTTGTTTTTGGAGAATTGTACCAGTTCCATTCCAGGGAACTGACTCACCCCTCTCGGGGTGGGCTGCTTGGTTTCATCTTGCAGGTACGAATTGATTTACAGGTGGCCACGAAGAGAATGAGCGTTTGGGATGGGACTAGGTTTTGTGGGGAGTTAATGTGTTTAATTTCTATTATGTTGTGTTAAGTTTTTCTCGAGTTCAGACCGTAGCTTTTGTAAATTGTAAGTTGTAATTGGTGAGGTTTGGTGCCGGGTGTTTGGAACCCGATGGTCTGTAATCGCCTTAGAGTTTTATTTCCGCTGTATTTATGATTAATAGGGGCGTTACAATTTGGGGTCAAACACCCATCCTAAGCACAAATATAAACTTACTCAGACATTGACAGAAATAAAAATAGAGCAAAGATAGACATTAAAACAGAGTAAAGTTTGAGGAAAGAAAGAACTCTATTTTGGGGAGAGTTGTTTCGCTTCCGGGCTTGTCTCCTTGATTATGTCGACCTCAAAACGATGATAGATAGGTAGAACGAAGAAAACGAAGATAACAGGTACAAGTTGGTCCTGTCCGGGTGGGGCCACGCGGAGACAAACGCGGACAACTCCTGTTCGTGTGGGAGCTGTGCGGACACAAACGCGGACACGGCCTGGTTTTGTGCAGATCGTCTTCTTCGTCTGGTTTTCTGGAAAATGGAAGAGTTAGGCTTATTTGGTGATGGGAAATGATGGAAATGAAGTGGAGATGTGGATGTATGGATGTAGAATGGAATTTGGATGGAGTGAGAGTGAATTTTGGTGAGCGTTGAGTTGTGATCGATTGTCTGAATTGATGAAGAATGAGCGTGGGTTTTTATAGAAGTAAAGAGGAGGAAGAAGACAAGGCTGGAGCAGGCGTGAAGAAATTAAGGAGTGCGGCGCCTGATATTGCTGATGGGGTAGATCGATATGTTTGTAGGCGCCGGAAATGAGGGAAAAAAGCGAAGGCGGTGCAGATCTATCAGTCACGTGATTTCTGGATTTGATGCAGTCATTTACACGTGTCCGGATTTGTGTCCGGATAGGGCTCATCAGGACGTGAGACGTCCGCGTTTCTGTCCGCGTAAGGACACAAATGTGCTAGCGAGATTTGATTGTGTTCGAGTTTGAGTGTAACAGCCCATCTCGATCCAAT
Source organism: Limonium bicolor (assembly GCA_023374045.1). NCBI lineage: Eukaryota > Viridiplantae > Streptophyta > Magnoliopsida > Caryophyllales > Plumbaginaceae > Limonium > Limonium bicolor. The sequence goes on along the minus strand of CM041779.1, from coordinate 184,257,305 downwards.
CGTGGTTATCACAAACTTATCACCATATATACAACTCTGTAGCGGATTCAAATACATTCCAGGACCTTGCCACGGTCTGACTACAGAATATACCGAACATTAGTACATACCAATCTTAACCAAATACATATCCTTCTTACAATCCCCTCACATCCTATACATCTTACTAACTCAAAATGCCATACGAGTGTACATGCACCACTCGTAGGCAACACTTAACCCGTAACGCTTGTACCCCATCTTACTCTCGTGACGGCCGCCTCCTGACGTTCACCTGTGTAGTAAAAACAGCCCCCAAAGGGGGTCAGCACGAATGCTGGTACGATCCTCTCATGGCCCCCAAGCTAACGTGGCTACGGCGACTAATTGTCGATAGCATGGAGGTTGATTAGATGCACAACATAATAGAAGGTGCAATAAACAACAAACCAATTATGAACAATCAAAGTTCAAACACAATGAACGACTTAAATGCGTTCCCCTAATTAGTGAGTCAATTACTTCACTCCTTAAGTTACGTTTCCTCTTAATCTTAGTCCATCCTTATCTTACCTCAATCTTAGTCTTATCTTAGTCTTAGAAAACAACCATCCTTTAAAAAGGAATGGATGTAGCTTACCTCAGTCTTATAATACAAACCATCCTTTATTTTTGTCGGGTCAAAAGCAACCCTAGCCAATGAGCTATTAACTCCATTGGTTGAATAAACAACTTATCTTATAATTTAGGATTTAGGTGATCCTACCGCACCATCTTAATGCCTCCTACCTTGGACTGTATGTCCAATGTAGCTGAGCCGGCAACCGACCCTAGGCAACAAGTCCGAAGACAAGTCCTTAAGCGGAAGTCGGATCTACTTTAGATACCGACCCCCTTATTCCTTAGCATGCATGACCGAAGTCAGTCTCGGGTTCCTCACTCCCCCCTTAAGTTCCAGTTAGTAGAAGTCTCAAGACAATGTTTGTTGGTTAACCTCTTTCGGTTTATAACAAACTAATATTAGGGAGCGTTCCTTAGTCTCACTCAATTCCTTAGTAAACATTGGTTAGTAAGTTCTCACGGTAAGTTGTGTTAGTTTTCAAACATCACATAACAATACAATAAACATAATGTTCCGGTTGCATGCTTTATCTTGTTTAGTGAGCACACAAAAATAAATAGCACACAAGCCGAGGGACACCTCGTTAGCAAGCAGGTCACAAGAAGAACTGTACCGTCACCGTGGGTCGTTCGGTTGCTTACTCTCTTCCAGAGTCCAAATACTCAAGCCCTAAAACATTCATTCAGTTTTAGGTTGTTAATCACTTAACTTAATTCAACTTATTTAACTTACTTAACCCATAATGATTCCCCACCTAACACCTCATAAGTTTTACAACTTATTCTTACAACCTAACCTTAAACTTTTAAGTTTATACTTATCTTAATCCCTTAGGTCTTTATACCTCTATTCATCATTGCCCTCTTAATGGGGTACCACTAATACCTCTAAACTTTCTTAGGGTTTCTTTTTCTTTTTTTTTACAACTTAAGGGTCGACCGACCCTACCGACCGACCTTATCCAAGGTCGGTCCATTCCAGAACTTATTGCCGTTTGAAAATTTTACCCCGACCGACCTTGCAAGTCCGGTCCCCAAGGTCGGTCCATTCCCGAGAGTTTTCCCCGTACAAAATTTTAGACATGACCGACCTTGTAAGTCCGGTCCCCAAGGTTGGTCCATTCCAGAGACTCTTTCCGGTAGTGTAAACTGGGCTCGACCGACCTTGCAGGTTCGGTCCCCAAGGTCGGTCTGCTCCAGACCTTTGTTTTTAGATTCCCATTTGACTCCAAACTTCTCCACAAGTTCCCCCATGTGTCCTAATACCATTTAGGCACTTAAACTCACCTTTAAACATCCACTAAAACCTCCTTAGCTACTTTCTCAATTCTTACTAGGAATTCGTAACACTTGTTTACACCTCTTAAGGCCTTTACAAGTCACCAAACAAGGCCTATACATCATCTAAAACCATTACCATTCAAACCCCCATCATTAGAAGCCAAAACAAATTTTTTTTCTCTTTCTCTGCACTGGACCGCCCCTCTGGGGCGGTCCCAACCAGAAGCTAATTTCCTGCACGATTTGCCTGGACCTCCCCACAGGGGCAGTCCATAGGGGCGGTCCACAACAGAACATATTTCCAAAGTGCTTTTCTCCTCATTTTGAACTCCAAATTCACCCCAATCTTTTCCCACTCATTCCACAATCATTCCACATGTTTCCTACATGTTTAAACACCTTAAAACATGCACTAAACCTACCTCAAAAATCACCAAACTTGACACTCAATTTCTTACAAAAATTCTTACACTTAACACTTGCTTCCTTACACTTCCCTCTAGTGACTTTGCCTAAGACCTAAACTAATCATTATGTTTCTTCACCACCATCTTAACTACTCCTCAAGCATCATTTTGCACACCCATTTGCTTTACTCAAACTTCTCAAAGCCATATATAATCTAGCACATGCTTACATCCTTATAAGTCATTATACCTTTTTTTTTCCTTCAAACTTTGTACAAGTTTCCTAGCTTCCTTAACCATGGTTTTGGTGCATAAAACTCACCATTATAACCCCTTGTCCCTCTTATACATTCCTAGGTCTTCCTAGTACTCAAGAACTCCATGGTTTATCCATTTTCACCAAAATAACCCTTAGTTATCACTAGAACATCCTTAGTCATAAAATCTCCTTAGAACACCTTAAACGCTTAGTTTCCTACTCAAATTTCGCCATAGTTTCTCTAGTATATTATCATGCCCAAATGCATTGTTTTCCTCATTCAACCATCTCACATACATCAAGTCCTTTCTCATCATATTTTCTCATCCAAATCAACTAATTCATAATAACTCAATATAGTGCAATAATCTTAAATTGCATAGCACTAAGGCTCTTAAATGACATGGCTCTTAGGCCCTTAAATGACATGGCTCTTAGGCCCTTAAATAACATGAATTTAAACACTGAATTTCCCACATATAAAAGCTTTCAACCTGCAAATACACCCATCAGTCTCATAGTAGTTATAATGCTCTTAAAATCCACCTTAAACTTATCTTATTAACTAATTCCCATTAGCTCCTTAGTCACAAGTTCATAAGCTTGTTTAAATTCTTTTTCCTAGGTTATATAACCCATTACATAATGTAAGCTTTAAGCTACATTAGTACTCATCTAAATACCACCCCTTAAAACTTAAACCACCATTAGGTAAGCATTTTACCTTGTTTTTCCAAGCTTATCTTAACTTCCTCCTTAGACCTTCTTCTTGATTGAATCTCGGCCACCCATTAAATTTCCTTTGCCAATTTCTAATCAATATTCAATAACTCACATGAGTGCTAAACAATACACTAACCTTAAGGAATGAAAATCTAGGTCAAAAATGTGTTTTAAGGTCTTATAATGAATATTTTACCTTGAAGTCTTAAGGTAGGCTTGGATATGGATCAAGAAGGACCTCCTTTAGCCCTTGGAGAATAGAATCAAGCTAGAACAATGGATAAAATGAAGCCTCATGAGTAGTAATTTTCGGCCATGAAGAAGAAGTGGTGGAAACATGGTTTTTCTTACATATTCTTTACCTTAAGAGAATGGAGAAGCTAATGCACTCTTCAAACTTGATTTTCCTCCATCAATGGAGTTTTCCCTTGGCACCGAAATGGTGCTTTGAAGGATTTGAAAAGATAGAATGAAAGAGCTTGCTCTAACTAAGAGTAATCTATGCTCACTTTTTGATTTGGAGCTAAAATGAGCAAGTTATGGACAAAGCAAGGTGAGGAAACACTGGAGCTGCTTGGGAACGGTTTAGAACAGAGAGAAGAAGAAGAAAACCGTGGAATTAGAAGAGAAATGAAGAAGAGAGGAGAGGTAGGCTAATATAAGGTATTTTGCTTTTATAAAGCAAATAGTACTATTCTCTCTTTTTCCTCTTCTTTTCCTTTAATTGCTTTGTCATGTGGTGACTCCCCACCTCAAAAACCGGCCACCCCCTTATAATCAAGATATTTATGGTCTTGGTTGACCATCTTATTGACTTATGTTGACTTAAGCTTAATTTGGGCTCTATTCACTAATTAGTGCACATATTCGTGAAATTTTTGGTTTCCCATTGATTTAGGCTTCCTAATGTGATACTAATTAGTACACATGTTGATTAAGGTGTAATCATGGGCATCTAGCCACTCAAAACTCAATTCTAAGACAATTTCTCAAAAAGGTGCTTTAAGGAGTCTTAAAGCACATTTTGTGTTTAAGCTTGTTTTTGAGCTTGGTTTTCTTTGGTAATTGATTTAAAATGTCCATTGACATATTACTAAGGTCTTATAATGGTATTTGGGTGCTAATCAAAGTCACTCCAAGCTTAGAGCACATTTTTGCCCAAATTACCCTTAAGGCATTTTCTTATGTTTTCCTTGGTTTAAATTGTCTACCAATCTCTCTAAGGCATATTTTAGCCTTAATACATTATATATTGATGTTTACTTAACATACTTAGGTTTGGGGTATTTCAATCTACCCCCCTTAAAAGAACTTTGTCCCCAAAGTTCCCATGCACCTTATCTTATTAGAATACATGTCTTACCTCATTCCATAGATCATATAGATCATACTTATGTATAATTAAACTCATTGGATCATTAGATGCGCCATATGCTTTTACTTAAATATCACACAACATGCTTAAGCATGTATAGCACTCAAAATTTTCTTTGTTTCTTTTGATGATTAAAGCAATCACATAATTTTCCAACGTATTCTCCCATGTCACCGGTCCGTAGACAATGGCTCGTTCGTCCTCGTCACCATGGGACAGAATACAAAACACTCTGCTCTCCCCATGTCACCGGTCCGAAGACAAAGGCTCGTGCGTCTTGGACTTCATGGGCGAGACTCAGTAAAAAGGTAATCCTTTTTACGAGGTCATGTGAGGAATAATTCCTCTAATTAAAAATACAATCAACTCCAATTTCGTTTTATACTAACGCCTCCATCTTTAGCGTGATTTAATTGTGACCACTGGTAGGGAGTTTCAGGAATCATCCAATCCTGATGTGATCAGCATTAGTGTAGAACTATCCTTCCACCCCAATTTGTGTTCGGTTTCCCTTGATCCCTAGAAAATCAAGTTCCTCCACCCATGTCATTTTCAAACATCAAATAATTCACTCATTTCCAATTTTCTATCTTTTTAGTCTTTCTAATCGTAATCAATACATCTCCAAAGTGTGGACTCAGTCCATCGAACATTCCCGATTGATCTATTAGTAATTACCTCAAGACTTAAATTCCTACTAAGTTCTATAACCGTCTCATACCAATTCTCACCATCTTATATCTCATAGCATTACTATCTTCTTCCTCATACTCATATCGAACAGTATCCCATAGTGTTATCTTATTCTTATCTCACACATAGTCTCATATCGACTCATACCTCATATATTCCATATTCCTTAAGTCTCCTTAATCCTCTTCCTTAATTCTCTAAACTTGTACTCACACCCGAGTTAACAAGATAGGTACTTAATATGTATGGTATTCACATCTTCTGTGCGCAATAACCATAATTTATCTCAAAATGTTTATGCAAAACATATTCTCAAATTCTTTTGTGCTATGCACACCGTAGTTTATGTACTCAGTACACAAACATACGCTCAGCGGTTTTCGCTCTGCCCCCCTTAAAATGGATTACGCCCACGTAATCAACATTATATCATCCTTGAACATAAGTTCAAGATGTCTAATTCTCACCAGGCATTCTAGCTTCCATGTCATCTATCTCACTTACGATTCGATCAGAGGGTCATAACTATGCTAATGACTTAGTCTCTGCATCGAGGATTCTTAACGGTACTGATACCATATTCTTAACTTAGTTTGGTCTAACCTCAAAGGTAGTGGTCAGCTAGCTTCTGCTGCGCGACTCTGATAATCTTAGGCTTAACTGCCTTTCTAATCGTTCATAGAATTGTATATCCTTTTGCCTCCTTACAGTTTAGGAATATTGGTCTCTTAGTGGACACGTGTTATCTTTTTATATACACGGCCTTAATGAGTTGTAACTCGTCTATCCATTTTCCTTGAAGATCTTATGTTCATACTCTTAGTGTTTTCTCGAATGTCTAAATTGTTCTCTCCAACTAACCTTTGGTCTGAGGATGACCCTTAATCTGAAACTACTGTTTAGTGCTTATTGCGCTTTACAGCCTTATCCTTAACACTTTAAGACATGTCCAATGTCTGTGCTTATCAATCCGTGCTCTTCGCACTTCATAGTCCTTAATTATTTGTTCTCTGATTCCTTTGTGTTGTTGATGCAACTGAATTCTTCTCTTCGACTGTTTGTGGTAGTAGCTGCTCTTGTCTGATCTTGCATCGTTGTCCGTGGTACGGAGTCGACTACTTCCCGTGTTCCTTACACCACTCGTCTACATGCATGGGGTACCTTACTGGTACATTACTACTTACCCGACTAACTCATAGATGAGCCTGTCAGGCCTGCAAGCCCCTGTGGGGTGCAGTCGTCCCACATCTCGTTCTAGTAAACTCGTAGTGTCCGTCACACGTTTAACCATTGCTAACTATGAAGTATTCTGTTGTCGATCTCCTCTTTCATCGTTCCATAATAACACTTATTGTTCTTCTTAAACTTAATCAAGGAAAATCCATTTACTATGTTCTTGGGTATTGTATGCTCTAGTTCTTTCTGTATCCCGTACTGACTCGGTCTCTTAGTGACTGAGGTCTCTTTCCATAGAGTCTCTTATCTTCTTTCTCATATTTGTTCTACTAGGAATGCACTTCCAGTTCCTTAAGGAGTGGGTAGTGTGCTTCCTGTGAAATCTTACATAACCAGGTCCAGACTACTGGCATCAATGCACAGTTCGTCTACCATCTTATTTCCTTACTTATATCGGTCTTAGCTTATAAATTTAATTGCCTCAATGTCAATATTTGACGGCTTATACATAACGGTCGCTTTACCGCGCACCATGACTTAATCCCCTTATATAAATATTGTACTCACGACCACTACTACCGTGGTAGCTGGCCTTTACCATGTTGCCCATTGATGGTGCAACTACTTACTCATTTACTCTAACATCTTATCTTATATTCAATCCCTTCTTGGTGTAAACACATTGGGAGTTCTCTAATTTCGGTGTTTGGCGGTTGTCATACCGTGCTGTAAAATGGTTATCTCTTAATACGAAGGTGTTCTGCTTCAATCTCAGGTTCATAAGTAGGCTAATTTTTTTTCTCACATTCTTTCATCCTTTTATGATGTTATCTACCATGTAATTTTACCGGTTACTGAAGAAGTCATCCGTTTACTCACAAGCTCTTCTGAGCGTTGGTCTCTTGACGTGCCATTCTGTGCACTCACCATGTTTATCTCTGATGATTACTGATTCTTAAATCCTGGGTGTTGGATATGAGGTCTTTCTCTGCAGCCTTCCTTATTACTCAAGTGTATCTGGTATGTTCTAAGGTAATTTCTAGGTTTACAGTTTCCATTCTCTAACCAACGTTTTATTTCTCCAATAAGTGAAAGCCCTTTTTGAGGGGTTTATTCCCACTCTTGGCCTCACAACAAGGAGAGGTATCCCCACCCTAAAAGGCATGGTTCGTTCTCCGCCCCTGCCAATGTACTATCTCATTATTCTCATTGGGGCCTTTTCCTGGCAATATTTTCCACAATCTAAGTTATAGGTTTGTAACCGTTCACATCTACACATTGTAGTTCCTTCATGGCTTGAATAAGCTCTTTTACAACTTACTACGCCTCGGGCTCTGATGTGGTTAACATCCTTGGCTCGTAGGCTCTTAGTGCTTAATATCATTGGGTGAGAGCCGGTGTTCGGTTCACTCCCTGTACTCTTACTCATCTGTGGGTTATCCTCATAAGATTCTGGTTCTTAGACGCTATCCACCGTTAGGTTACATTTTAAATGTAGTATCGGATTCCATGGTAAGTTGCTGCATCCTGCTTCCTGCTATGGAAGTTTATTCAGGTGATCTGAGGTTATTTAGTGTCCTCGAAAATACTATCATTTTACTGGACTTATGTCTTTTAGCAATCAAGGTTAGGTTCGTATTAGGTGTTTGCCTTACGGTGTCCAAGTTGGATATCATCCTGTCATCTTATACTTCCATCTCAACGCTTCGTTCAACTTCCGTTGACTACGCCACCCGTTGATGATCAATCATACTTGGGTGTTAATGAGTTAGACAAACAGTATTAACTGTCATTCATCAGTTTGTTCGGCTCGACTATGCCCGCTCTGTGGGGGTAGTCCTCTGAGCTTTCCTTTTCCAGGGTTGTACGTCTTTAATCCTTAGCAGGTTATAGCTTACGTTCATTTCTTTTATCCTTGTTTTCTGGGTTTTCCAACATCTTCATTGAAGAATGCTTATTACTGGTATTCTTAGTGATCAATCTGGGAGTCTTATCCCATTCTTGTTGAAAGTTTTTATGTTGACGGTCTCCATTGTATTCCGTAATGCATTCCTTGTATGTTATCACTTACGTAGTGTTTTGCTCGCATTGCTGAGCGATCTCTTATGTTTTCCTCTCGGGGTTTGGGATTAAGGTTCTTACCGCACTATCGGCTGTTGTTGTAGTAGGTTGTACCGTTTCTAATATTTATATCGTTTAGTATTATGTCCAAGTTCAGCTCCCTAATGACTGGTGTATCCACTCATCTCATCATGGTCAGGCCGTCAGGCCCTTCCAAAGTCTCATTCTCCCGTTCTTATAGATTTACAATCCGGTATTAGTGTGTACTACAACTGTAGCGTTCTGTTATCTTGCCATGATGGCTTTCCGTGTAGCTTAACCATGGTAGCACTTGGTATGGCAAGTGCGCCATGCAAGATGAGCTTCCGGTACTGTGTGCGTCTGTAGTGGTACTTCCACTTAATTTCTATATATTTGGTAGTCCTCGGGACTCCTTCGACGTTCTCTTATTTAGGATAACTAGCCATCCGGCAGTTTCCTTGTTGTCTTGACAGTACTGTGTCACTTATCCGGGCGTTCCTCTTTCTGTTATTTTCTTACATCCTAATCCGTGCTCCCGTTTCCACACATTTGTCGTGATTACCTAGTAATAGTTCTCCTTTAGGCACTACATCGTAGTCCCATTCCGATATACAGTAGTACATGTTCTTATTGTCGCCCGTGCTATGTCGGCTAGGTTTAATAACCTTTCTCATGGTACGGGGTTTGGAGTTCCCGTTCTAACTAGTCCTTCTAGTAATCTTAACTCTCATGCTTGGTATTATCCCACTGTTATGCTCATTCGGACCACTGTCCGGTACTCATGTCGCTTATCTTTTCTTATCCATTGCACTAGTAGTGCTTTTCTTATCATTGGTATTACGGTGTAACTCGACTGCGTAGCATGTCGACCCATGTTGCCGGTAATTACCGTTCTCTTACTGGTAAAATTCTGTTGGCAGCGCCTATCTCCACGTTGCGCTCCAATTAAAAGGTTCAAGTTCCCGTGAACTGTTATTCAACAAGATGTTTCTCGTATTGCTTACTGTTAACTACCTGCCAGATCGGGTTTTTCCCGAGTAAGAGAAGGCTTTCTTCTCTCTGGTGTTTGTTCCACGTATTCAGGGTTAGGGATGTGGAGGGCGGGTCTAGGTACTATGGATATCCGATAAATACCGGGAAGTCCTAACTAACGCACCTCTTACTCTATCACTCAACCCTTAACCCATAACTCAAACTCAACCTCAGTATTCACCTAAGTTCGGTATTTCTTGTCTTCAGAGCGTAACTAAGCTCTGATACCACTTTTTGTAACACCCCATCTCGATCCAATCGGGGTTATCACAAACTTATCACCATATATACAAACTCTGCAGCGGATTCAAATACATTCCAGGACCTTGCCACGGTCTGACTACAGAATATACCGAACATTAGTACATACAAATCTTAACCAAATACATATCCTTCTTACAATCCCCTCACATCATATACATCTTACAAACTCAAATTGCCATACGAGTGTACATGCACAACTCGTAGGCCATACTTAACCCGTAACGCTTGTACCCCATCTTACTCTCACGACGACCACCTCCTGACGTTCACATGTGTAGTAAAAACAGCTCCCAAAGGGGGTCAGCACGAATGCTGGTACGATCCTCTCATGGCCCCCAAGCTAACGTGGCTACGACGACTAATTGTCGATAGCATGGAGGTTTATTAGATGCACAACATAATAGAAAGTGCAATAAACAACAAACCAATTATGAACAATCAAAGTTCAAATACAATAAACGACTTAAATGTGTTCCCTTAATTAGTGAGTCAATTATTTCACTCCTTAAGTTACGTTTCCTCTTAATCTTAGTCCATCCTTATCTTACCTCAATCTTAGTCTTATCTTGTGAAATACCCCAAACCCTAATATGTTAGTTAATTATATAATTATTATATTTTTAAGGCTTATTTAATCGTTAAGAACATGTGGGAAAAATTCCTGAAGGAAACGGATCCAAATAGTGGATTAAAAACGCAAAACGAGCTTTAAAGCACGTTTTTCGAGAAACCCGGGAAATGTAATTTTAAACGGGTTTAAAAGACTAGTAAGAATTTATGGTCAATTATATGGCTATAATTAAATATTAGTCAAGGTCTAGGACCATAAAAATAAATAAAACAAAAATCCGGAGACCGGACCCGGACTGTTAAAACTGATAGTTCGGGAACTAACGGGTGTTATCTGCTAAATGACCATGTGCCACCTCATCTCTACTTTTACAAAAAAAAATCAGACTTTTCTTCCCCCTCTCTTGTGTCTCACGTGAGGGCAACCCCCTCTCCTTCTCTACTTTATCAATTCCACTTATTTACTAAAATAAAAAACAATAAAATACAACTCACTTTATTTCCTCTCTCACACTCTCTCTCTTCCCCTCATCCTCTTCATTCACGTTTCTTTTCCCCTCACCCAGCTCTCTCTCTTGTTCTGGTGCCAACAATGGCGATTTCACAAGCCAAGAGAAACCCCAACTTCAACTTCTTGTAACTTCTACATCCTAGCTCCAAATCGAGAAATTTTTACACCAAAATACTCCTCTCATCTTGGGGATTATTTTCCACCTTTTGAAATCTCAAAACTCCATACTTCATTTCCATGGGTATACCACATTTTGAAGAGAAGGCTTCACATTCTTGAAGCTAAACATCTTCTTGTTGTTCTAAGGTAAGGAAGAACTCAAAAATCCATTCATTTCCCCTATTCTATATGGTGGCCGATTTTGGTGTGTACTAAACACCATTGTTTTCTCTCCATTTTAGCTTGTTCAATCTTTTAGAAGTGTTGGAGCCAGCCCTATTACATTGCCAAACACTTCATCTTGAAGTAGAAGGTAATTCCCTCCTATGATGTTCAAATATTGATTCTAGGGTTAATGGAATAATAGTCATGAACCCTCCATACTTATTGTAATTATTTTGGCATGGTCATTAGTGTAACAATTTGTCCCGTTGAGTATCGGTTGAGGAACAAGAAGTGAGGAGGAGGGAAAGTTGAAGGAAATCCAAGGTAAATAACTCACCTTAAGCTATGTGGTGTTTTAAGGATTTTGTGTTTTATCTAGGTGCAAATATAAATGCTCAGTGAAATGCAGGTGTTCCTAATAATATGAGGAAATTCAGTGTTTAATTTAATGTTGTTTAAGGGCCTAAGAGCCAAGCTTTTAAGGTTTATGAATATTGAGGGCTATTGTGGTTTAAACGGTGAATTGTAAGTGTGTTTTGGTGCCTTGGAGGAATTGATGGTTGGAGTGTTTTTAATGGGTTAAAAGATGAGTGGGGACATGTAAAAATTATGGGGAGATCATGTCAAAATTTGTGTAGGAATATAAAGGTTCAAATGCATTTCTAGATGGGAGCAATCTAGTGAACTACAAGTGTTGAGAGAGTATTTGAGGAGCTTAGAAATAAACTTGTAAATGAATTTGGAAGAGGATATATGAAGGTTTTAGTGTGTCTAATGAGGTTAGAACACCTTAGGAGGCTTGTGAAGAAGTTTGGAGTGGAATGGGCATTTAGAAACAAAAATCTGGAGCCGACCGACCTTGGGACCGGACTTACAAGGTCGGTCGAGCCCAGTTTAACCCGTCGGAAACCTTTCTGGAATCGACCAACCTTGGGACCGGACTTGCAAGGTCGGTCGGACTAAAAATTTTGTGCGCGGAAATCCTCCTGGAATCGACCGACCTTGGGACCGGACTTGCAAGGTCGGTCGGACTCGAAATTTTGTGCGCAGAAATCTTTCTGGAATCGACCGACCTTGGGACCGGACATGCAAGGTCGGTCGGGGTGAAATTTTCAAACGAGAAGTCTTCTGGAACGGACCGACCTTGGGACCGGACTTGGCAAGGTCGGTCGGAGTGAAAAATTTTGAACTGGGACGCTACTGGAATCGACCGAACTTGGGTAAGTTCGGTCGGCAAGTTCGGTCGGACCAAAATTTATTAAAAAAAAAATGTGTCTTAGTTAGTAGACCCTAGTGGGTATAATAAAGATGATCAAGTGCAAGTCTAAGCATAAAAACATACCATAATAACATGAAAAGTGTTTAGCAAATTCGGGAGTCAATTAAGTATATTAACCGACGTTATCAACCATGTTTAGGAGCAACGTACGGTGGAACACTAGAGCGGCAAGGACCAAGGTATGGTTTTCTTGCAGTTTGTTGCCTACCGGTTTACACCGGCTTGTGTGTTGTTTGTTTTTCTGTGTGTTTACAACCTTGTAAGATTAAATTATGAAATGAGTTTACAGTTCTTATTATTAATGTAACGTGTGCGTACCGATACCGGTAACCTCGAATGCGTGCTAACTGTTTATTTAACCAAAGCTAGGGACGTAAGAGAACGGTATCCGGTAACAACGTTTCCATTCGAAGGAACGTTCTAACCCGGCTATGTGTGTTTAGTTGTGATGTGTGTTGTTGAATTATGCCTTGCTTCCCTTGTATGTCTAACTGACTCAAACACTTACTTGTGTGAGATGTTATTAAGCTCCCATTGTGGGACTTCTAACGAGTGCTAACCTGGGGAGTGAGGAATCCGGTCGTTCCGGTCACGCGTGTATGTATGGGTGTCGACATCTGAATCAGATTCGACTCTCTCCTTATGTTATGGTAGTTTTCCTTTTATGGGGAATTCGACCTCCCACTAGCTTAGCCAAAGCTTACCTACCTGACTTCCACTCGGGCTAGGGGGAAATTATGTGTTGATGTGTTCGGGTCACTACACCCGTCTCATCTTTCAAGTTAAAGTTGTTCATTCGACTAACAAAACAGTAATGTGATATGTATTAAGCTTAACATGAGGATGAAGTCATCCTCTAGGCTTACAAGTTGACTAACCATGTTGGTTGTTTCCTAAAGTGAAATGTTCTCAGCTTATATGTGTTGTTATTGTTCTGCAGTAACTCTTACTAAATATATACATGTTGTATGTTAAAATCAACGCCATGTTATCATGACAAATAGTTGCGTGTATCCCGGTAGCCAGCGGGCTGCACGTTAACCATGCCAGCAAAAGGTTGCTGACCCCCTTTGGGGGCTATGTTTATTGCAGGATGAGGATCGAGGAAGCAGAATGGCTTTAGGTCCTAGACTGATGATACTTTTGTTATTTTTGGATATTGAACCCGAGTAGTGTCTGTACACTCGAGGCCTTATATTTTGGTGGATGTAAAGCTAGTTGGTGATTTTTGTACAGTTACACTCGGTATATTGTCATTCTTTTGGATAAGTGATTTTTGTAAGGTTGTAATTATGCTCGGCATTCTCGTAATCAGACCGATACATTGTAAGTAACAGCCTTGTTAGCCACATGGGTGGCTAACGGCGTGTAACACCGCCCTTTTGGTATATGGTTAAGTTTATGATTTCCGCTGTGATTATTGATTAAATGTGAAGGTTATGGATGGGGTGTTACATCTTGGTCTTAGAAATCAACCACCCTTTTAAAAGGAATGGATGTAGCTCATCTCAGTCTTATAATACAAACCATCCTTTAAATAGGAATGGTTGCAACTTATCTCAACCTTATCTTATATATGCCAACCGTTCTCTCATTACAACTGGTTAGCCCTTAGTTCGTTGTTTATTTTCGTAGGGCTTGGTTAACCCTAGCCAGCAGCAGGTCACTTACCGGCAATAAACAACATTCTTAAATTGTTGGGGATGTAGGCTAGATCCCCCCACGCCATCTTAGTATGCCTCCCTCCTAAAACAAGTAGTCCGAGGAGGTCGAGTCTATATGTCGACTCTAGGCGACGAGTCTGAAGACAAGTCATATTTGGAAGTCGGTATCTGATAAGGATACTGACCTCCCCCAATACACATGTGTCGGTACCATTCCGGATTCCTCACTCCCCCCAAAGTTAAAGTTAGTAGTAGTCTCAATGCGGCGTTTGTTTGTTTAACCTCTTTCGGTTATTAACAAACTAATATTAGGGAGTGTTCCTTAATCTCACACAACACTTACTAAACACTAGTTAGTAAGTTCTCACGTAAGTTGTGTTAGTTTTCAAACATCACACAACAATACAATCAACATAATATTCCGGTTGCATGCTTTATCTTGTTTAGTGAGCACACAAAAACAAATAGCACACAAGCCGAGGGACACCTCATTAGCAAGAAGGTCACAAGAAGAACTGTACCGTTCACCGTTGGCGTTCGGTTTTGGGATGAGCCAGTGGGTAGTGTTTGCAGGGCGTACGTTGAAGTCTTGTTGCTTACCTCTTCCTGGAGTCCAAATACTCAAGCCCTAAAACATTCATTCAGTTTTAGGTTGTTAATCACTTAACTTAATTCAACTTATTTAACTTACTTAACCATAATGATTCCCCACCTCACACCTCTTAAGTTTTACAACTTATTCTTACAACCTAAACTTAAACTTTTAAGTTTATACTTAACTTAATCCCTTAGGTCTTTATACCTCTAATCATCAATGCCCTCTTAATGGGGTACCATTTATACCTCTAAACTTTCTTAGGGTTTCTTTCTTTTTTTTTTACAACTTAAGGGTCGACCGACCCTACCGACCGACCTTACCCAAGGTCGGTCCATTCCAGAACTTATTGTCGTTTGAAAATTTTACCCCGACCGACCTTGCAAGTCCGGTCCCCAAGGTCGGTCCATTCCCGAGAGTTTTCCCCGTTGAAAATTTAAGCTCGACCGACCTTGTCAAGGTCGGTCCCAAGTTTGGTCGGTTCCAGAGACCAATCCCCGTACAAAATCTTAGACATGACCGACCTTGTAAGTCTGGTCCCCAAGGTCGGTCTGCTCCAGACCTTTGTTTTTAGATTCCCATTTGACTCCAAACTTCTCCACAAGTTCCCCCATGTGTCCTAATACCATTTAGGCACTTAAACTCACCTTTAAACATCCACTAAAAACTCCTTAACTACTTTCTCAATTCTTACTAGGAATTCGTAACACTTGTTTACACCTCTTAAGGCCTTTACATGTCACCAAAGAAGGCTTAAACATCATCTAAAACCATTACCATTCAATCCCCCATTAGAAGCCAAAACAAATTTTTTTCTTTTTCTCTGCACTGGACCGCCCCTCTGGGACGGTCCCCAGGGGCGGTCCCAACCAGAAGCTAATTTCCTGCACGATTTGCCTAGACCTCCCCACAGGGGCGGTCCCTAGGGGCGGTCCATAGCAGAACCTATTTTCCAAAGTGCTTTTCTCCTCATTTTGAACTCCAAATTCACCCATCTTTTCCCACTCATTCCACAATCTTTCCACATGTTTCCTACATGTTTAAACACCTTAAAACATGTACTAAACCTTCCTCAAAAATCACCAAACTTGACACTCAATTTCTTACAAAATTCTTACACTTAACACTTGATTCCTTACACTTCCCTCTTGTGACTTTGCCTAAGACCTCACCTAATCATTATGTTTCTTCACCACTCAAAACTCAATTCTAAGACAATTTCTCAAAAAGGTGCTTTAAGGAGTCTTAAAGCACATTTTGTGTTTAAGCTTGTTTTTGAGCTTGGTTTTCTTTTGTAATTGATTTAAAATGTCCATTGACATATTACTAAGGTCTTATAATGGTATTTGGGTGCTAATCAAAGTCACTCCAAGCTTAGAGCACATTTTTGCCCAAATTGCCCTTAAGGCATTTTCTTGTGTTTTCCTTGGTTTAAATTGTCT
This sequence comes from Limonium bicolor, assembly GCA_023374045.1. NCBI lineage: Eukaryota > Viridiplantae > Streptophyta > Magnoliopsida > Caryophyllales > Plumbaginaceae > Limonium > Limonium bicolor. The sequence goes on along the minus strand of CM041779.1, from coordinate 184,241,028 downwards.
ACCAGTCTCTCTAAGGCATATTTTAGCCATACTACATCATATATTGATGTTTACTTAACATACTTAGGTTTGGGGTATTTCAGGGGGGGATAAAACGTGAAGGACATAAAGAAGTCCAGATTTTTACCCAAATATGAATGAGGGGCAGTTTGGTCACTTAGCAAATTAACACCCATAAACCCGAACTGTCAATTGGGGACCCGTTTTCCGGATTTTCTCGTTTTATTAATTTTAATGGTTCTAGACCTTCATTAATGTTTAATTATATTTATATAATGGACTATAAATTTTTATGAGCCCATTAAACCCGTTTAAAATCACGTTTCCCCGATTTCTTGAAAAACGGGTTTTAAGCTTGTTTTGCGTTTTTAATTTACAATTTGGATCCGTTTTCTTCGGGAATTTTTCCCACATGTTCTTAGTAACTAACTAAGTCTTAGGAATCCATTTTGGACCCCAGTTAGGTTATATAACTCCTATGGCTACATAACACGCGTTTTCACATTTTGTGACTTTTACGCATTTTCTTTTCCTTTTTGGTTTTTATTACATCACCAATATTTTTAAGGACTTATTTAGCCTTATAATATCCTAATTACATAATTAATTAACACATTAAGGTTTGGGGTATTTCAACTCTAAGGTTTCCATGATACTTGTTCTATTATTTCATATATGATCCCCTTACAAGGTGGGATTAACTTCCCTCCCAAATATTTTAGTACATGGGAATATTGTTTTATTGTTTATTTGTAATTTAGCTTGCTTGCTTCATCAAATTATATAACGTGATGGCCACAACTTACTTCATCTGTGTTTTGTGGTTATCTACTTTACATTTGCTTCTTTATTAGAAAATTTAACAAAAGAAGATGCTACGCAGCAATTTCTAAGTATCCTAAGGCAGATTACTTATTGAAATTAAGTTTTATTTAGTGTTCATAAGATTGATGATCCTATTGGCTTGATCCCCTGGAAGAATTACTCTTCGGATCAACAACCTTATACTTTCATACTGGTTGCTTGTATTGTGCAAAATTTTCATGGGTGCACTGTTTCAAATTAATTTTTGGTCCTCTAGGTTCATTTTTCTGTTATGTTCCAAAGGAATATTTGCATTCTGGGGAACTAAGTTTTTGTTGGAATATTGGACATGAGATAATGAAACAAAAGTTATTCTGTATACCATTCATCTGATGGAAAACGAGTACAAATACTGGTTTAAATAGAAGAGATTGAGTGCAGTCACAGATACCAATAAACAAACAGAGAACTAACCTCCTATTTCTACTGTAAGTTAACTACTTATTCTTAATTATCTTATCAGATAAATTAACTAGTAAATAAGTACGAATAAAAACTGATTTAAACTTAGTCAACACTTCCCCGTCTTGAACCAAAGCTGCATACGCCCATCAGTTTTTTCAAATACTGATGTTTGGCTTGAGAAAGTGATTTTGTGAAGATATCAGCTACCCGCTCATTTGTTCAACAAAACTTCAACGAAATTCTTTCATCAGCAACAAGCTTCCGAGTGAAGTGATGCTCCATATCAATATATTTAGTTCTGCTATGGAAAGCATAATTTTTAGCCATAGAAATTGCAGAAAGATTATCACAAAATAATTTCTGTTCCACCATTTTCTTCTAGTTGAATTCTGTCAATAGCTTCCTGGCCCATAAGGCTTGTCTCACTGCGGCTGTCATTGCTGCATACTATGTTTCTGATGATGATAAAGCTATTGTGTCTTGTTTTCTAAAACACCATGTTACGGCAACAGAACCAAAAGTAAATATATTTCTAGACATGCTCTTAGATCATCTATACTTCCAGCCTAATCACTATCTGTATAGTCGAACAATTTAAAAACTGAAACATGTGAATACCATATTCCAAAGTCCATTGTTCCAGCCATATAGCGAAGGATTCTTCTCGCAGCACCAAAATTTTGTTTTGATGGGTCATGCATACCTGGACACTACAATAACAGAGAATGCAATATAAGGCCTAGTGTGAGTTAAATAGTTTAGACCACTAACTAGGCTTCGAAACAGCTTGCATTCTACTTTCTCAGTTTCATCTTGCCGCCTCACTTTTTCATTGATATTCATAGGAGTGGATGGAACTTCACAGTTTATCATTCTGAATTTCTTCACAAGGTCCGCAGCATATTTATTCTAGTGGATAAAAATTTCGTCAACTTCTTGCTTAACTTCGAGCCCAAAGAAGTATTTAAGCAATCCCAAGTCTGTCATGTCAAAGTTTCTCATCATAGACAACCTGAAATTATTGAGCAAGGACTGCGAAGAACTCATCTAAATCATATCATCTACATAAATATATACCACCAGAAAACTGTCATCAATATGCTGTAGATAAAGAGTGGGTTCATTGTCACTTTTTTTAAACCCACTTTTCTCATGGAAACAATCAATTTGCTATACCAAGCACGCGGCGCTTGTTTCAGCCCCTAAAGTTCGTTTTATAACCTGTAAACTTTGTCTTCACAGCCATTTTTTAGTAAACCCCTCGGGTTGAGACACATATACTTCTTCTTCTATCTCTCCATTGAGAAAGGCATATTTGACATCAAATTGAAACACGGGAAACTTCATTTGGGCAGCGAGAGCCAAGAAGACTCGTATAGTTTCAAATCGACCCACAGGAGCATATGTTTCATCGAAATCTACACCATGCTGTTGTGAGTATCCTTTCACCACCTGTCGTGCTTTATACTTTTGAATACTTCCATCAGGGTTGTACTTTACCCTATACATTCATTTGAGACCTATGATATTTTTACCTGTAGAAAGAGGAACCAACTCCCAAGTTGAATTCTTTTCAATAGCCTTTATCTCCTCTTCCATTGCAATCTGCCATTGAGTATGACCTACAACATCTTCAAACCAAATCAGGTCAGAAACAATTAAAGCAAAATTGCAAGTCTCAAGAATATCTATCAAGGATCTATATCTTAGTGGTGTGTTATTGGACGAATTAGATGTTGAAGATCTAGTTGGACTATTGTTGTTGTTGTTGGATGAATCAGATTCTAGAATATTAGAAGCTGGTGGGGTTGTAACAGTATCATCAAATTCTACAGCCACTCCTGGAATAACATGATTATCTTGATTTCTATTCAAATCCCAATAAACTTCTTCATTAAATTCAACATTTATGCTTAGCACAACTTTGCCATTGATTGGATTATATAGACAATATGCTTTTGGTTGCGGGTTATACCTAATAAAAATACATTTTTTTAGATTTTTCATCAAGTTTAGACTCCAAATTAACCAAAGCATATGCTATACAACAAAAAACTTTCAAGTGGCTTACCCTTGGCTTCTTTCTTGTCCAATCTTCATAAGGTGTTCTATTCAAAACTGCCTTTGCTAGGGAGATATTTAGGATGTAGCCAGCTGTTGTGACTGCTTCTCTCCAAAATTCATTTGGTAGATTTCTTGCCTTTAATATGCTTCTAGCCATTCCCTACGAATTCCATTTTCAACACAAAAATCATTAAATTCAATAGATATAAAATCGCCCCCTCGATCTGTGTGAAGAACTTTGATACTTCTATCGCTACTTCTCAACCAGCACCTTGAACGACCTGAAAGCCTCAAAAGTTTCAGATTTAGTCTTCAAGAAATGAACCCAACACATTCTACTATAATCATCAATAAACAAAAAGAAATATCTTTCACCCAAAGAATTTGTCTTCATTGGACCACACAGGTAAGCATGCACAAGATCTAGACAGTTTTGGGCTCTGCAAGACTTTCCGGATGGGAAGGATTTCTGGTTTGCTTTCCATAGACGCATCCTTCACAAAAATCAAGTTCACCTATCTTGGGCAAACCAATAACCATTTATTTTTGGCTTAGCAGCTTCAAGCCATTACCATTCAGATGCCCATATCTCAAATGCCATAAGTTTGTCTTGTTAGCTCCTTTAACAACTAAAGCATTATTCATAAAACTTGAAACATCGATGGGAAACATCTTATTCTTAGTCATGGGGAGAGTGGCAACCAATTGACTAGATTTTTTACGATGGATAACACAAGCATCATCATCAAAAAACAAAGAATAACCACTGGACCTAAGTTACCCCACGCTCAACAGATTATGAGCTAAATCAAGCCCAAATTGTACATCTGAAATCAGTTTGTTTCCACCACTGTCAGATTTGATTGCAACTGTACATTTTCCTTCAACGCAAGCTTGTTGGTCATCTCTAAACCGAACGTTTCCCTCTTTTGTTTCATCCAGCTCTTTAAACATTGACTTCAAATAAGTCATATGATTTGAACATGCACTATCTATAAACCAGACACCATCAACAGGGTTAGTAGGAACACAATGTGATAGGCGCTATGGTATTACTTACATTAAGAGGCACCGTTAAGTGTTGTTTGTTGGTTATTAGTATTCTATTTAGCTTTATATTTTGTTATCAGTACTTTATGTTATATTTCACCAGCATATATATAGTGTTTGAGATATATTGTTGAACTTATGGAAAGATAATAAAGGAGTATTGAGGTTGTTTGGGAGAAGTATGGCAGTACCCTTATGAAACACCCATGAAATTTAGAGTTAGAAATAATAAAACATATAGTCAGGAAAATGAATAAGTTCGAGGTTAGTATTATAGTGGTCCATGGAAGTTAAACGATACTCTTACATTAAATTCTTTTCTCTTCCTAAAATGTTTACAATTATCTGCAATGTCTTTATAATATTATTATTATCTAAATACTACTTCAACCTCCCTCACACATTCCAACGTTATTTAAAAATTCCAGAATACATTCCTAGATTATCTTCTTTTAAATTGATTAATTTTAATGTAGAGTTCAAATTCAATTTTACTTTTCCTTAGTAATTATCTTTAACTTCAAGAGTTCAAATCCCATTTGACTTCTCCGAATTAATATATATTAAATCCCTTATTCTTCTTCTAATATTCTTATTACTAGAACTCTAGATCGTTCATTAATGTGAATATATCTCCCTTGCTTGAATTTCTGATTTTGCCTCACCCTATTTCTTTTCTTTCTATCTCTATATTGAATAAATATTTTATTAATTCCTTCCCTAGTTAATTGCTCTCTTTCCTATCTTGTTGCAACGACAAAACTATCTTCCTCTACTATTTTAAATTAAAGAATTATTTTTCCTATCTCTTAAAGAATATCTATTAAAAGGTCTGACTCTTCCTCCTGATAGTTTTCAATGTCATTATTTATTTTTACTCTTTAAAGTAATTACAATATTAAGTTTGAATCTCGTTCTCAAACTAGTTGCTTTAGTAATTAAATTCTTTTACTCCTTTAGAATTGATAATAAATTATTTAATCCAATTCCCTCCCTCATACTTTATTTTATTTAAACCACGATCTCACCCACTACTCCTTCATCCTCAACACAACATTTCTACTCTCTTACTTCTACTGAAATATTCACGCTTCTTCTCTTTTGAACTCTTGCCAATTCACGTTTCTCTTCCTGACATGGTCAAATCGCTTCCCTGGTGCCAGTTAGGAATTTGTTGGGTAAAGTGCTCTACCTGATTAGATTAATTGTCTCATTTGATTGTGTTGGTAGACTCTAATTGTTGATTATGAATACCTAGACTGTGATTACATCGACGGGTGCTACCAGTAGTCCTGAGGAGTTGAATTCTTGAGGTGGATTGTTTGTCGAGGTAAATTTCTATGCTCATGTCTATTTGAGTGGTGTTTTACAAATTTGAGGAAAAAAGGATTTGGTTGTATTTTATTGATTCTCATATTGTGGTTTGGAAATTAGGATTGTTTCCCACGTATTAGAATTGAAGAAATTGGATTGCTTTGATGGTGTTTCAATTGTGGATTTTGGGAGTCATTCGCAGGATTTATTATTTTGTTTGGGAGCCCACAGGTGCTCCCCATTATTGTTATTTGCGTTGCAAACAATGTTGCAGTTAAGCCCTCTGATTTACTTTATGTTACTACTGTTTCATAGGGGGTGTGCACACTTAAGGACTTAGGGTGAGGTGATTGTTTGACGGTCCCATAGGTGACTGTCCTTGAATTGCTGTTTGGGATCCCATAGGTGATCCCGTGTTTGGTGTTGTGCTTAATTCCTGTTGAAAGCTCCTTACTACTGTTTCGCTGATTATTGTGATTTCTAGAAAATTCGTTCTAATGTTCAAAACTCCCTCTCGTCTGTTTGACAAATGTTAAAATGGATTTCAAAATGTATTTTACATATTGAGGTGGAGTTTACTCATTTTATCTGATTTGTGTGATCCTTTCTGTTTTTGTCTATTGATTTCTTATCGTAGATATGGATGACTGAATTGGGAACCGGGACTGCGCAATCACATAAAATAGAAGAACATGAGAGATTTTGAGACATTTTTTGAGTTATTGTGTTTGGAATTCAAAACGTTGGTTTTTGGATTACATTATTGTGGTTATGTTGAAGTTTTTGATCTATAAGTTTAACATTATTTCTCGTTATTGTTTTGGTTATTAGCTTGAGCACCCATGGGAATTGGGTGTGGCGGTAATGCCCTGGACGTTTTATTTCTGTTGCTAATTTGGAGTTAGATTTGTTTATGAATCTCACAATAACACTCGTTGATATGCTATAGATTTTATTGAGATGTTCTTATGAGGTTTGAGAATTGCTGTTGAGGTACCTAGTACTTACTTTACTCGCTTAAATGTTTCTCTACATATATATATAAATTTTGCAAGGGTTTTGATGATTTTTGGACACTGAATTCGTATTGGAATCTGCATTTTGGGACCTGTCCAAACGTCTGTCCGGACATCAATGTTCAGACAGGCCTCAAGAGATTATATTGTTTTTGCGGTTTTGGTTGTGTCCGAACATCTGTCCAAATGTCAATGTTCAGACAGCATGCAAAGACGAATCCAACTTGCAAGTCTCGACTTATGTCCGAACTTGCAAGTTCGGACCAATTTTCGGACCATGTAAGAGGACTTTTTGGAACTTTAAAACTCAACTTATGTCTGAACTTTGAAGTCCGGACACAAGTTCGGAAGTGTTTGTCTTCTAGTTTTTCAACTCTTAACTTGTGTCCAAGCATCAATGTCCGGACACTAGCTCGGACATGATAGTTTTCTTAGACGGTTTTATTCTCGACTTGTGATCGAACTTAGACGTCCGGACACAAGTTCGGACAGATCTTATTTTTACATTTTATGACTCGTTTGAAGTCTGTTTTTTATTACGTTTGCGCCGTTGGATTCGTATTTTAATAAGATATCTTTTGAGGTAAAATCCAGGGTGTTACACCTTATCATTGGTATCAGAGCTGATTCTTTCCAGGCAAACTCGTTTTGGTGGCTCGATGGTGGTCACGCGTAGCGTAACACCCGAGATGGAGCAAGCTTCCATTAGAGGACAGTTGAGTGAGGTGGTCAACAAGGTGGCGTCACTCACCTCTAGGTGGAGAAACTGGCTAATATCCTGGTGATGGTAGAAAACCTGGTGTTGCTTGTCACCAATCTCTAGAAGGAAGAAAGAGGTGGGCGCCAAAGCTTAAGTGAAGGCGACACTTACCACTGGCAAATGGTGGACGAAGAGCAGCCAGACCGTCGGGAGATCAAAGTGAGAAAGATTGAATTACCGATCTTTGAGATGGAGAATCCCCAAGGCTTGATTCACAAAACTGAGAGATATTTCTCTTTGAGTAACATCACCGACGCTGATCGGGTACGCTCGGCTAGCATTTGTATAGAGGAGGCGGCATTGTACTAGTTCAAGTGGCTATAGAATTACGTCGATTTACCGGATGGGGGAGAATTTATGGAGATGTTGTTGGAAAGATTCAACTCTCAGATGAGCAAGAATCGACTCAACATTCTTTGCTCTCTACAACAGGACTCGATGATCGAAGATTACTACAGCTGTTTTGAGTTTTTCTCTGTGCACCTACGTAACATTCCTGATGATGTGTTGTGGAGTATTTTCAGAAACATACTGAAAGATTTGGTGCGAGGGGAGCTTGAGATGTACGAGACTAAGGATCTTAATGATTTGATGAAGATTTCTAGATGGATTGAGGTGAGGAATGTGTGTATCTCTTCGGGACCAATTCACAATCCTAAGCTCCCAGAGGTGAGGGATCGCGTCTTGAATCGTCCATGTGATTACCAGTTTCCCAAATTGAACACTGGGAGTGTGAAGACAACGCAAGAAAATCCCTCTATTGCGGGATCTAGGGTTAATCCCCTGTGGGATATTACAAATTCGGCATCAGGAGTGGGGACATCTGCTGGTTTGAGTAAATCATCGATGGGCTCAGTTTCTTTTGGCAAATCGAATGTGCGACGGGTTTCAAATTCTGAGATGAGCCGACGTCGTACACTGGGCCTTTGTTTCCTTTGTGGCAAGAAGTTGAGTCAATCTCATCAGTGCCGGAGCACGGGTTTGCAGTTACTTATTACTGGTGGGGATGAAGGTTCGGAGGAGGTTTTTGAAATTTCTCCTACCGCTTCTCAAGATAATGGCCCCCCTTTAGAGGCCTTGAGTTCGGGTCTGTCCCAACATTCAGTTCTGGGAGTCGTTTCTAGTAAAGCGATGAAATTGATGGGTACTCTCGCTGGTCGGTCGGTGCTGGTGTTGATCGACACTGGAGTGACACACTACTTCATCAGCGACACTCTTGTTAATAGTCTCTCTTTACCTCTGGAAGAATCGACCCCTTGTGGAGTAACAATTGGCAATGGAGACACCATTTATCGTAAAGGAATCTGTAGGAACATGAAGTTTCATTTGCAGGGGGCTGAATTTACTCTCAATTTCTTTCTTTTCAAGTTGTCGGGGGTCGATATAATTATGGGAATGAGCTGGCTTGAATTACTGGGAAATACTTGTACGAATTGGGGGCGACGCTCGATCAGATTTTTCTGGGAAGGATCAATGATTCTCCTAAGTGGAGACCCTAATTACTGTTTCTATGAAGTAGGTGCGAAGAGTCTGGTGAAAACCACTTTAGTGCAAGGTTTGGGATGGATGTTAACCTTGAAGGTAGTTGAGGATGATGTGGATTTATAGGTGATTGGTGAGATTAATGATTCTCTATTGCAAGTAATCTCTTAGTTTAAGGAGGTATGCTCGCCCCTTTCATCGCTACTTCCTGACTGTTTTCATAATCACAAGATTAATCTGAAACCTGGTTCTGCTCCACCCAACATCCGACCATACCGTTACCCTTATTATCAGAAAAATCAGATTGAGCGGATCGTTCAGGAGATGTTACAATCCGGTTTTGTTCGCCCCAGCTCTAGTGCTTTTTCAAGCCCAGTACTGTTGGTCAAAAAGAAAATTAGGGAGTGGAGATTTTGTGTCGATTACAGAGCATTAAATGATATTACAGTCCCCGACAAGTTTCGCTTACCCACAATCGATGAACTATTGGATGAGATTCATGGCGCTGCAGTTTTCTCTAAGTTAGATTTAAAATTTGGATATCATCAAATACGAGTTTAGGAGGAAGATGTAACAAAAACAGCTTTCCACACTCATGAAGGGTAATATGAATTCTTAGTTATGCCCTTCGGATTGAAGAACGCTCCAGTAACTTTTCAGTTGTTGATGAATTCCATCTTTAAGCCTTTTCTACGGAAGTTTGTTTTTGTTGTTTTATGATATTTTTTGGTGGTGCACATTGCTTCAATGGAAGAGCACGTTGGTCATCTGCATCAGGTGTTTCAAGTTCTCTTTGATTCCCAACTGAAGTTGAACTTGAAAAGTGCAGATTTGGGCAGTCTCGCATGAATATTTGGGTCATCTTTCATTTTCAGTAACGGTGTTGAGGTTGACCCTTCTAAAATTCAGTGTATCGTTGACTGGCCAGTTCCTTCATCAATAAGGAATTGTGTTCTTTCTTAGGGTTGTTTGGCTATTACGCGGATTTGTTAAAAATTATGTCATAATAGCCTGGCCCTTGACTGACCTACTTAAAGGACACTTTCTTTTGAATTCACGGCCTCAATCATGAGGCTTTTGAATAGCTGAAACATGCATTATCTTCTATTCCGGTGTTAGCAGTTCTCGACTTTAACTAACTCTTCAAAGTGAAGACTGATGTGTCGGGTAAAGGGAGTGGGGCTATTCTGATGCAGCTAGGCAGACCCATTGCATACTTGGGTAAGTCTTTCTCACCCGCGCTTTGTCGAAATCCATTTGCAAAAAGGAATTGATGGTTGTGGTTTTTGCGGTGCAAAAATGAAGACATTATCTCCTTGAACGACATTTTGTGGTGAGGACTGATCAGAAGAGCTTAAACTTTTTGTGGGAGCAGCAGTTATTAATTGAAGATCAGTACAAATGGGTGATTAAGCTGTTGGGTTTTGACTTTGAAATCTGTTATCGCCCTGGGAAAGACATCATGGTTGTTGATGCTCTTTCCTGAGTAGAGGGTTTACCTGAGCTGCATTCCCTTCCACGGTCAGATTTGACGGCTTAGAAGCAGTTGGCTTCCGAATTGAGCAAGATGATCACCTTCAGAAAATCATACAGCACCTACTCTTGGATGCTAACTCTCTGTGGTTTTGAACTCCGGAAGGGGTTTAAGTTTTTCAAAGGAAAACTAGCTTTCCCTCTGCAGTCTTCTTTGATTCCTGGAATTTTGGAGGAGTATCATTCATCTCCCGGAGGTGGGCACTCAGATTATTTGTGTACCTACAAGCGCATTGCTGGTGTGGTTTTCTGGGGGGATGAGAAAAAGCGCATCAAGGAACATGTATCCACTTTGAAATGTGCCAAAGGGTAAAATATAGTACACTTTCTCCAGCAGGTTCGCTTTAGCCACTGTCTATTCCTAAACGCATTTAGGTGGATGGAGCATGGATTTCATTACGTCTTTCCAAGTATGTCCACTTCTTCCCTTTGAGACACCCTTTTACTGCGAAGGATGTAGCACAAATTTTTGCTGCTGAGGTGGTGCATTACCACGGTTTCCCTAAGACTATTATGTCTGACCGGGACCCGATGTTTATTAGCCATTTCTGGAAAGAGTTGTTTCATTTGGCTGGCACCACTTTATGCTTGAGTTCCTCTTATCACCCTCAATCCTACGGGCAGACGGAGGTTGTCAACCATTGCTTGGAAGACTATTTGAGATGTTTTTCGTTTCAGAGTCCCAAGAAGTGGTTCGTATGCTGTGTTGGGCTGAATTCTGGTTTAATTCTTCCTTTTATCAAAGCTTGGGTACCACCACTTTTAGGGCAGTTTATGGCCGCGATCACCCTAGTTTGCTATGGTACAGCCCTTTGGGGTCTATGGTACAAGAGGTTCATGTTATGCTATCAAAGAGACTTTTTCTGGATGAACTTAAGCAACATTATCTGCTGCGCAACAACGAATGAAGGCGCAAGCTGATCGCCATCATCGTTTGGTTGAGTACCAAGTTGGGGATATGGTTTATCTTCGGATTCACCCTTACAAGAGCAGATCTTTATCGCATAGAAGCAATGCTAAGCTCAATCCCCAGTTCTATGGACCTTTTCAGTCTTAGCTCGTGTTGGTCCTGTTGCTTACAAGCTGTAGTTGTCGGACAACACTCATATTCATGATACGGTCCACGTTTCACAACTAAAACATGCGGTTTCTTTAGCTCCAGTCTTCCCTCAGCTTCCTTTTGGGTTATCTCCTGAATTGGAATTATAGTTTCCCAGCAGCGGTACTGGAGTATCGCCACAGGTTGGGCATGAACCTGAAGTTTAATTCGCTGGTAGGATTGCCCTGATTTTGATTCTTCTTGAGAGCCTATTGTTGTTATTAAGGAATAATTCCCTAACTTTCACCTTGAGGACAAGGTGGATGTTGAACGGGGGTGATGATAGGCGCTATGGTATTACTTACATTAGGAGGCACCGTTTGTAACACCCCTACAACGCACCTACCAACTACCGAAATTCGCAGCGGAAATAAACATCTAAATAACAATTAAATACTATGGTGCTACAATACCGTTAACCACCCCACGTGGTTAACTAGGCAGAATAAATACAAGAGTACCGGTCTGATGATCAGACTCCCGAGCATAGGTCCTAACATCCATACATAAACATAACCAAACCATACCGAGTATTTATTTTACATACCAACTGTAACCTTAAACACCTGTCACTGTAAACAACAGTACCAACATAAACAACACTACGGAGGCACAGGCGCATCCCGGGTTTATCTTACAAGATCCAAAAGTATTCCAACAGCCTAGGATCTAGAGCCACTCCGCTTCTTCGATCCTCATCCTGTAAATAAAAAATATGGAGCCCCCAAAGGGGGTCAGCAACCTTTTGCTGGTATGGTTAACGCGCAGCCCATCGGCTACCGGGATACGCGCAACCAATTGTCATGATAACATGGCATTCATTTTAAACATCCAACATATATATAACATAGCTTAGCAAGGGAAATTGCGTAGCACAATAATAATACATAACACCATAATTCGGTTCACACAAGGAACCTTCCACCATAGTTAGTATGTATAGTGAGCCTAGAGATCATCGCCAATCTCATGCTAAGCTCGTTACCAACCTCGTTACCGTCCAGTTATATCGAACGGTTAACTTAAACCCAAGGCGTGTCGGATATAGTAATCCCAAGCACACGGAAAACAACATTCGTATGCCCCTGTGGCCCGACGTGAGTCAGTAAACTAGCTTTGGATAAGCTAAGGGAAAGTTGAAACCAAATTGGAATACAACCTATACATACACCAAGAGAGTCGAACCGGATAGACATCGACTCCCATCCATCACACGCGTGGCCGGAACATGACCGGACTCCTCAATTCCCCGGTTAGCACTGTTAGTGATCACACAAATAAACTTGTTAAGTCACACACGAACAAGTGTTTAGGTCTGGTTAGACACACCAAGGAAAGGAGTCACAACAATACAACATCATAATATATAACAACTGTAAACTCTTTTCATGTCTTAGTCTTATAAGGTCGTAACACACAGAAAAGCAAACAACATCCAAGCCGGTGTAAACCGGTAGGGCAACAGACTGCAAGAAAACCATACCTGGTCCTTGCTTCAACTCGTTTCCACCTGAGAGAATCCTAAACACATTTAGTAACGTCGGTCAATTAACGTACTAGTTCACCGTTAACATTAACTACATCACATTTCTAGTTATTTCTTTTCCACATTTTGTTCCAACTTTTCATCCTTTAAAATGTCATTATAACTCTCCTAACATGTCTTGAACAACCTTATAATATCATTACTAACTTATACCCATCATTAGACATCGTTTATCAACCTAGAACCCAAGTTTTATAGTGGTCCGGGACTTGCTCCCTAACTTAGGTCCCGGACCTATACTTAGCAAACCTCTCGGTCTCTTTTATTGGGGTGGTCCGGGACTTCACCCAGGTCCTAAGTCCCGGACCATTCTATGCAATTTCTCTCGGACAGTTTTAAGGGATTGGTCCGGGTCCTTGGACAAGAACCAAGTCCCGGACCTACGACCACGTACAATTCTCGACCTGATTTTGATATATGGTCCGGGACCTCATCCAGACCTAAGTCCCGGACCGAAACTACTGAAATCGACGTACTGCATTTTTCATGTCCTGCTGCGTAAGTTATTTACACCCATCAAATGTATAGACTTCCCAGTACACTCTTATACTCAAAACTTCACCAAATATACACCACATAACAACATAGTGCACAATTTAAATTACATAAATCTTAAACACTGAATTTCCACAATATATTGCCTTTCACCTGCAAATAAACAGCAGTACGTATGTTTTTACTAGTCTCTTTGAGAACATTTTCTAAGTCATTTACCTTGCTCTTTTAGGTAGTTTCAACAGACAACGTAAGATTATTTTCCAACGGAATTTTAAGCTAACCTTTGGTTAACATAAAACGTAGAGGAAACACATTTTTCCTTTGAGTTTTTTTTTCCATACCTTGAAGCAAAGGAGAAGAATAATACGTAAGAGATGAACTCAAGCTCCTCCCATGGAGATTCCTCTTGGCACCAAAGTGGAGCTCTTGAAGACTTGAAGGGACTAAGTCGAAGAGCTTGATGAAACTAAGAGATCGGTGGTCTCGGTTTTTAGATTTGGACAAGTGAGCAAGAAGTTACAAGGATCTGAAGTTGCATGTTTGTGCTGGTGCTGTTCGATCGTGAAAGAGAGGAAAGGAAGGAGATGGCTACGTGAGATAATAAGGAAGAATGAAGGGATTAAGAGAATGATTGATGGTAGTTGCTTTTTAAGGATTTTCTCACGTAAAGCAAATAGTGCTTTTTAGAATACTCACTTATTTGCTCAATCAATTAGCAAGGGTGTGACTCACCGCATGCATAACCGACCCACATTTAATAAAAGGGGTTATTTAGCCTTTATTGCTCAATAAATTACCTATGTTAACATATATTACAAACTAGCTTATTTTAGTTACTATTCATAATAACAAGGCACTTTGAAACGAGATTCTTGATTCCTTATTAATTTAAACTTCCAAATGTGATACTAAATAGTACACATATTAATTAAAGAGTAATGATGGACATTTAGCCATTCAAAACTCATTTAAGACAGTTTTCCATTTTTTTGGCAATTCATTGTATTTACTATTTATTAAATTGTTTACTAATGTTTCTAAGACTCTTTTTAGTCTTATTAATTTATTATTTAATATTTAAACCACTTATTAAGGTTTTGGGTATTTTCAATCTACCCCCCTTAAAAGAACTTTGTCCCCAAAGTTCATACTTCCCACATATCTTACATTCTAAGACATGGGAATCACTTATGAAACAATACTTCCATAACAACATCAAAATATACCTACACAACATGGAACTCAGGTCCCAACAACATAATACCATTCAGACTCTAAGGTCTGTAACATAACATAGACAATGTATATATACATGTCGAATACATCCATAACCGAAACGCTCTACCCCCCTACCCCCCTAAAAGGGGTACGCCCCGTACCCTATACATACAAACACTAAGAAGTAAACAGTGATGGGTACTTCGCCTTCATCTTATCTTCCAGCTCCCAAGTGGCCTCCTCAACGTCCTGGTTAGACCAGAGGACCTTCACCAGTCTCACGGACTTATGGCGAGTGTCTCGAGTCTTAGTATCCAGAATCCGTACGGGAGTCTCCACTGATCGCATGGTCGGCTCTAAGGTTAGCCTCTCAGGCTGAAGTACATGAGACGGATGAGACATATATTTCTTTAGCTGGGACACATGGAACACATCATGTACCTTGCCCAGCTCAGCAGGTAAATCAAGTCTATAAGCTACTGGTCCTATCCGCTCTGTCACAACATAAGGCCCCACATATTTCGGGCTCAACTTGCCTTTCTGGCCAAAACGAAACACTCCCTTCATGGGGGATACCCTAAGAAATACTGATCGCCTACAGCGAACTCCAAGTCACGTCTGCGTACATCAGCGTACGACTTCTGTCTATCCTGAGCTGCTTTCATGTTAGCCCGGATCTGGCGAACTTCTGCCTGAACCTGTTCCAGATACTCTGGTCCTATAATGATCGTCTCACTCGACTCATCCCAGCATAAAGGCGTGCGGCATGGTCTACCGTACAACGCCTGGAAGGGAGACATCTTGATCGAAGCATGGTAACTGTTGTTGTAACTAAACTCGATCAGATGTAACTTATCAATCCAGCTGGTCTGAAAGTCAAGTGCACATGCACGTAACATATCCTCAAGTGTCTGGATGGTGCGCTCACTCTGACCATCTGTCTGTGGGTGAAACGCCGTACTCAATTTCAGTTCTGTACCCAGTGCTTCTCGTGTGGACCTCCAATACCTCGATAAGAATCTGGTATCTCTGTCCGATACAATCGTCTTTGGTACACCATGATGTCTAACAATCTCTCTATCAAAGAGCTCTGCAAGCTTAGCCACTTTCCAGGTGTCTTTCATCGGTATGAATCGAGCCACCTTGGTCAGTCGGTCTACAACAACCCAAATCATATTCAGACCTCCCCTTGTAGGCGGAAGGCCTACTACAAAGTCCATAGAAATGTCATGGAACTTCCACTCAGGCACTGGCATTGGCTGCACCACCACCAGGCCTTCGGTGCTCAAACTTGACCTTCTGACAAGTGAGACACCTCAACACATAGTCATTCACGTCCTTTTTCATTCCAGCCACCAAAATAACGTTTCATACCCTTATACATCTTTGAAGCTCCAGGGTGAATCGAAGTCGTAGAACTATGAGATTCACTGAGTATGCGCTCCTTCAACTCAGCGCTACTCCTCGGTATACACAGTCGGCCATTAAGCCTAATCAGGTCATCATCGTGGAGTCTGAAGTCGTACTTCTGACCCTCGATGTGCCGTCAATAAGCTTCTGTCTAATCTCCTCCATATACTGATCCGTCATCTGAGCACTCCACTCCGCACCTCTTCAACCAAGCTAGTATGAGAGACTAGCGAATGGAGAGAGTGTGCTCGGCGACTCAATGCGTCAGCTACCACATTCGCCTTACCTTCCTTGTACTGTAAATCGATGTCATAATCATTTAAGAATTCAACCCACCTTCTTTGCCTCATGTTCAACTCTTTCTGAGTGAACAAGTATTTCAAACTCTTGTGGTCAGAATAAATTGTCACGCTTACCCCATACAATGATGTCGCCATATCTTCAATGCGAAGACATGGCACCCAATTCCAAATCGTGGGTAGGGTAGTTCTCTTCATGCTTCTTCAGCTGTCGGGAGGCGTAAGCTACGACCTTCCCGTGTTGCATCAACACACAACCCATACCTCTGCCTGATGCGTCGCAATAAACCTCAAAACCATCTGGACCGTCTGGTATAGTCAGGACTGGTGCAGATGTCAGAGCATCCTTGAGCTTCTGAAAGGAAATCTCACAGTCGGCTGTCCACTCGAATGGTGCATCCTTTTTCATCAAGGAAGTCATCGGCTTCGAGACACTGGAGAAGTCCCTCACAAATCTCCTATAATAACCTGCCAGACCGAGGAAGCTCCTGATATCGGTAACTGTCTTCGGCCTAGGCCAGGTGCGCACTGCATCTATCTTTGCCGGATCCACAGCGATCCCAGCCTCAGAAATCACATGGCCAAGAAAAGAAACTTGGTCCAACCAAAATTCACACTTAGAAATTTTGCATACAACTGATTCTTCCTCAGTATCTGTAACACATTTCTCAGGTGGCTTTCATGCTCACCTCTCGATTTCGAATACACAAGTATGTCATCAATGAAGACTACCACTGATTTGTCCAACTGATCTTGGAACAACGATTCATCAGGTCCATGAACTTAGCTGGTGCATTGGATAAACCAAACGGCATAACCGTAAACTCATAATGTCCATATCTGGTTCTGAACGCTGTTTCTCAATATCACTGTCCTTGACTGCAATCTGATGATAACCGGATCGTAAATCTATCTTTGAGAACACTGATGCTCCTCTCAACTGATCAAATAAGTCGTCGATGCGTGGTAAAGGATAACGGTTCTTCACCGTAACTGCATTCAGCTCTCGATAGTCAATACAAAGGCGGAGGCTACCGTCCTTCTTCTTCACGAAGAGGACCGGCGCTCCCCATGGTGAAACACTAGGGCGGATAAATCCCTTGTCAAGTAGGTCTCTCAACTGCTCCTTGAGCTCAGTCATCTCTGCTGGAGCCATACGATAAGGTGCTTTCGCAATAGGTCCGGTGCCTGGAATCAAATCAATCTCAAACTCAACCTCCCGTGCTGGCGGCATGCCCGGCAGTTCCTTGGAAATACATCAGGAAACTCCGAGACTACCGGCACATCTGGGCTAAACTCAGGGTCTCTCTCTATGTCCTGGACATAGCAGAGGTATACATCATTCCCTCGTCGTAACTCACGATACATGGCCATGGCGGTGATGATCTGTGTCGAAGGCTCCCTGGGCCTCTGGCGGTATGATATAGTGACCCCAGACGGACTCCGAAGAAGCAGACGATGCTCGGCACATAGGATCCTGCCCTTGTACCGCTCCAACCAGTTCATCCCGATAATCACATCAAAACCAAGTCCGTCGAACTCTATCAAGTCGATCGGAAACTCTTCCTCTCTGATACGTATAACAACATCTCGGTAGTAGCGGGTACACCTGATCCGCTCTTTCGACGGGAGAGTGACCACAAAGTCTGGCATCTCTTCGCCGTCTAACCCCAGCCTCTTCGCAAACGATAGCGAAATAAATGTATGTGAGGCTCCAGAGTCGAACAAGATCGATGCATCCACGCCATTCACTGGAAAGGTACCGGTGAGGATTGTGCCGCTCTTGCTGGCTTCTGCCTTATTGCAGACACTCAGCATACCTCCCGTTCCGTGTGCACAGCCTAATTCATTTGCAAACTCATAAGTATACAGTAGTATCACGTTGGACATACTTCAAACAACGTCTCTTATTCATAACACACTCCCTTACACCATAAGTTGGTTTACATTGTAGACATGGTTAAACATAGCTTCCTTAGCATACAACTGGCTTAATACGTTACATGATTACACAAGGCTAAAACTGCCTGAAGGTCAAATTCAAACGTCCGGTTTTCAGATGTGTGGCATTTACCACTGCTGATGGTGCGGTATTCAGTTTGATCTTCTTGATACCGTGATATAACATCCTTGATTGTCCACCCATAATTAACACATCACCTGATTTCAACACTAACTTCCTTGCGAGGTCACCACGCTTCTGCTCGCCATATATAAACACTGCGGTATCACCAATGGACCAAGACACCACGGGTACTCCCTTATTTAGAGACTCGGGTGACTCGTCCTTATCTTGGTGTAACCCCAATCGTCCACCCTTCTGGTAGAAGTTCACAATACAAAGATCTGCCTTAACGTTCGGAATCGGTTCCGATTCAACTTGCTGAGCAATTCCCACGGCGTGCTTAACGACCGCAAGGAACTCCTCAGGTATACCTGGTACAGTTGCTTCATCCTCAGCTCGCACTTCTTGATATGACTTGGTGTAAGGATTCCAGTCCTTACCCATGCACATCATCTTCAGCTTCATCTTCGAACCACTCGGGTATTCGGGTGTGTAAAACCTCCTGGTGCTGCTCCAAGTTCGTTGCATCGCCTGATGATGTGGATTTGTGCGTCCGGTGTCAGGTATCCATTTAAGAGTATCATACCTGGCTGGATAACCTGACATTGCTCCAGTGGGAATTCGGTGATGCTGATGGCTGTCTCTTCAGGGTTCGGTGTGGGCGGGATTGGATAACAGATATTGAAGGTTCCTAAGTTTTCATTTCACATTATTCCTTAATTCACTACTTAGGTGACTGTACACTAGACTCACTAATACAACACTCATGCATGAAATGCGGTAAGCAATCACTTTTCACTTAACAGTTTAGGTGGTACCTGGTCTAGAAGAGGGTCCTGGTGCCTCAGACCGGTCCACTACATTCAGAGCGGCCTTGCCGGTCCCCGTTCCTTTCCCCTTCTGGGATTCAGTGTACTTCTTGTCAGAGGGCTGCTGCATGATCGCCTTCGGGCTTTCGGTGGTCGCGGTAGTCTTACCCTTCCACTGCCCCTTTGGCTTATAGTTCCTACCATTGGGGTTCTGCCAGCACTCAAACTCGCGGTGCCCCATCTTCTGGCAGTAACGACACTGCACGTCGTTCCCCTTGCAGTCTTTGCCGGGGTGGTCTCCGTTACACCACTTACAGTAAAAGTGGCGCTCCGGTCCAGAGCCCGCGCTATCTGCTATAACATGCACAATCAATACTCACTTCACATCTTAACAACATATATTTCAACTTATTACACATGGTTAATCAATTACCCTTAGGCGGGTAGGAGCGTAGAGGCTTTGCTGCATACGCATATGTGAGCTTCAGTGGCTCATCGGCTGTGGTGGTCTGGGCTTGGCCCTTGTCACCCTGGTACTGACTCTTCTGGGGCTGAGGGTAGTATTTCTTTTTCTTTCCTCCCCCATACCCTTGCTGACCCTGGCCCTCATTCGTAACCTTGCGCTTATGCGCATTCTCCTCGTCCCTCAGACGGACGGTAATCTCAACCTTAGCAGCGGCATGATAGCACTCCTGCAAGGTAGTATACTCAACTGGCCCCATCCCGTAGCGGAGACGGTGGCTAAGACCATTGTAGAACCGGTTCACCAGCACCCGGTTCGAGTATCCAAGATCCGGTAACAGGGATAAGGTCGGTGAATGCGGTGTAGTAGTCATCAACCGACATCTTATCCCCCTGCCTCAGACTATCCAGCTCGAGGCGCTTGCCTCTTGCACATGCACAGGGTAATACTTGGCTCGCAGTAGAGCCGTGTACTCCCTCCAACCAAACGCAGGATCAGCCATCCTGTCCTCCTTCACAAGCTTCCACCAACTCTGTGCCGAACCCTTCAGGTAGTAAGCGGCAAGACGGACCTTAGCTTCTGCAGGTACTGCCAAGGTCTCGTAGGCGGTCTCCAGCCCGGAGATGTACGCCTCCAGTTTACTAGGGTCGGTCTCCCCATTGAATGACGACGGTCTCAAATCAGCCAACGCCTTGACCCAATTGGTCTCTCGTGGCGGTGGTGGTGGTGGCTGAACACCGGGCTGTTGCCCCTGCTGCATCGCAGTAACCAACTGGGGTACCATCTGGGCAACGGCGGCTGCTACTGCCTCAGCCATGGTCTGTGCCGTAGTGTCGTCGCCCTGGTCACCCTCATCTCCAGTACCGCGCCCGCGGCCTCTACCTCGTGGTCTACCTGACATCTGAATTCACATGAACATTTCATTAGCATTATGCCTGCACACTTACCAATCCAACGGTTGTAACATCTTTCCAACAGCCAGCTAATCCCACACTTAGTTAGTGGTTAACCTTCCCAATCTGTTCACCTAGGTAGCTAGGGTTGGGTTTTCTAACTCGGTATGTTTCTAGCTCGGTATTCTAGTCATCAGAGCGATACTTCGCTCTGATACCACTTTTTGTAACACCCCTACAACGCGCCCTACCAACTACCGAAATTCGCAGCGGAATTAAACATCTAAATAACAATTAATACTATGGTGCTACAACCGTTAACCACCCACGTGGTTAACTAGGCAGAATAAATACAAGAGTACCGGTCTGATGATCAGACTCCCGAGCATAGGTCCTAACATCCATACATAAACATAACCAAACCATACCGAGTATTTATTTTACATACCAACTGTAACCTTAAACACCTGTCACTGTAAACAACAGTACCAACATAAACAACACTACGGGAGCACAGGCGCATCCCGGGTTTATCTTACAAGATCCAAAAGTATTCCAACAGCCTAGGATCTAGAGCCACTCCGCTTCTTCGATCCTCATCCTGTAAATAAAATATGGAGCCCCAAAGGGGGTCAGCAACCTTTTGCTGGTATGGTTAACGCGCAGCCCATCGGCTACCGGGATACGCGCAACCAATTGTCATAACATGGCATTCATTTTAAACATCCAACATATATATAACATAGCTTAGCAAGGGAAATTGCGTAGCACAATAATAATACATAACACCATAATTCGGTTCACACAAGGAACCTTCCACCATAGTTAGTATGTATAGTGAGCCTAGAGATCATCGCCAATCTCATGCTAAGCTCGTTACCAACCTCGTTACCGTCCAGTTATATCGAACGGTTAACTTAAACCCAAGGCGTGTCGGATATAGTAATCCCAAGCACACCGAAAACAACATTCGTATGCCCCTGTGGCCCGACGTGAGTCAGTAAACTAGCTTTGGATAAGCTAAGGGAAAGTTGAAACCAAATTGGAATACAACCTATACATACACCAAGAGAGTCGAACCGGATAGACATCGACTCCCATCCATCACACGCGTGGCCGGAACATGACCGGACTCCTCAATTCCCCGGTTAGCACTTGTTAGTGATCACACAAATAAACTTGTTAAGTCACACACGAACAAGTGTTTAGGTCTGGTTAGACACACCAAGGAAAGGAGTCACAACAATACAACATCATAATATATAACAACTGTAAACTCTTTTCATGTCTTAGTCTTATAAGGTCGTAACACACAGAAAAGCAAACAACATCCAAGCCGGTGTAAACCGGTAGGCAACAGACTGCAAGAAAACCATACCTTGGTCCTTGCTTCAACTCGTTCCCACCTTGAGAGAATCCTAAACACATTTAGTAACGTCGGTCAATTAACGTACTAGTTCACCGTTAACATTAACTACATCACATTTCTAGTTATTTCTTTTCCACATTTTGTTCCAACTTTTCATCCTTTAAAATGTCATTATAACTCTCCTAACATGTCTTGAACAACCTTATAATATCATTACTAACTTATACCCATCATTAGACATCGTTTATCAACCTAGAACCCAAGTTTTATAG
This sequence comes from Limonium bicolor, assembly GCA_023374045.1. NCBI lineage: Eukaryota > Viridiplantae > Streptophyta > Magnoliopsida > Caryophyllales > Plumbaginaceae > Limonium > Limonium bicolor. The sequence continues at coordinate 184,218,599 of CM041779.1, read as the reverse complement.
TGGTCCGGGACTTGCTCCCTAACTTAGGTCCCGGACCTATACTTAGCAAACCTCTCGGTCTCTTTTATTGGGGTGGTCATCCGGACTTCACCCAGTTCTAAGTCCCGGACCATTCTATGCAATTTCTCTCGAGACAGTTTAAGGGATTGGTCCGGGTCCTTGACAAGAACCGAGTCCTGGACCTACGACCACGACACTTCTCGACCTGATTTTGATATATTGGTCCGGGACCCTTATCCAGAACCCTAAGTCCCGGACCGAAACTACTGAAATCGACGTACTGCATTTTTCATGTCCTGCTGCGTAAGTTATTTACACCCATCAAATGTATAGACTTCCCAGTACACTCTTATACTCAAACTTCACCAAATATACACCACATAACAACATAGTGCACAATTTAAATTACATAAATCTTAAACACTGAATTTCCACAATATATTTGCTTTCACCTGCAAATACAAACAGCAGTACGTATGTTTTTACTAGTCTCTTTGAGAACATTTTCTAAGTCATTTACCTTTGGCTCTTTAGGTAGTTTCAACAGACAACGTAAGTTTATTTTCCAAGGGAATTTTAAGCTACCTTTGGTTAACATAAAACGTAGAGGAACACCATTTTTCTTTGAGTTTCCATACCTTGAAGCAAAGGAGAAGAATAATACGTAAGAAGATGAACTCAAGCTCCTCCCATGGAGATTCCTCTTGGCACCAAAGTGGAGCTCTTGAAGACTTGAAGGGACTAAGTCGAAGAGCTTGATGAAACTAAGAGATCGGTGGTCTCGGTTTTAGATTTGGACAAGTGAGCAAGAAGTTACAAGGATCTGAAGTTGCATGTTTGTGCTGGTGCTGTTCGATCGTGAAAGAGAGGAAAGGAAGGAGATGGCTACGTGAGATAATAAGGAAGAATGAAGGGATTAAGAGAATGATTGATGGTAGTTGCTTTTTAAGGATATTTCTCACGTAAAGCAAATAGTGCTTTTTAGAATACTCACTTATTTGCTCAATCAATTAGCAAGGGTGTGACTCACCGCATGCATAACCGACCCACATTTATAAAAGGGGTTATTTAGCCTTTATTGCTCAATTAAATTACCTATGTTAACATATATTACAAACTAGCTTATTTTAGTTACTATTCATAATAACAAGGCACTTTGAAACGAGATTCTTGATTCCTTATTAATTTAAACTTCCAATGTGATACTAAATAGTACACATATTAATTAAAGAGTAATGATGGACATTTAGCCATTCAAAACTCATTTATAAGACAGTTTTCCATTTTTTGGCAATTCATTGTATTTACTATTTATTAAATTGTTTACTAATGTTTCTAAGACTCTTTTTAGTCTTATTAATTTATTATTTAATATTTAAACCACTTATTAAGGTGGGGTATTTCAACCGTTAAGTGTTGTCTGTTGGCTGTTAATATTCTGTTTAGCTTTATATTCTGTTATCAGTACTTTCTATTATATTTCACCACCAGCGTATATATAGTGTTGGAGATATATTGTTGGACTTATGGAAAGATAATATGAAATACCTAACAAACTAATAAAATATGGATAAAATATTTAATCACATTAATTAAGGCCTAAACATGCCTTAAAAGTCAACTGAGAACAATAGTGGTCAACACAAAGCAAGATGTTGCACCCTTTGACTATATAGGGTGAATAAATACCCAATGAACTTCCTAGGACCTAAAATTTTGTCCTAAACTTATTAACACATTACTAAACATGTTACAATTGTTGGACAACACTCCAACACAAAGAACAGGCATTTACATGCTTCAAGGTCAAGTAGGGCAAAAATGTGCTCTAAGAATACCTTAAAGGTCAAACGACCTCTAAATGATATAAAATTGGAAACCATGATCAAATATCATGTAAGGAACACAAAAAACTGTTCTCAAAGAAAACAGAGCTCAGAAACACCCTGCGACTCAAAATGTGCACTAAAATTCCTTAAAGCACGTTTTTCGTCTATGAGCTCTAAGATAATGACTTTTGTCACTGTAAAGACTATAATAAGTTCTTTATAACATTAATGTGACATGATAGACTATATTATAAAGTCTAAATCAAAGTTTAAAATAAAATCAAAAATTGGCAATTTAGTATGAATAGTACCCAAAAAAAACTTAAATACTTAATTTAACTTAAACCATGGTCAAAGCTCACCTATTGCCTTGACCAAAGCCAGCCGATTTCATACAGCTGTAATACCCACTCATTGTCAATCTTCAATCAATTATACAGCTAATTAGGTGGGCCATCAAGTTACTATTCCAAAGTAGCAAATAATGTCTTAAAAGCTAAATTAATCATTCTTCTTCACTCACCTTGTCCCAGCCGACACCACCTTCCTTCAACCTCTCCTTGCTTCTCCAGGTCGTGGCTAACTCACCAAGAACAGAAGAGAACATCAATTAATCTTGGTAAGCTATTAAGCCTTGAAATGTTCATTTTCTTCACAATTCCTTCCTCTTTCCATGGAGCAAAGCATCAACCACTTCCATCAATGTTCTTAGGTTGTTATGGAGGTTAAATGGAGGGTGTATCTCGGCCTTAACAAGGGAAGAAGGTGGAGAAAGCTAATCTTGTTCTTAAGGTATAAAAATGTGCTTTAAGCACATATCTTTTGATTCCCTTCAAATTCGGCTGTGAAACTTTGTTTCTAAGCTTATAATCTTCATCTTAACATACTTATCCAGTTGGTACATCAAGAGCTTCGAAGTATAACCAGATCCAAGCCAAAAACACCATTTTAGGCATTTTAAACAAGGTAAAGATTAGCTATTCTAATCTGAGTTATACCAGTTTAAAGCTTGGTTTTAGTAGCTCTTTTAACACTCTTTGCCTACTGTAAAAACAGGCCGAGACCAACCTTGTTTACCTTGAAAATTGACATTTAAACACTTCTTATGGTTAGATCTTGCTTGGAGACTAACTATGCCTTAATTGCTGTTTGAAAACATGTAAATAATGCTGTGGAAATTTTATCCTAAGCTGGGCGTGGCCAAACAAGGCCTTAACTAGGCAAAAACAAGGTATAAATCACTTAAACCTTCACTTGGTATATTACTATGTAATTATACATATGTGTATATTGTGCCGTGAGTGAACAAGGATATTTAAGGTCTTATTTTGACCTTAGTTTAAGGAATGGTTTAATAAATTTTATAACTAATTAATTAGCATAATTGTCAATTTAAGACATTATGTGGAAAATTGGTAATTAAGAAAATATATGGTAAGGGCCGAGAGTTTACACATTTTTCAGGCATTTATGTGTAATTTATTTTATAAGCCAATGTTTGTAATAAGGCCATGTACTTTAGGCCATTTTAATTATGCATTTATAAGCTTTTAATTAAGTTTAAGTGCTAATATGCATTACCGCATATTTGGGGTTATAGTGTAATTAAATTAAATTTGGGGGCTAAAAAGGGATATAGCCGAAATTTAGAAGTTTAATGAGTTTATATAAAAATTATAAGATTATATATAGTTTTGGGTGAAATTGTAATATTGGAAAGTTAGGGGTAATCTATGTAATTACCATGGAAGTAGGGTCAAAATGATGTTTGGAAGTCAAACATTGACTAAGCAAAAGACTTTGACCAGATTTGATGATTTATTAATTTAATTATCAAATTATACTAAGTTACGTATTAAAAGGTAAAAATTACATAACATATGGGTATATGTGTGATTACCGAAAGTTTTGGGTATAAAATGGTATTTTATACACCTATGGAGTATTAGGAATTTTTAGGATTTTATTTGGTTAAGTTTGGAGTTAATATGAAATATATAAGTATAATATATGATATTTTATAACATTGTTACAAATGGGTAACATGTGGGTAAAAACCATGAATTATAAGAGTATAAGGTTAGGAATGGTATTTATAACCTTTTGGTATAGTTTGGTAATTTTTGGAGTTATATACAAGATTTTATAAAGATATATGTATAATATATAGTTTTAATGATATTAGAAAACTATGTATTATAATTGGGGATTGATTTGTAAAATCTGAAAGTATGGTGGGAATTAATAAACCGAAAAGGCTATGGTCCATTTGGTATTTTATAACAATTTATAACTATAGGTTATAATGGTTTTAATGACATAAATGTCATAATATATGTTATATAGCTATAATATAACATTATAATGATTATGTGGTGGATTTTGTAATATTCAAGAATAAATGCTGTTCGGAATTAATGGAATTTAGAACAAAATTTATAATATGGTTCAATGTTATAAAGGTTATAACATTTATAATATAAGAAATGTTCATTAAAAGAAATAAGAATATATCATAAAGATTTACCATATAATAAATGGTCCATTAATACATGTATATGAATAAATATATGTTATGGTGTGGAAAAATACAATATGGTTCAATAACCATGTATTAACATAATTTAAAATGATATAAGTGAAAGGAAAAGAATTACAAAAATTAGATATGGAAGCTCTAATGTTAAGAGTGTGCATGGAATAATAAGGATTCATATATTCAAAGTATTTTTAAATACGAATTATACCACATTAAACTTGGAAAAACAAACCTTAGGAAATAAATACTAAGGTGAGAGTATAATAAAAATTAAGATTATACATGCAATATAGTGACAAGCTATATGATATACAAATGTGTATTAAATTACATGCGATAGTAAACGTTTAAAGTTAAGTATTTAATATACTCGACGTAACCACACATGAAATATGATGTCTTTCCTAATCCCGAGTTAAACTGAAAACCCGACAAAAGTTATCAGTTAGTAACGGGGAATAAACCGGGATGGATTAGTAACGGTATGGGGTGCCGTAGTGTGTTGTTAGTATGAGATGCTGATGCATAGTGTGATGCATATTGATAGATTGTTAGAGACGACACGAGGAGCATCGGATCTAGCTGAATCATACTCCACCGTAATACTTTCAGGGTGAACGGTATGTTATTTATGTGGCTTGATTGTCTCTGAGGATTTCCTCAGTTCAGACATTGTGTGAAAATCTGTGATAAGATTGAATGTCTGCTTGTGTGAATTAATATGCTTGAGTTGTGTATTAACGCTGCTTTAATATTACTGTTGCACGATAACAGTACCGTTCGTATATATGAACATATTATAAAACGAACTAGCGGTCATGATGCTATCTTATATGTGTAATATAAGGAACGTAAGTAAACGTTGTAGCATCAGGATAATAAGATATATATATTACCTGAGACTTATATACGGAGCATTGGCCTCTTTAACGCCGCTCTCGTATCTAACACTAGATCCCAAGTCGACATACTCAGGATTGGACTAACGACCTCAGTCTGTTGTGTTAGGCAAAATAATAAAACGATGCGATGGTATAAATAAGTTTATCAAAGAGGATGTGGCTCTTGGCTGTGACTGTGATCCATTAACGATACTAGGATACCGGTGTGGTAACCGTAAGTATCAGGATAAATTTCCACGAACTACGAACGTTTCGTAGGTCGGACACTCTACCGCTGGAGTGGCTACTGCCGTGGGTGACCCACCATAAGAGATGGGTAACTTAGAGACACTCGTTCTAATGAGACTTGTCATTAGACATGACTGAACAATTACGAACGACTATGCTAACTCGTACATTAGGCGAACCTATTTGGGCTTGCATGCCAAAGACGAGAGTTTATACTCGTCTATAATCTCGTTGTTTCAGCTTGGTATTCATTGTTTGTGCTTTGTGGTTATGTGTGGTATGTTGGTGGATTTGTTGGAACGAGACATTATGCTCATATTGTGTGTTTGTGAACTGGTTGTGTCGAGTCGTTGTACTCATGTGTTGTTATGGTGGATTGTTTGGTCGGTGATCGCCGTGAACTCAATTATGAACTATTAAGTGTTTGTTGGAATGGAGTCTCTGTACTCATATAGCGTTGTAACTCGCTTCAGTGGTTTATACGATGCGATGTGTGAAGCCGGGGCTTGTTGTTATTTGAGTTTACTGCATATATATTGTTGCTTTACAGTTTTAACATTAAACTACTTGCATGAAAATGAATGCATGCTCTCGACCAAATAACTGAGGGTCCGAGGGGTCATGACAGTCATGTATAAACATACTCAGCAGGGGCTGATTCCATACCACAAACAACCATTTTTGCAGGTATGCAGCTTCCGGTGTCGGCAAAGAGAGGGACGTGCTGGGTAGTTTAATTACAGTTGTTTTAATATGCACTGTTGCATTTTGATACGAACTTAGAAATGTGTATAGGATTGGAATACTTAGAATGCTCACTGTGAATGTATTTTATATTGGTTTGGGAAGGTTAGATCTATCTCTTGTTGTCACTGCGAGAAAGTGTTTCGTATTTAAGAGTATATCAGGAGCACACTATTACTCGTATGGGCGCGTAAGAATGGTGACACCAGTAGTTCAATTGTTGAGATTACCGCTGCGATTATATTGTTAAGTAATGATTAGGATCCGATTAGAGTAGGGGTGTTACAAAAGTGGTATCAGAGCGGAGTACCGCTCTGATGACAAGAGATAGTAGGATTTATACAGTGGGCATAGGTTTTGGGAATATGGGAAACGTTGTGAGGATACGTGACCTTGCGGGGTTGATGCATGCTTAGAGCTTGCACACCATAGCCGTAGAGGCACTTCAATTTAAAACGACCGAGACTACGGTATTAGACCGAGTAAAGGTATAACCCCCGTCCTCTTGACATATGTCAGGGAGAGGTCTGGGTAACAGTACTAAGGAAGAACACGGAGCAGAGGAAGGTGGTGAGGTCCAGCAACCCCAAGTAACGCGAGGACTGTATGAAACGCTCGCACTTGATGGGAGAACATTTCGGGAAATTTGCAATGGTACCCCCCCGCCGCAGCCCGTACCTCGAGTACTATCTAGTGAGACAATGAAATGAGAAACACCACGAGATAACTCTCCTGATCGGAATCCGATGTGGATGCTGAGGGAATTATGTTTAATGTAGAAAATAAGACTTTGTGTTTTTGGTGTAATGTTTAGGACCGGAAGTCCTGATAATGACGTAATGTCTACCATACGAGGATGAAATAAGTAATAGACCGAGTTTGAGGAGAAAATGTCCTGTAGGACTAATGGGTCTACCTTGCTATAAGCAAGCGACCCTGTCTTACATCCAGGAAAGCACCATGGTGCGCTTGGGGGAAAGGAGGTAGAAACGGCGAGTAACGATTATTTATGGGATATGTAATATACGGAAGGAATTACCTTTAGAAGTCTCACCCAAAGCGAGTAACTCTAAAACCATGCAACACTGAAGGTTCAAGATGGCCCGACGTGCATGAGGAGAGATCATGAGAACTGTAGAAACAAGAACTCACTAAGTTGCTATCATGCAACGCCTCGAGAGGGGAGTAAGACCTTACTACCATGGTAAACTTGTGGGAACGAGTGCGGAGTGAGACTGTATTAATTTGAATAAGAACCTTTGACTGGAACAGGAACCCGATTAGGGTAATAGCACTACACTGACATACCGTACCAGTGGCTCAGTCTGCATGGTGCACTTGCCACTGCAAGTGCCACATTAACCAAAGCATTAAAATTTCAACCTACCTCGCGCACTTGCTACAGCAAGTGCAGTAACGGTAAACTAACCCTAAAAGACCGAGTGGTCCAGGCAGTTATCAATAAGCACTAAACTTTTCCTGAGTCCGTAATGCAATGAAGTGGGACATAGCTTCTTAGGCAGGGTGCGAAACCTTGGGTTGGAGGTCGATAAAACCTCGGGAAGACCTAGCCGGTCTGACCATTAAACATGAAAATAATCACCATCTAGTAGAATATTAAAAGGGGGAGTAAATGAGAATAACATATTATTGCCTACAAGCCTAACCCCAGTGCCGGTATGGACAATACACGTCAATCATTACCGGTGGGGAGTGACGGTCTTCAGGACCAGCATAACCATATTTAGAGAGTGCGCGACACTCGTGGCTAAACCACTATTGAACATTGCCAGAGGGCAAGAAGTGAGCTATACTGTCAGGACTTAAAAAAAAATAATAATTAATAGACAGATGTGAACGTGCAATAAAGGGGCGATGTAATGCCCGCACCACACACACCGAGGGTTGTTGACCCATTATGCTGCTAGACTCCCGTATGGAGGGTAGTGGATATAAACTAAAAAGTGAAAATTGCCTGATGACGGAATACCGTTACCTCAAAGAGGATGGAGGAATATGAGTTGAATAAGAGTAAGGACTACACAATGAAGAGGAATGATTAGCAGAAACCACTAAGTTGTGGGTATCCATTGTAACCTCAGGAGAAGTATTAGAACCAACTAGGAATAAATTAAATAACAAGACTAACAATCATTTAACTATCAGAATAGTATTGAGTCTGAATATCGTATGGCATAGGCCTACGGAGGGATACCTTAGTACCACCAAAGTGACCCAAACTAGGGGAACAAGGGTGATGAACCACAAGTACTGATTAATATCAGACTAACGGGACTACCATAAGACAGGGGAACATGAGGTGTCACCTTTATCATGGAGTCAGAAACACCATAGGGTGTAACCCATAGATTGGGTGGAGTTCGAATACTGAGAACTCATATCTGAAGGCGTTAACAGCCTAGGAGTGAACGGAGAGATAATAATAGTTACTGATCCCCACTCACAAATACCAGATGACGAACATGTGGAAACCAGAATTTGGGCGATAAGTCCCAAACACCTATCTTAGAGAAAGTAAAGGAAATACACATTAATAAAGGAACCATAGAACTAATATTAGAGCCATTCTGACATTAAAGGTTAAGAATTGGCAGCATAGTTACTCAAACATAAATTACCGAGACTAAGAGTACGATAAGCACCGGGTACGAACGCTACGAGTGCACTAAACGAGACATGGGACGACCGCACTCCTAGGAGCTTGTGGGCCTGACAAACTATGTTAAGTTAGTTGGGTTAGTAGTAATGTATCAGTATGGTACCCCATGCATGTAAACGAGTAGTGTAAGGACCCAGGAAGTAATCACTCTGTGTCTGAGTCAGCGAATGGAACCCTGACTAGGTAAACCATGTAATGATGAGAGAGAGACCTCAGTCAAACTAGCAAGGTTAGGAAAATCAAGGATAGCTTGATAATAAAGTGACATAAGGTCGCAACTCCACAGTGGAGGAGTCAGAACATAAGTTTGGGATTTTAGTAAACGAGGAAACCAAGGCCAATTTAATGGTAATGGCAAGTTGAACCCATGAATGAGAAGAAGGATTGTGGTATCTAAGGAAGTTATTTTAGAAAAACCTTTGTGATATAGATGTTACCCAAAAGGGGGGCACAGAGAGAGTTATACCATGTGCTGAGGGCACTGCGATGATGTCGCACTAAATAATAATAACCACATGCTCAAGCCATAAAACGTTAGTATGTTAGTACCAATTAGGGTTGAACAGAAAATGAATACCAAGCTAAAACCCACAGTCGTATTGTATGTTTACAACAGACGAAGGGCAAAAGCGAGCATTACAAGAGATACTCTAAGCTGGAGATTAGATACTCCATGCAAACCGCAACGGCGGATAACCGTCCAATCGACTGGTACATGGTGCGCAACAAGCGACCATTATAATAACTGTTAACCGAATTATGTTGGTAAGAATCAGAAGGTGGAACATCAGATAAACAATGGATTCCCCTAATCGAGAAAAGGGATGAACCATATATGTGGATACTAAAGTACCAACACACGAGGGATACGAGTTCACACTAGCAAAAGCGGACCTACAAGGTACCCAAAGAACGAAAATTCCAGAGGGAAATAATTTGGAGTCATGAGGCGCCAGTTAGTTGCGCATATCAGACTCGCCTTGAGATTTTAGACACGACTACTACGAGCACTAGGTGCTAGAGCATAGCTCGACAACCCTTACACCGAAGATTAGTTCGGTAGGGAGGCATGAACTCTTGGGAATATACCATGAGCATGCATAGGATTCAGAAAGACTGAATAGAATAACCAGTTGAAATAATTAGCGTGTGTAAGAGGATACCACGCAGCCGAATAAATTACTCCATTCCCATAATTATGGAAGACCGTGTAGAAAACACCGTCACATGGAGTCGAAACCGTCATGAATGGGTAAACCAACCATATAGTAGTTGGGCAGACTGCTTGCGGAGCGAGTGGGCCCATATTGCTTAGGTTTGACGTACCTAGCGGGTTTGGGGAAACAAATGATATGTTTACACCTCCCGATCAAACCGTATATGAATATACACACACCTAACCGAGACAGGCGGTATAGCTTGAGGGGCTAAAGCCCGACCCTATAAAAAAAAGAAGGGGTAACGAAATATGTAGCACATTAGTGCACGAATAATTCCACTGGAATGGAACATCTTGAACTCATTCGATTACGTGGGCGTAATCATTTTAGGGGGGTAGAGCGATTTCGCACGCTTAAATATACCGTACGTAGGAGTACGTAGCGCATGGTACACATGCTGCAAACTATTATTGTACGTAGAGTACAAGTGTCATGACTGTGTTATATTACTTGAGGTAATATTGTGATGTATTATGTGTATGAATATATATATATTTTAGTTCGCATTGTCGTGACGAATAGGAAGGGGGAACAGATAGAGTGTTCTTATTCTATTTCCGATTATTTATGCAAACGTTGCGAACATTAAACACATAAACGCCTAACTTGTTAGCTCCGGTTGAGAGTTCAAGTAGGTCTATCTGGTAGCTTCGGTGGGAGATGGCAATAGAAGGAGTAGAAAGCTCCATACTATATGATTTGTGACTCGGTATGAAACCGATTATTGGAATGCGATGAGCGGTGAGTCGGCATGAGACCGATGAATAACCTAGTGAAGGTAAAACCTCTAGGAATTGTATGAATAATTATAAGTCGAGTGAACTGGACATGGTTAGGATACATGATCCATATGCCGGTTGAATTAAGATTGATTAGATTAATTACACTGTTGACTGGTATCTATAGGACACAAGGTGGCAAATATCAAGAGGAGGAACAAGATTAGAAGTGGATAAAACAATTAACTGTTTAAAATAGACATGGGAAGTTGAACTTGATCCTGGTCCGATCAAGGGAAACCGACACACAAATTGAGGTGAGAGATAGTTCAATACTGACGCTGACCACGTCGGGGTTGAATGATTCTCGAAACTTCCTACAAGTGGACACAGATATGAATAGAAATTGGAATTTAGGGCGTCACTCGAAGAGCCGTGGACCGTGGAGTCCTTCGTCATTAGACCGGTGTGTCTACGAGTGACATCACCCAGAGAGTCGTGGACCGTAGAGCCCTTGTCATAGACCGGTGTGTCTGTGGGTGACTAAGGAAATAAGGTGATACTGTCCGAGGAGCCGTGGACCGCAGTGTCCTTCGTTATTAAACCGGGTGTCCGCGGGTAGTAGACGTTGGTTGGGTTGGGGACCGTCAAGTCCTGGTCTTTAAGACTGCTTCCCTGTGGTTTGTCAACGTTAACTATATGTGCACACATACATGTGGAATGATGTGTGAGTATCCTCGCGAGATACTAACATGTAGATAGGGATGCGTGGAGTATCCCTTGCAAACACCTTTGAGTACTTTATGAGTTTTGCACCTTGTCTAGTGCTGTGTACTATGAGTTTTGCACCTTGTCTAGTGCTGTGTACCATGAGTTTTGCACCTTGTCTAGTGCTGTGTACCATGAGTTTTGCACCTTGTCTAGTGCTGTGTACCATGAGTTTTGCACCTTGTCTAGTGCTGTGTACCATGAGTTTTGCACCTTGTAGTGCTGTGTACTATGAGTGTTGCACCTTGTTTAGTGATGTTTATGAATGAATGTGTCATGATTATTGACTATATGGAATGATATGGATGCTGTACCAAATGTGATACATAAAGACTAGGTCTGAACGTAGTGGGATGTACTCCCTCGTGATGATCTGACTGTGATTACTTAGTGGAACTTGATTCCTTAGGTGAACTGTAGATGGGTAAGGACTTCAGGACGAAGTCTCTTTAAGGGGGGTAGATTGAAATACTCCAAACTAATAAAATATGGATAAAATATTTAATCACATTAATTAAGGCCTAAACATGCCTTAAAGTCAACTGAGAACAATAGTGGTCAACACAAAGCACGATGTTGCACCCTTTGACTATATAGGGTGAATAAATACCCAAATGAACTTCCTAGGACCTAAGATTTTGTCCTAAACTATTAACACATTACTAAACATGTTACAATTGTTGGACAACACTCCAACACAAAGAATAGGCATTTACATGCTTCAAGGTCAAGTAGGGCAAAAATGTGCTGTAAGAATACCTTAAAGTCAAACGACCTCTAAATGATATAAAATTGGAAACCATGATCAAATATCATGTAAGGAACACAAAAAAACCGTTCTCAAAGAAAACAGAGCTCAGAAACACCCTGTGACTCAAAATGTGCACTAAAATTCCTTAAAGCACGTTTTCCGTCTATGAGCTCTAAGATAATGACTTTGTCACTGTAAAGACTATAATAAGTTCTTTATAACATTAATGTGACATGATAGACTATATTATAAAGTCTAAATCAAAGTTTAAAAATAAAATCAAAAATTGGCAATTAGTATGAATAGTACCCAAAAATAACACTTAAATACTTAATTTAACTTAAACCATGGTCAAAGCTCACCTATTGCCTTGACCAAAGCCAGCCGATTTCATACAGCTGTAATACCCACTCATTTGTCAATCTTCAATCAATTATACAGCTAATTAGGTGGGCCATCAAGTTACTATTCCAAAAGTAGCAAATAATGTCTTAAAAGCTAAATTAATCATTCTTCTTCACTCACCTTGCTTCCCAGCCGACACCACCTTCCTTCAACCTCTCCTTGGCTTCTCCAGGTCGTGGCTAACTCACCAAGAACAGAAGAGAACATCAATTAATCTTGGTAAGCTAATTAAGCCGCTTGAATGTTCATTTTCTTCACAATTCCTTCCTCTTTCCATGGAGCAAAGCATCAACCACTTCCATAAATGTTCTTAGGTTGTTATGGAGGTTAAATGGAGGGTGTATCTCGGCCTGAACAAGGGAAGAAGGTGGAGAAAGCTAATCTTGTTCTTAAGGTAAAAAATGTGCTTTAAGCACATATCTTTTGATTCCCTTCAAATTAGGCTGTGAAACTTTGTTTCTAAGCTTATAATCTTCATATTAACATACTTATCGTGTTGGTACACCAAGAGCTTCGAAGTATAACCAGATCCAAGCCAAAAACACCATTTTAGGCATTTTAAACAAGGTAAAGATTAGCTATCTTCTAATCTGAGTTATACCAGTTTAAAGCTTGGTTTTAGTAGCTCTTTAAACACTCTTTGCCTACTGTAAAAACAGGCCGAGACCATCCTTGTTTACCTTGGTATTTCAAGGTAAATTTTACCTTGAAAATTGACATTAAACACTTCTTATGGTTAGATCTTGCTTGGAGACTAACTATGCCTTAATTGCTGTTTGCAAACATGTAAATAATGCTGTGGAAATTTTATCCTAAGCTGGGCGTGGCCAAACAAGGCCTTAACTAGGCAAAAAACAAGGTATAAATCACTTAAACCTTCACTTGGTATATTACTATGTAATTATACATATGTGTATAATTGTGCCGTGAGTGAACAAGGTATTTAAGGTCTTATTTTGACCTTAGGTGATTAAGGAATGGTTTAATAAATTTTATAACTAATTAATTAGCATAATTGTCAAATTTAAGACATTATGTGGAAAATTGGTATTAATGAAAATATATGGTAAGGGCCGAGAGTTTACAGCATTTTTGGGCATTTATGTGTAATTTATTTATAAGCCAATGTTTGTAATAAGGCCATGTACTTTAGGCCATTTTATTTATGCATTTATAAGCTTTTAATTAAGTTTAAGTGCTAAATATGCATTACCGCATATTATCGGGGTTATAGTGTAATTAAATTAAATTTGGGGGCTATAAAAGGGATATAGCCGAATTTAGAAGTTTAAATGAGTTTATATAAAAATTATAAGATTATTATATATAGTTTTGGGTGAAATTGTAAATATTGGAAAGTTAGGGGTAATCTATGTAATTACCGTGGAAGTAGGGTCAAAATGATGTTTGGGAGTCAAACATTGACCAAGCAAAAGACTTTGACCAGATTTGATGATTTATTAATTTAATTATCAAATTATACTAAGTTACGTGTTAAAAGGTAAAAATTACATAACATATGGGTATATGTGTGATTACCGAAAGTTTTGGGTATAAAATGGTATTTTATACACCTATGGAGTATTAGGAATTTTTAGGAATTTATTTGGTAAGTTTGGAGTTAATATGAAATATATAAGTATAATATATGATATTTTATAAACATTGTTACAAATGGGTAACATGTGGGTAAAAACCGTGAATTATAAGAGTATAAGGTTAGGAATGGTATTTATAACCTTTGGTATAGTTTGGTAATTTTTGGAGTTATATACAAGATTTTATAAAGATATATGTATAATATATAATTTTAATGATATTAGAAAACTATGTATTATAATTTGGGATTGATTTGTAAAATCTGAAAGTATGGTGGGAATTAATAAAACCGAAAAGGCTATGGTCCATTTGGTATCTTATAACAATTTATAACTATAGGTTATAATTGTTTTAATGACATAAATGTCATAATATATGTTATCTAGCTATAATATAACATTATAATGATTATGTGGTGGATTTTGTAATATTCAAGAAAATAAATGCTGTTCGGAATTAATGGGAATTTTAGAACAAAAATTTATAATATGGTTTTCAATGTTATAAAGGTTTTAACATTTATAATATAAGAAATGTTCATTAAAAGAGAATGAATATATCATAAAGATTTACCATATAATAAATGGTCCATTAATACATGTATATGAATAAATATATGTTATGGGTGTGGAAAAATACAATATGGTTCAATAACCATGTATTAACATAATTTAAAATGATATAAGGTGAAAGGAAAAAGAATTACAAAAATTAGATATGGAAGCTCTAATGTTAAGAGTGTGCATGGAATAATAAGGATTCATATAATTCAAAGTATTTTTAAATACGAATTATACCACATTAAACTTGGAAAAACAAACCTTAGGAAAATAAATACTAAGGTGAGAAGTATAATAAACAATTAAGATTATACATGCAATATAGTGACAAGCTATATGATATACAAATGTGTATTAAATTACATGCGATAGTAAACATTTAAAGTTAAGTATATTAATATACTCGACGTAACCACGCATGAAATATGACGTCTTTCCTAATCCCGAGTTAAACTGAAAACCCGACAAAAGTTATCAGTTAGTAACGGGGAATAAACGGGATGGATTAGTAACGGTACGGGGTGCCGTAGTGTGTTGTTAGTATGAGATGCTAAAGCATAGTGTGATGCATATTGATAGATTGTTAGAGACGACACGAGGAGCATCGGATCTAGCTGAATCATACTCCACCGTAATACTTTCAGGGTGAACGGTATGTTATTTATGTGGCTTGATTGTCTCTGAGGATTCCTCAGTTCAGACATTGTGTGAAAATCTGTGATGTGATAAGATTGAATGTCTGCTTGTGTGAATTAATATGCTTGAGTTATGTATTAACGCTGCTTTAATATTACTGTTGCACGATAACAGTACCGTTCGTATATATGAACATATTATAAAACGAACTAGCGGTCATGATGCTATCTTATATGTGTAATATAAGGAACGTAAGTAAACGTTGTAGCATCAGGATAATAAGATATATATATTACCTGAGACTTATATACGGAGCATTGGCCTCTTTAACGCCGCTCTCGTATCTAACACTGGATCCCGAGTCGACATACTCAGGATTGGACTAACGACCTCAGTCTGTTGTGTTAGGCAAAATAAAAAACGATGCGATGGTATAAATAAGTTTATCAAGAGGAGTGGCTCTTGCTGTGAACTGTGATCCATTAACGATACTAGGATACCGTGTGGTAACCGTAAGTATCAGGATAAATTTCCAACGAACTACAGAACGTTCGTAGGTCGGAGACTCTACCGCTGGAGTGGCTACTGCCGTGGGTGACCCGCCATAAGAGATGGGTAACTTAGAGACACGTCGTTAACGTGACGTGTCATTAGTCATCACATGACTGAACAATTACGAACGACTATGCTAACTCGTACATTAGGCGAACACTATTTGGGCTTGCATGCCAAAGACGAGAGTTTATACTCGTCTATAATTCTCGTTGTTTCAGCTTGTTATTCATTGGTTGTGCTTTATGGTTATGTGTGGTATGTTGGTGGATTTGTTTGAATGAGCCATTATGCTCATATTGTGTGTTGTGAACTGGTTGTGTCGAGTCGCTGTACTCATGTGTGGTTTATGGTGGATTGTTTGGTCGGGTGAGTCGCCGAACTCAATTATGAACTATTAAGTGTTTGTTGGAATGGAGTCTCTGTACTCATATAAGCGTTGTAACGCTTTCAGTGGTTTATTACGATGCGATGTGTGAAGCCAGGGGCTTGTTGGTTATTTGAGTTTACTGCAATATATATTGTTGCTTTACAGTTTTAACATTAAACTACTTGCATGAAAATGAATTGCATGCTCTCGACCAAATAACTGAGGGTCCGAGGGGGCATGACAGTCATGTAGTAACATACTCAGCAGGGGCTGATTCCATACCACAAACAACCATTTTGCAGGTATGCAGCTTCCGGTGTCAGCAAAGAGAGGGACGCGCTGGGTAGTTTAATTACAGTTGTTTAATATGCACTGTTGCATTTTGATACGAACTTAGAAATGTGTATAGGATTGGAATACTTAGAATGCTCACTGTGAATGTATTTTATATTGGTTTGGGGAAGGTTAGATCTATCTCTTGTTGTCTCTGCGAGAAAGTGTTTCGTATTTAAGATTACCGCTGTGATTATATTGTTAAGTAAGATGATTAGGAGCCGATTAGAGTAGGGGTGTTACATATAGGATGTGAGGGGATTGTAGAAGGTTAGAAGGTTATGTTGGTTAAGTTTGTTGTACTAATGTTCGGTATATTCTGTAGTCAGACTGTGGCAAGGTCCTGGAATGTATTTAAATCCGCTGCAGAGTTTTATATATATGATGATAAGATTGCGATAACCACGATTGGACCGAGTTGGGGTGTTACATTATGCAAATAAACGCAGTCACAAAATCCTGGAGCAGAGACCAACATTTCAAGAGCAGGAAAAAATCCAATAAAATTTCCAAACCGATTTCAATATCAGACAAACAACTGGAAGCTCATAATCACCTGAAATTTCGAACCCAAAGAGTGCATTACCTTCATGCGTCAAGGTAAACCAGAGACAATGAGACAGAAGTAAATATCCAAGATGGATCAAAAAACCAATCGAATGAAACCCATGGTGAATCGATTATAGAATACAGAAATAAACAATAAGAGTTGTGCAGGATAATCTGATGGAGAGAAGTGACCGTCATTTGATGTCGGACTCGACGAGAGTGAGACCTACCTCCCGAAGAAGGAGATTCGAACTGGGAAGGTGGTCATTGGAGCTCGTTGGCTGGATTTTGAGCAATGGAGCAGACGTGTTCCACTATCGTCGGTAATGTGAAGAGAACGAGGAGGTTAGAGCTTGTATGATCTTTGTTCGCAAGTTTCCGGTTGCAAAATTATTGTCGGTGCGGTGGAATAAAGAGAGGGTAGAGTATATTTGCTCCTTTTTTCGCCGGTTTGAGTGAGCAAGATTACTGTGAGAGAGATGAAGAGAAGACAGAGCATGTATGTTCTTTTTTTGGCAGTTCGAAGGGGGTGAAGAAGGCGGAATTTGTATGCTCCATGCTCGCAGGCTGGGATTGCAAAATGACCAGGTGAAGAGAATGAAGAGACTTGGCGTAGCACTTCTGATTCGAGGACTGAAGAAGAAGAAGAGGCGGCGATTTGAAGTAGCTGGAGTGAGAGAATGAATAAGACACAGGGCTTGTGGGTTCCTAGTCGTGGGTGTTGAAGATTGGTGGAGGCGGCTGTGACCAACGATCGGTATGGAGAGAGATCGAGTGAGATACCAACAGGATTCAGGTTTTTGTATGTTCGATTCGAGCCGAGAAGAGATAGCTTCAGGAAAAAAAAATCGAGAGAAGGGCTATGGTGTATTGTCGGGATAAAGAAAGAAGAGTGAGCTCCTTTGTTTCAGAAGTGGAGAATCAGAGAGAGAGCGGATCGAGAGAGGATCGGAAGAAGATAATGAACGGCAGGCTCCTGTAGGTTTTTTCTTGTTGTTGTTTTATAATTAGAGGATGGGATTTAGGGTTTAGGAGATGGGTTGGATTTTAATGTGGGCTTCGATTTTGGGCTGGCTGTGAGCTTGGATGATGACCTTGGGCTTGGGCTATTGGGTTTGACTGAAGATTGGATTAAGACCAAGTTTGGTCCACCAAAAAAAATGAGAAAGGGAAAGAATAATTACAATGGAACTTCATACAAAACCTATGGAAGGAAAACAAAAAGCTATAACTCGACATGAGCGGAAAATCATCAGAAAAGCTAATGTTTAAAAAAATGTATATACAGAATAAAATAAAAAGGTTTAGTCAATAAAAATGAAATGTTTTCTTTTTCTAAATAGCAACATGAAAAAAATGATAAACTAATATAAGTAAAATAAAGTAAACGAAATGCCCACGACTAAGAAATAAAACTAAAATAACTAAATAAAATAAAATGGTAAGTCTAAAACAAATGATTGTTTGAAAATTTCTGGAAAATTGGATTCTTTTAAAATGCATAAAAAATTGGTTTAAAATATTGTCGTAAAACAATGGTTTCATTTGGCACGCATGTTGATATGTTTTGAAAAAAGAAAGGCGACGACCCCTCTTATTGCATTAATGATTTCGGAATTTGCTTTATGGGGTGAGAATTTTTGGTGTCTACAGATGGCTCCCCTTGATTCAATTCTATAAGCCCTTGCAGAATTGGATCAAGGTTGACGGGACGCCAAAAATTCTCACTGCGGTTTATGATTTGTTCGTATGAATGCGGGTGCACGAGGACTTATGACGGGCCCCAGATCGTGGTGATTGATGGTATGAGGACTAATGACGGGCCTCAACTAGATCTCAGTATCTAGCTCTAGGACTAATGACGGGCCTAGAATACAATCAATTAACCTATGCATGAGGACTAATGATGGGCCTCAACTAGATCTCGGTGTCTAGCTCTAGGACTTATGACGGGCCTAGAATGCATCTTCGAAATGTATGAGGACTAATGAAGGCCTCAACTAGATCTCGGTTGTCTAGCTCTAGGACTAATGACGGGCCCTAGAATACAATCGGTATATGGGTTATGCATGAGGACTAACGACGGGCCTCAACTAGAACTCGGTGTCTATCTCTAGGACTTATGACGGGCCTAGAATGCATCTTCGAAATGTATGAGGACTAATGACGGGCCTCAACTAGATCTCGGTGTCTAGCTCTAGGACTAATGACGGCCTTAGAATACAATCGGTATATTGGTTATGCATGAGGACTAATGACGAGCCTCAACTAGAACTCGGTGTCTAGCTCTAGGATTTATGACGGGCCTAGAATGCATCTTCAAAATGTATGAGGACTAATGACGGGCCTCAACTAGATCTCGGCGTCTAGCTCTAGGACTAATGACGGGCCTAGAATACAATCGGTGTATTGGTTATGCATGAGGGCTAATGACGGGCCTCAACTAGACCTCTTGATGTCTAGCTCTAGGACTAATGACGGGCCTAGAATACAATCGGTATATTGGTTATTCATGAGGACTAATGACGGGCCTCTAACTAGACCCCTGTCTAGCTCTAGGACTTATGACGGGCCTAGAATGCAACTAAAAGTACGAGGACTTATGACGAGCCTCAACTAGACCTCTTGACATCTAGCTATAGGACTTATGACGAGCCTATAATACTTTTCATTGTGTAACGTACTAGTAGCGTAATAGTTGCCTAGCAGGTGGGTGTGAAGCGATCTTGCACTAGTAGCGTAATAGCTTCCTAGTGAAGGAAAAACCGACGGGACCGCACTAGTAGTGTAATAGCTGCCTAGTGGGATATGAAATGAACGATCTCGCACTAGTAGCGTAATAGCTACCTAGTGGAGGAAAAATGGCGGGACCGCACTAGTAGCGTAATAGCTGCCTAGCGGGTGTAAAATGGAAGGCGACCGTACTAGTAGCGCAATAGCTGTCTACCAGGTGTAAAATGAAAGGCGACCGTACTAGTAGCGTAATAGCTGTCTAGCAGGTGTAAACGAAAGGCGACCGTACTAGTAGCGTATAGCTGCCTAGCGGGTGTGAAGATAAAATGGAAAATGCGAACCTCTAGCGCAATAGCTGCCTAGCGGGTGTGAAGATACATCAGATAGTGAGCAAATTTGTGGGTATATGCATATGATATGTGATGTGAGGTGATTAACCAATGTATTAATTGAATTAAACTCCCAGTTTGTGGATGTAGGGTTTTTGTGTGAGCAGATGGCTCTATAGTAACATCAAAACCTCGGGATGGCTCCGGTATGGCTCCGCATGGCTTCAAGGATCTGAGATGGCTCCAGTATGCACTGATGGCTCGAGTAGGTACTGATGGCTCCGGTGTGACCAATGGTCTGGGGTGGTTGGTGGGTTTGACATGGTTGGTGATTTTGTGGCAATTTGTGGGCTTTGATTTGCCTTGAGATTTTTTTAAAGGTGTGTTTGATGGTTCCGATGATGGATTTATTGTTGTTTGACGGGATTGTTGTGGACTTTGTAGTGAGTGAATGGTTTTCATGGGTGAACGATGATGAAACACAGTTGCATGACTTGTTGGAAGTTCCCATCATGGTTCCAGGATTTCATGGATGTCTCGGGATGACCTTGTGCTGATTGAGCATGACGATGCTTTGGTTGGTTCACTTCGATGACGCCAAAGGAAGAGGAAAAGGGAAGTTTTCGCCTTTAATGTGGTCGCACCCTGGACGGGCTGCCTACGTATTCAATTCCATATTGATATCAGACCATGCGTAGTTCGATACTCGTGAGCAAGGGTCTTGGTGACGAAATGGCTTCGACAGGGATTTGAAGTGGCTTCTGTATTGTTCTCAAAACTGTGGGATCGCTCCCGTGTAGCTTTGAGGGTGGTCTCAATGTCTGAGGATGACTCCCGTATGGCTCCAGCTTGGCTTTGGGAGTTGTGTCGACAAGGCTCGAGCATGATGCTGGATGGCTCCGGGAAGATCGTCGTATGGCTCCGGATGGCTCGGTTTTGATTTCTTTTGATTTTGAGTTGAGCTTCGATAGCGGAAACTGAAGTCAACCTTCCACGAGACGAGGCATGGTTCTTACGAGTCGGATGTTGAAAATGAAGTGGTTATGATGCATGCAAATGCTAACTGCTAGAAGAGATGCAAAATGCATATGCAGTTTTTTTAAGAGAAGGAATGATTCTATCTCTATTACTATGAGGTTTAGGAATATAAGACATCTTCGGTTCGGTCTTGAGTGATTGTTGAACTAGAATGTGTGAATCACTTTCCTCTCATGGAGGGATGCGGGTTAATCTCTTGTGAGTATGGTCGTGTGTGCTAATGTCGTGATGATACTCTTGATGCTTAGAGCAGTATTTTCCTGAGAATTTCTTTCGAGGTTATGAACTTTCCGTTCCTCACAAATTCCTCACCTGCAATTTGGTAGGCTGATTGTGTGATTTGGTGGTTTAATCGAAGAGTCACTTGCACTCTAAGAACCTGGTGAGGTAAGGTTGCGCTCATTCGCTCATGGTCCCTTTGGTATGTATGACGGGACATGTAGGTAACAAGTACGAAGCTTATGATTCATGTTTCAGATCCGGTACTTTCAGTTAACGCTCATTAACTCATGAGTCAGAGGTCTTTATTGGGTTGTAACGGGGCTGAGGGGTATGAGGTATGTCACATGGGACTGGAGGATTTGTTTAGGAATTGTGGAGTTTTTGTGCAATAGAAGACATGTTTGCCTTTGCCATGGGTGGAATGATTATACGGGTTTTGATAACCTTTATTGATTTCTACGGGACATCATTGGTCCTTCGGATTTGGATTTCTTCTTCTTGCCTCTTCTGGTGTTCGGTTTGAACTTTCTCCTCGTTTTGTCTTTTTTTGAATTTGATTGCATTTGGCTCATCAACTTCTCAAGCGTTCTCTGCTTTGTATTTTGGCTTTCGGCTTTGGAGTTGCATTGACTCATCGATCTTCTTGAACATTTTTAGTGTCTTCCTTGGTGTTTGGCTTTAGAGTCGCATTGACTCACTGATTCCTTTGGACATTTTTGTTGTTGTTCTTGTGAAAGATGGTGGGGGATAGACCATGGCTCCGGCTCTTTAGAGATCCTCTATTGCAAGGGCAAGTAAGTATATGTACGTGGGTTGGCAGGTTGTGGAGTTCACAGAAAAGGTTTATCGTGAAAGGCTCAGCGGGGCTAACTAAGAGATTATGTACAGGGCAGTCAAAGCTTTTTGGTTTTGTGGAGATTTTTATTCCTAAGTGCCTCGTCATTCTCATTAGTCAATGATTGTTTTCTTACTATTCTCGGATATTGCATGAATCACAGTTCGTATCCTGTTTATCGACATTGATCTCGCTATGAATTGTGCATTTCCATGTGCTGAAGGAAAGCACAAGTCGCTCGTGGTTTTACCTCCGTGGACTCGCTCTATCTTTCCTCATCACTCATTGGATTGTCCAAAACATTCATTTGAAATTCAAAGGAAAATACCGCTCTTCGTACACTACTCACTTGGTTTGTGGTGCTGATATTGATTGGACCCTTGTACTCATTGACGGGTTGAGAGTTAAGTGGTTCATGCACTCTGTTCAATCAATCTCTCGTGATTTTCCCGAAGATGTTGTTTCGATATGGGAGTATGCAAATACAATTATCTACCATGCGATGTATTGTGGTAATATGGAATTACCATGTATAAGATGCATGAAATGCTGAAAGTGGTGAATTGAGATGGTTGACTGAATGTTTTTTTTTTTGTGTTTGTTTTGTTTTTGGATGCAATGCATGAGTGGTAAGGTTGTGACTAGTCTCGCTTGTGCCAAATTCAGCTTCCGGTTCATTAAGCTCATCCCGTCATTGTTGGCTCTGAAGGTGGTCGAGTTGTGGTGATTGGTGTTGAAGAAGTAATTCTCGGGTGAGGTTGGGTTGGTGATTGGCTCCTGGATCTTGGGACTTTTAGGGAGTGACAACTCCCGCATGGTGACCCACTGATATGACATGGGCTGCATTTTCTGGATTTTTGAAGGTATGATTTTTTTGAATTTTTTTATGTATGATTTTTTTGGATTTTTGGATGTGTGATTTTTTGATTTTTTTTAATGTATAATTTTTTTGGATTTTCAGATGTACAATTTTATTTTGGGAATTTTTTTTGCGTATGCTTTTTTGTGGTTGTTGGTATCTATGTACATGGCATGCCGCATGGGAAGATGCTTGAATCTCTGGTATTTCTTGCTTATCGCTTTGAGGGTCATGCTTTCACTCGTGGGTAAACGCAGTTATTCACCTGCAAGCACAGTCATTATAATAGAAAAAGAATATGACAAATGTGAATGTTAGCATGCTTTAAAAAAATGGGATGAATGCTTGCGTGTGATGTGTTGGGAATGCAATATGTTATTACGCAATTTTCTGAGATGAGCGTGATTCATGCATGATTAATGGATGTGAACTGATCGGAAATGGAAAGAAGCAAATCGTATGTGCTAAAAGAAATCAAGTTTTAGAAAAAATGTTTTTGAAAACACGTGTTTTCGAAGTGGTGGATTCTCTTAGTAGGAACTTTGATGCTCGGTCATTCGCAAATAAAGTAGGGAGTGGGGAACCCTATACACATTGATCTAAATAAATTCAGAGGGAATGAACCTATACATGCAGTGAAATACCCCAAGTTAATAAAACATGGATTAAATATCTAATCACATTAATTAAGGCCTAAACATGCCTTAAAAGTCAACTGAGAACAACAGTGGTCAACACAAAGCAAGATGTTGCACCTTTGACTGGTTAGGGT
This sequence comes from Limonium bicolor, assembly GCA_023374045.1. Lineage (NCBI taxonomy): Eukaryota > Viridiplantae > Streptophyta > Magnoliopsida > Caryophyllales > Plumbaginaceae > Limonium > Limonium bicolor. The sequence goes on along the minus strand of CM041779.1, from coordinate 184,194,427 downwards.
AAATAAATACCCAAATGAACTTCTTAGGACCTAAAAATTTGTCCTAAGCATATTAACACATTACTAAACATATTACAATTGTTGGACAACACTCCAACACAAAGAGCAAGAACTTTCATGCTTCAAGGTCAAGTAGGGCAAAAATGTGCTCTAAGAATACCTTAAAGGTCTAATGACCGCTAAATGATATAAAATTGGATACCATGATCAAAATCATGTAAGGAACACAACAAAACTGTTCTCAAAGAAAACCAAGCTCAGAAACACCTTGCGACACAAAATGTGCACTAAAACTCCTTAAAGCATGTTTTTGTGTAATTGCCTTCTAAATTGGTTTTTAATGGGCTTAAAAGTCATAATAACTTTAAATATGATAATATAACATATTATATCATATTAGAATTTAATTCCAGAAATTTACAAATTTTTACAAATTTAATATTAAAATATTAATAAAACCCTAAAAGAGGGCCCGTTTGAGCCAACATTGACTAAGAATGGTCAAGAGGTCAAAGTTTGACCCTTGGACCACATGAGGTCGACAGCCACATGAAATGGAGCCTAAAAATCGCCACTTGCACATACAAGAGACAAGGTTCCAACACATCCCACAAATTAAGGACTACTTTTACCTTTTGAATACTTTAATCTATATCTTCAATTTTGGCTCCTTATTTGACTGAGCCAAACCATGTGAGACCCTCCAGCCCCTCCAATTATCGATGCCCATCCCCTTTAGTGAGTCACCAAACACCAAATATAATAAACAAAGCAAATAATGAGTTTTAAGGCAAATTTGACCTAATCTCTCATTTGCCTTGCTTCCCAACCAAGGCAAGGCCTCTCTAACCTCTCTTTGCTTCTCCAAAAAACGTGGGTAAGTCACCAAGAACAGAGAAGAACACTTTGATACATAGGTAAGCTTATTAAGCCATTTTATGTTCAATTTCTTCACAAATCTTTCTCCTTTCGGTGGATCTAAGCAACAACCACTTCCATCCATGGATCTAGGTTGTTTTGGAGGTTAAATGAAGGAGGAATCTCGGCCATGACAAGGGAAGAAGGTGGAGAAACCCAAACTTGTTCTTAAGGTACAAAAATGTGCTTTAAGCACTTATCTTTTGATTTCTTTAGATCCGGAGGTAAAACCTTGTTTCCTAGCCTATAATATTCTTCTTAACATACTTATTCAGTGGATCTATCAAGAGCTTCAAGGTATAGCCAGATCCAAGCCAAAAAACATTTTTGGCATTTTAAACAAGGTAAAAATTAGCCACCTTCGAATCTAAGTTATACCGGTTTTAAGCCTTGGTTTGATGCTCTTTTGCTTCTGTAAATTTAGGCCGAAGACCATCCATACTCACCTTGGTATTCTAAGGTAAATCTTACCTTGAAATATACATTAAAACACATTTTATGGTTAGATCTTGCTTGGAGACTAACTATGTCTTAATTGCTGTTTGAAAACATGTAAAAGAAGCTTTGGAAAAATAATCCTAAGCTGGTCGAAAAAACAAGCCTAAACTAGGCAAAAACAAGGTATAAATCACTTAAACCTTCACTTGGTAATTAATATGTAATTATACATATGTATATGTATATGCCGTGAGTGAACATGGTTAATAAGGTCTTATTTTGACCTTAGGTGATTAAGGAATGGTTTAATAAATTTATCTAAGTAATTAAAACAAGCATAATTGTCAAATTTAAGACATTATGTGGAAATTGGTAATTAATGGAAAGATATGGGAGAGGCCGAAAGTTTAATGCATTTTTGGACATTTATGTGTAATTTATTTTATAGACAATGTTTGAAATAAGGCCATGTATTTTAGGCCATTTTATTTATGCATTATAAGCTTTTAATTAAGTTTAGGTGCTAAATATGCATTACCGCATATTATTGGGGTCTTAGGTGTAATTAATTAAATTTTGGGGATATAAAAGAATAAAGCCAAAAATTAGAGGTTTTAATGAGTAGTTTATATAAAAATTATAAGATTTTATAAAGTTTTGGTGGTTAAATGGTAATTTCTAAAAAGTATGGGTGCAAACCGTAATTATTAGGAATTAATGGTCAAGGAAATATTAAGGAGGTCGACCTTGACCATATGGTAGGTTTTGACCAAATTAGATAAGTTAAATAACTTATTTAACGTTTATAATAAGTTATGTATTTAATTGTAACAATTTTATAACATATGTGGTAAATATGTTATTTCCGAAAATTAAGGGTGTATAATGGTATTATAAACACCCATGGGTTATTAGGAATTTTTAGGAATTTATTTGGTGGGTTTTGGAATTACGATAAATATATTATATATATATATATATAGTTATTATGTCATTATGACACTTTGGAGAAAATATGAGGTGGTGGTATAATAAATACCGAAAGTTTATGGGTTAGTAAGGGTAATATAACCCTTTGGTGAAATTTGGTGATTTTTAGAATTATATAAGAGTATTTATTAAGATATGTGTATATATATAGTTTTAATGAATTCTTAAACTATATGTTATAAATTGGGCCAATGGCAATTATAGAACATATATGGGTCTGTTCGGAATTTACAAAAATATAACCATAGGTTATACCCTTTTTTATAAGTTAGAAATGTTATATTAAATGGTATATATAACATGGTATAAATAATGGGGTGATTTTGTAATAAAGGAAACTATGGTTTATGGAAAAGAATAAGGTTTAATATATGCCTATGCGGCAATATATAATAGTTTTGTATAAAAACTATAGGTTATAAGTTAAAGGAAATAAAAATATCATATCAAATGATATTAGTATATGGTATAACATTACATAATGTTATGTGGTCAAAATAGAATTTAAATAAGTTCAAGGGTTGTACCGAATTAATAAGAGTTGGAAAATGAATTTTAGACTAAGGTCTACAATGTTATAAATGTTATAACATTATATGGTATTATATGGTTTTAGATGGAATTAATAAGTAAGGATATTCACATTAAATAATGTGACAAACTACAAATAAATAGGATTTATAAACTAAGGTATTTAATGATTAAACCTTAGGAGTTGTAAATATACAACATAAAATGTTACATAATATTAGGATAATAATCTTAATATAATTTGTATAAATAAATACAACTAATGGGAATAATCATCTAATATAAGGTGATAAAATGTGACTATAATATAAGAGTTTATTAAACTCACGAAATTTACCTACGTGGTAAATATATACATACACAAGAATAATGTATATAAGGATGAGTACATATTATGGTTGGAAACCATATAATATAATGATGGTGGTTATTACATGAAAAATAGTTACGAACTATAAGGTGTAAGTTTTTGGATGCAAATATTATTTGCTAAAGATAAGGAGTATATAATACAATGTATTATAATGGATGGTGGGAAAATAATACAATATAATATAATAATGCATGCATACATGCAACTATAGGTTATGCACCTATATTAATGGTGGATAAGATTAAAGAAAAAAATAATGAATTAAACTTAACAGTCGAAATGTTTTGACATACGAGTTTTAAAGTAACTGAAATACCCCGAACTTAAAATGGTGATTAGAATATTTTAATACAGTATTTAAGGGCCTAATAGTGCCTAAGTAATTTTTGGTAAGGAAAATAAATCCAAAAGAAATAAGAAAAACGCTTAGAAAGTGGAAAACACTAAAATAAGCGTTAAATAACCATAGGAGGTACGAGACCTCGGTTATAGTATCGTAAGGATTCCTAGTGCTTATTCATGCCTAAAAGTATACCAAGTGCTTATCATGCTAAATAGTATAAGGAATGATTCCCGAAGAAAACGATCCGAAAATGTTTAAAACGCTAATAGAGCTTTTGCGCACGTTTTTCGAGAAAACCCGAAAAACGTGATCTTAAGTGGTCAAACGAACCCGTAAAAATTATAAATCATTAAATAACATTATTAAGCATTTATGGAAGCTTAATAGCCAATAAAATCAGTATAAAACGAGAGAAATAGTAAAAACTGTCAAAAACGGGAAGTTGTGGGGTAAAAGCATAAATAAACCAAACTAGTGTGTCCACTATTGTAAATAAAATTTTCCAAACCCACAAAAGGCTGTGTACAGCCGATCCCCTTCCCTCACACACAACAAATAAGTAAATAAAGAAAGAAGAAAAGAAAGAAAGAAAAGAAAAAAGAAAAGAAAGAATACAAAAAGGTAAAAAACACTCTTTCCTCACCTTTTCTTCTCTCTCTTCCATTTCCTCCTTCCCCATCGTACTCCCTCTCTTCTTCTCCTGGTGGCTGCGATTTTGAGAAGCTCCACACCTCCTATGGCTTCTCTTCATTCTTCCTCATGCTCTAGCTCCATTTGAACTCCAAATGTAAACAAAATACATATTTGAACTCCCCTCTCAAGCTCTACATTTCTATCTTTTCAAAATCCGAAAATGAGCAACTTCATCTCCATGGGTTTTGCCCATTTGAAGAGGAAATGGTACCATTTCGAAGCATGGAGTCTCCTCTTCCACTTAAGGTAAAAAGATTCAAGAGAAAAACTCATTTCTTCATTTCCATGTCTTGGCCGATTTTTGCCCTCCTTGTAATGCCTTGTTTTCTTTGTTTGAGCTTGGTTCAACTCTCCAATGGTGGAGGAACTCTCCTTTGTACACAAGCCTTAAAAACCTCTCTTGAAACTCCAAGGTAAAACCCTAACTAATGGTGATTAAACCCTTTATTGAATTAGTGGTGTTTTAAGAGATTAGAAGTCTAATTATATCCTCCTTATGTAATTTGGGTGTTGGGATGGAGTTTGGAAACTCCATCCCCCACATGGCCGATTTTGCAAGAAAAAGAGAAGGAGAAGAAGTGAAAAGAAATGAAGGAAATATAAGCTCAAGGTAAGAGCTCTTCCTTAATGCAAAATTTTAATGCATTAGAGTAATGGGAATGGGTAAACAAGTAAAAGAACCTAAAATTGTATTAATATTGAGTTTATGAAGTTTTGAGTATTGTGAATTAGTAAGTGAATTGTAGGCCTTGGAGCCAAGTATATTGTGTATGAGAATTGGTATTAATGTTTGGTAGTGTATTGATGTATTAAGGATTGTTGTATTGCTGGTAGGACCCTTGTATGGGTGTGGCTAGAATAGGGATGAATTTGATGAGAAAGGATATGTGTGGTAAGTAAGAAAAGTAGGTGAACTATGGCGAAATTTTAGTAAGAATTGTGCATTAAAGAATGACTTGGTGAATGGGAGAACCAAGTTGTGTATTGGACTTAGAAAAGATGTTAACGGCCATGTAATGGTAATTGTGGTATGAGAGTACTAGGATGTAAAATCTGTAGCAAGAGAGAGACCAAAATGCATTGTAGAACTAGGAAGAAATTGGTGTGCAGGATTTTGTAAAATGAGTGTTGGAACTTGGGTGTAGGTAGTGTAATGACTTGGAAATGAATTGGCATGGTAAGGAGAGGTATTTGGAATGCTAAGAATGGCAAGGATTGAGGAAGTATTGGATGGGAGAATTGAATTTTAAAATCTGTAGCATAAGTGTAACAAAAACGGTTACATGTGTTGAAGAAGAAGTAAGGAAATTGTGTAAGTTGATTTAGGATTGAGAAATGAATTTGATTGGTGAATTAAGGTGATTTAGAGGATTTAATTAGTGTTTAAACATGTAGGAAACATGTGGAAATGACTAGGAAAAGATTGGGTGAGAATTGAGGTGAATTTAGAATTCAAAGTAGATAATTAAAAGGGGTTCTGCAGCCGACCCACCCAGGCGACCTACCCTAGCCTGGGTCGGTCGGACTAAATTCTGTAACCCGGGTGCTCTCTGCAGCCGACCTACCCAGGCGACCTACCCAGAGTGGGTCGGTCGGCCTTTATAAAAAAAAAAAATTAAAAATCAAAATTAAATATATATATATATACATACATGCATATATATAATATATATATATACTTATACCCATACATACATATATACATACACGTATATATATATGTATATACATACACACATATATATATATGAGTATAAGTAAGGCATTAGTGCTAGAATAATGAAGGAAAGAAAGTTAAGCACACAAGAGAAAAACTAAGAATAACGGGACAACGGGGTAAGTAAGACGGAGTAGTAATTATTTGTGTATCGTATGAACATAGTATTAATAACAATGTTGGAAACATTATCAGTGGAACAAGTGTGAACCGAGGAACAAGGGAACACACGGTAAAGCTAACCCGGTGTGAAAGGTATGATTTCCTCATGCCCCGTATGCTAACCGAGTTACGTTGATTTGTGTGCTGTATGCCGGCTAATCAAGACTAAAGCATGAAAACGGTTTATTGCCTTTCATTATATGTCTTGCTGTATGTTGTGTGAGCTAACCCTTCTTGATTGATTGTGTAGCTTCATTTGGTGCGTAGTACGACTCCTAGATGAGTTGTGTGGTGGCTCGTAGTAAGAGTCAGGTTGTGAATTAATGGAACCATAGCAACGCGCTAAACTAACGAATCAACAAACGATAACGCAACCCAACGAAACTCACAAGAATGAGAGAGAGTGTACGGGAGTAATACCCTCCCGATAACGGTTGGAGAATTGAAATGAATAATCCACAAATAATGAGTAGTGGAAGTATATCAGTAACCTCTATTAGAGGAATTAATCTTGGTGCAAGACATGAACCATGAGAGTAGTAAAGAATGATGAGGGATCTCCAAACCCCTTAGCAATTAGTCGACCCATTATGAGAGGACCCGACTGATGTAAGTATGTCCCGAACCTGAGAGTATTCGATATGTTGGGGAAACCCTTAAATCTGAGGATACTAGTCGGTAGTAATTCCCTAAGCTGGTGGAGGTTATCAAGAGAGATACTTCTAGGCTAATCCATGAGATTGTATTGTGCTCTGAGAGAAGAGTGTTGGGAATTTGAGTAGTCCGGTAAGAACGGACATTGAGTATTTGAGGAGCTAAGTGTATAGCCCTTGTATTGTAGGTCCGGTGGTGAGTCTTGTGTATGACTCCGCCCAGAGACCAAAGTAATGAGTAATGAGTATTGCGTATGTATGAGTAAAGTAATGAGTATCGAGTAAGAAGTAAGTATGAGTATGTAATGAGTACCGAGTATTGAGTACGTATGAGTAAGTATCGAGTATTGATTAGTGTAAGAGTAAGTATGGAGAATTGAGTAGTGAGTATGCACTAGTATAGTAACGAGTACAGAGTAAGGATCGTGTACGAGTAAGGTATTTATTGAACAGGAGTGATGAGTATGCAAGAGTAAGGAGTAAATATGAGTAGAGTAACGAATATCGAACACAGTACGAAGAGCAATGAATGTATAACAAATACGAATGGTTGACTATTGAATTGTCTTCCTTAGTAAGTATTGAACTTGTGTATTTATGTAGGTATCTTTGATTGTATTGTTGTAGTATGAGTATGTATGTATGCATGTAAAATGAACTCCATGTATATCCGACCCAAAGTAGTCGGCGTACCGCGGTTAGCACGCGGTATATGCGGATTTCATATGCAGCGTAAGCTGACCCCCTAGGGGGACCGTTTTTAGTGTGCAGGTACCCGAAGCTGATCACCGTTCGAGAGAGTAGGACGGGGACTGCTACGTAAGCATGGGTAGCTGTATAGTAGGGATTGGTACTTGTATTGTGATGCGAATTTGGAAGTTTAAAATGTATCGGTAATGTAAGGATTGTAGTATACTCGGTATAGTATTGTATTGGAGTTGTATTTGAATCATGGTAGAGTATGCAAGGGAAAGTGATGTATTGTGTAGAGCACTCGGTATGTTCATACTCATCAGACCGATAGTATGTAGGATTGTAACTCGCCTTGTTAGTCACGTGGGTGACTAACGGCATTGTACCCCGCCGTTGAGTATGTAAAGTCCGCTGCGAAGGTAAGTATTGTACAGTAATAACGGTATTAGCGGTAGGGGTGTTACAAAAAGTGGTATCAGAGCGAAGTATCGCTCTGATGGATGAAATACCGAGCTTAGGTAAATACGAGTTAGGAAGTAGGGACTTAGGGCTAAGGGTTGAGTGTTAGCGTGTGAGGTACGCTAGTTAGGAACTTCCGCGTGAACCGGAATCCTACAACAACCATACCCCGCCCTCCGCAACCCACGGTATTAAGATGGGAAATGATGCCAGAGAGTTGGAAAGACCCCTCACTCGGGTAAAACCCGATCTGGCAGTGCGAAACAAACCTTATTAGAAAAGAACCTGTCATACGGTAGAGTCCAAGAACTGGAAGTCCCGAAGACGGTTCCCGTTGGATGACGATGACCGCACTTAGTGGCGGAAAAATGAAGATCCTAAACAAGGATAATGGAATTTATGGCACCATGGGGCGACATGCTTCGCAGTCGCGAGAACCATGCGTAGCCAGCACGGAGAGAGAAGCACAGTCGTACAATGAGGCAAGGAAAATGGAGTAGCAACCCGAGACAAGAGAGTCTACGACTGTAATCTTTGATGACACCAACAACGGTATACAAACCGACTAAGGAGTTAGTCGAGGTTGGATTAATACCAAACCTACATGCCAAGAGGCTGCAATAACCGAACAACATAGTTCAGACAACTATGAAAGAAATCATAACACATACACCTATAGGACCACAACCTGGTTCTTAAGGATAAGTCAAGTCTCGTTAACCACGCTGAAGGTGTGAGACGCCCGGATGGACGACAATCATGTCAAGTATACTGCGAAACGACTCAGGAGATCGATCACCAAGATCAAAGGATCAAAGGAAGATCTAAGACCACCAATTGTGGATAGAAACGATACCGTAACCGGTATACGTTAACCGAAAAACAACCTACCCGCGCACTTGCCCAGGGCAAGTGCAGCAACTACAGGACGGTTGGAATACTTTTAACAACCCGTAGATACTTACTAAAGTACCACTATGACGAATGGAGCAAATATAGGATCACCAACCCTAAGTATCTAAATAATGAAACCTCGGAAAGGCCTAACGGCCCGACCATTGTATTGAGAGTATACCGATCAGCGAGAAGCTGAACTTGGTCAGGACCTGAATCATGGCAACGCCATAAAGAATTTCTTTTCACACCGAACTGTTATTTCAAAACCACAAATCCTTCTTTTAAACCTCGGATTTTTTTTAAAACCAAACTAACGGAAATACGGTGAGTATCATAGAATGATACAAGAGGAGTTGGCAATAGAATACTTCACCTAGGCGTGTGACGAACACTACGAGTGTACCCAAATACGGGATGTGGGACAACCGCACTCCGAAGGAGCTTGCGGGCCTGACATGTAGTTAGGTAAGTGGTAACGTGCCAAGATGGTACCCCACGTATGTATACATGTAGTGTACGAAACACGGGAAGTAGTCAACTCCGTTCTACGGACCCTAAGTAAATTCAAACCAGAACACTGAATACATCAAACGAGCAAAGGAAACTCAGATAAGATTACAAGCTAGGGAGTCAAGAATCTACTCCAGGAGGATGAATAAGAGTTAAAAGTGCGAGAAGCACTAACAACAGAATAAGACAATGGATATGTCTCCAAGATATCGAAGTAAAGCATGATAACTGGAAGGAATACCCAGTCTAAACACTGTAAGGCAAATGCCTAACATAACACATCAGTGTTCAACGAACGGGATGGAATTCCCAGAACAACTACCACAAACACTCAGGGTGATGTTATAAGATACCGGAAGTACCATTCATCGCCGAAGGGAATGCCAAACCCATTATAACCTAAGGAAAAGCACCAGTGGTCTACCCAAAGAACGGGAGACATCATAGCCCTCGATGGGTAACTCAGATCCAGAACCACAAGGCAGGATAACAAACTGAACATACTCATAAATGTCAGCCAAATGCTGCCATATAACCAGTACTACCCAGGAGCAAACCGTAAAGGGCATCAAGTCAACACAGTTGAACGAAATATCGTGGTAAGAACACCACAATTGGAACAACATACGGTTAGAAACACCGAAGGGATCCCACTTGACAGGGGATACCCCAAATTAATAAATGGTATCGACCAATACCAAGATACAAAAAGGGTCTCCAACAAACGGAAGCGTGATGCGACGATCTTATCATGGAGCCCAGTATCACCTCCAACCCAGCAATAGCTTATGGAGAAATAATCACTCGGAAACAACCTATGATGAGCAGAGCTCTAGGCAATATGGCTAGTAGGCCATGAAACTATTACCACACACAACCCAACGGTTGCAAAACCAACATGAACTGTATGGAGAGTGGTCAAGGATGACACCGGTGAAAGAGTAACAATCAATAATTGAGGATACCCCTCATAAATGTGAGACCGCAAGAGCGGCGGACACATGGACCCCAAGAAGGGGATATCACCAGTAACTGTCGGGGAATATAATCCTTTCAGAACTACTAATGTAGTCAAGCTTGAGCATACAATCATTGCCAAACAACGTAAGATAAGCTTCAACAGGAGCTGTTGACAACTAAGGAGTAACCGGTTCAATAAGAACTCGATATGGGAACATAAAGTAAAAGTAAATGACGCTCAAGGAGCTCAGTCGTATAAACACCAAACAACGATATAAATAGTGGAAATGCATGAGCTGAAGCTAGCATAGCGAATACCATGTAAACCAATACTGCAGAATCAGTAAGAACATGGTGCGCAACAGGCGACCAATGTATGTGAATAATCACCCAATGCTATGGGTTGTTTATACAAGATGGTAGACAGACCGGGCAACAAGCCAGGAGTCTACACCAAGTGATGAAGCACCACCTGAAGAAGGAGTAACGATCAGTCCTATTGCGATCTCATAAGAGAGTTACTGCCAAGGGTTCACGCCTCTGCACTCTGTAGGACTGAGTGTTTGGTATTGCACTTGTGTAGTCAATGATCTAGTGGGATAGCTTAGGATATGGAAAACGTAAGTAGTGGTAAATTCTTCCTTTCACCAGTGAACATGGCATAAGCCAGCTAAGCAAAAGCTTAGAAAACAAACCGTGCGGCCTAAGGCCAAAGAAGCACGAAGAGGGTGAAACACACCAACAATCACAAGATGCGAATTCCATTGGAATAAAAGTGAAAGGAGACTTAAGAAAGTCACAAGGACCGACGCATTGGAAATGCAAGGTCATACAAGTAAAGAACACTTGTAATGAACCAGAGAAACTGGTATAGTTCAGAAGCCACTAACAATAGAGGAAGCACTACAACGAGGTAGTGACTTAACCTCACCCGACAATAAGTCGGAGGAGCCAAGTGAATGATCATTACCAAACACAACAGTATGTATATAGATTTCTAGAGAACTGGTTACAAATCTAAAACTCATCGAGTTCGAGCACGATAAGAGAACACCACACTTGGTCAATAAACCTTATTTCCACAATAAGAGGGATAAAAGGGTAATGTGTAACACATTAAGATAACGAAAAGGGCGAATAACCCAAGCTATCAGGGTCGCGCAGCAGAAGCTAGTGGGCCCAGAATTCCAAGTGAATAAAAGGTTAGTCATCAATGCCTTGAAGCCATTTAGGCTAGAACCAAACCCGATTAAGAGTTAAATAACTCCAATGAAAATTCTTGATGCAGGGACTAACCGGTAATACGGTTAAGACCCAATGATCAAGGAACATTGTATAATAGACCGCATGGAAGCTGAACCACTCCATGACGGCTGAATGCCTTCGACCAATGTTCAACATTGACACATGGTAGATTACGTGGGCGTAATCCCTTAGGGGGGGGGGTAGAGCGAAAACCGCGAAATGTAATTTTACGTGACAAGGGCGTAAACTACAATGCGCATAGCGCAAAAGAATTCGTTTTGATGGTTGATACTTATGTTACATAAACATTTGTATCCACTCATCGTGCAATTGTAGTTATTTGAGAAGTAAGTATAGGAAAAAGGAGTAGAGAAACTCCAGGGGAATGAGAACCCCGATTGGTAATAGTATGAGGAACGAGTATGTATGGGAGACTTGAGGAGTATAAATCGGTATGGAACCGATGTATGTAATGAGTATAAATCGGTATGAAACCGATGTATTTTATGAGTATAAATTTGGTATAGCAAATTAATGGAATATTACACCTACGAAGTTCTTAAGTATAGTAGTTGGAGAAGATGTAGTAATGATGGATGAGATGATTAGTAAGTAAGCAAGTGAATCATATAAATCGGAAAATGTATGTGCGTGATTATGAGTAGCAAGATTAATGAGATAGAAAACGAAATAATGTTTGACGAGCTGTCTGTTTGTATTGAGGTGGGAAGTGGAACTTGATTTGCTAGTGATCAAGGGAAGCCGAACACAAATTGGGGTGGAAGGATAATTCAACACCAATGCTGATCACATTGTGGTTGAAGGACTCTGGAAGCTCCCTTAAGTGGTCACAACAATGACACTAGTAATAGGTATAATCATCATAAATGGTATTCAGGAGATGTATGCAAGTTTTCAAAATGAATTTCCAAAACTAATTTGGTACAATGTGTTTTCTTCAAACTTAAGAATGAGGACCGGTTTTAAAACCGCTCCCACGGGCGCTAGTGGATCTTCCATGCCTAGGCACGGGTATCCGGTCGAAACCATAGGAGGAGAAGCTAGTTTTGAGTCGGTGGGAGTGTTGATTAGTTTTGAAACCACTACACCGGTTGTACGGTAACAGTGTGTGTTTTGTATTTTTCCAAAGGCACTGGGGCAGCGTAGTCCCGAGTAAGTATGAGTAAGTATGAGTAAAGTATGAGTAAGTAAGTATGAGTAAGTGCCTGAGGATCTCTATATGTGCAAATGAATTTGATCAGAACCAAAGGACCGTAGAGCCAGAAAGCGTAAGTGCTCGAGTCATGACGGCCGTGAACCAGAAAGCGTAAGTGTTCAAACGTGACCGGTACCTGAGGGATCACTCTCCATTGGGGGAGGATTGTACCTAATTGTCTGCGGATGGACCCCCTTGGAGAGGAGTAAAACGGATATTTTTGATTGCTATGCATGCAGTGACATGCTGTTTGGATGCGTAGTATGCATCATGTCAAACATTTGGAGTTTGACAAGTTATATGTAGAGGTTATAACCGTAGCATAGAGTATATGTACGAGTAACAGTATTAGATTCACCAACTTTGAGGGCAAAGTTCTTTAAGGGGGTAGATTGAAATACCCCGAACTTAAATATGGTGATTAGAATATTTTAATACAGTATTTAAGGGCCTAATAGTGCCTAAGTATTTTTGGTAAGGAAAATAAATCCAAAAGAAATAAGAAAAACGCTTAGAAAGTGGAAAACGCTAAAATAAGCGTTAAATAACCATAGGAGGTACGAGACCTCGGTTATAGTATCGTAAGGATTCCTAGTGCTTATTCATGCCTAAATAGTATACGGGAATGATTCCCGAAGAAAACGGATCCGAAAAATGTATTAAAACGCTAATAGAGCTTTAGCGCACGTTTTTCGAGAAAACCCGAAAACGTGATCTTAAGTGGTCAAACGAACCCGTAAAAATTATAAATCATTAAATAACAATTATTAAGCATTATGGAAGCTTAATAGCCAATAAAATCAGTAAAACGAGAAAATAGTAAAAACTGTCAAAAACGGGAAGTTGTGGGGTAAAAGCATAAATAAACCAAACTAGTGTGTCCACTATTGTAAATAAAATTTTCCAAACCCACAAAAGGCTGTGTACAGCCGATCCCTTCCCTCACACACAACAAATAAGTAAATAAAGAAAGAAGAAAAGAAAAGAAAAGAAAAGAATACAAAAAGGTAAAAAAAACTCTCTTTCCTCACCTTTTTCTTCTCTCTCTTCCATTTCCTCCTTCCCCATCGTACTCCCTCTCTTTCTTCTCCTGGTGGCTGCGATTTTTGAGAAGCTCCACACCTCCTATGGCTTCTCTTCATTCTTCCTCATGCTCTAGCTCCATTTGAACTCCAAATGTAAAACAAATACATATTTGAACTCCCCTCTTCAAGCTCTACATTTCTATCTTTTCAAAATCCGAAAATGAGCAACTTCATCTCCATGGGTTTTGCCCATTTGAAGAGGAAATGGTACCATTTCGAAGCATGGAGTCTCCTCTTCCACTTAAGGTAAAAAGATTCAAGAGAAAAACTCATTTTCTTCATTTCCATGTCTTGGCCGATTTTTGCCCTCCTTGTAATGCCTTGTTTCTTCTTTGTTGAGCTTGGTTCAACTCTCCAATGGTGGAGGAACTCTCCTTTGTACACAAGCCTTAAAAACCTCTCTTGAAACTCCAAGGTAAAACCCTAACTAATGGTGATTTAAACCCTTTATTGAATTAGTGGTGTTTTAAGAGATTAGAAGTCTAATTATATCCTCCTTATGTAATTTGGGTGTTGGGATGGAGTTTGGAAACTCCATCCCCCCACATGGCCGATTTTGCAAGAAAAAGAGAAGGAGAAGAAGTGGAAAAGAAATGAAGGAAATATAAGCTCAAGGTAAGAGCTCTTCCTTAATGCAAAATTTTAATGCATTAGAGTAATGGGAATGGGTAAACAAGTAAAAGAACCTAAACTATTGTATTAATATTGAGTTTATGAAGTTTTGAGTATTTGTGAATTAGTAAGTGAATTGTAGGCCTTGGAGCCAAGTATATTGTGTATGAGAATTGGTATTAATGTTTGGTAGTGTATTGATGTATTAAGGATTGTTGTTATTGCTGGTAGGACCCTTGTATGGGTGTGGCTAGAATAGGGATGAATTTGATGAGAAAGGATATGTGTGGGTAAGTAAGAAAAGTAGGTGAACTATGGCGAAATTTTAGTAAGAATTGTGCATTAAAGAATGACTTGGTGAATGGGAGAACCAAGTTGTGTATTGGACTTAGAAAAGATGTTAACGGCCATGTAATGGTAATTGTGGTATGAGAGTACTAGGATGTAAAATCTGTAGCAAGAGAGAGACCAAAATGCATTGTAGAACTAGGAAGAAATTGGTGTGCAGGATTTTGTAAAATGAGTGTTGGAACTTGGGTGTAGGTAGTGTAATGACTTGGAAATGAATTGGCATGGTAAGGAGAGGTATTTGGAATGCTAAGAATGGCAAGGATTGAGGAAGTATTGGATGGGAGAATTGAATTTTAAAATCTGTAGCATAAGTGTAACAAAAACGGTTACATGTGTTGAAGAAGAAGTAAGGAAATTGTGTAAGTTGATTTAGGATTGAGAAATGAATTTGATTGGTGAATTAAGGTGATTTAGAGGATTTAATTAGTGTTTAAACATGTAGGAAACATGTGGAAATGACTAGGAAAAGATTGGGTGAGAATTGAGGTGAATTTAGAATTCAAAGTAGATAATTAAAAGGGGTTCTGCAGCCGACCCACCCAGGCGACCTACCCTAGCCTGGGTCGGTCGGACTAAATTCTGTAACCCGGGTGCTCTCTGCAGCCGACCTACCCAGGCGACCTACCCAGAGTGGGTCGGTCGGCCTTATAAAAAAAAAAAAATTAAAAATCAAATTAAATATATATATATTACATACATGCATATATATAAATATATATATATACTTATACCCATACATACATATATATACATACACGTATATATATATGTATATACACACAATATATATATGAGTATAAGTAAGGCATTAGTGCTAGAATAATGAAGGAAAGAAAGTTAAGCACACAAGAGAAAAACTAAGAATAACGGGACAACGGGGTAAGTACGGGAGTAGTAATTATTTGTGTATCGTATGAACATAGTATTAATAACAATGTTGGAAACATTATCAGTGGAACAAGTGTGAACCGAGGAACAAGGGAACACACGGTAAAGCTAACCCCGGTGAAAGGTATGATTTCCTCATGCCCCGTATGCTAACCGAGTTACGTTGATTTGTGTGCTGTATGCCGGCTAATCAAGACTAAAGCATGAAAACGGTTTATTGCCTTTCATTATATGTCTTGCTGTATGTTGTGTGAGCTAACCCTTCTTGATTGATTGTGTAGCTTCATTTGGTGCGTAGTACGACTCCTAGATGAGTCTTGTTGTGTGGTGGCTCGTAGTAAGAGTCAGGTTGTGAATTAATGGAACCATAGCAACGCGCTAAACTAACGAATCAACAAACGATAACGCAACCCAACGAAACTCACAAGAATGAGAGAGAGTGTACGGGAGTAATACCCTCCCGATAACGGTTGGAGAATTGAAATGAATAATCCACAAATAATGAGTAGTGGAAGTATATCAGTAACCTCTATTAGAGGAATTAATCTTGGTGCAAGACATGAACCATGAGAGTAGTAAAGAATGATGAGGGATCTCCAAACCCCTTAGCAATTAGTCGACCCATTATGAGAGGACCCGACTGATGTAAGTATGTCCCGAACCTGAGAGTATTCGATATGTTGGGGAAACCCTTAAATCTGAGGATACTAGTCGGTAGTAATTCCCTAAGCTGGTGGAGGTTATCAAGAGAGATACTTCTAGGCTAATCCATGAGATTGTATTGTGCTCTGAGAGAAGAGTGTTGGGAATTTGAGTAGTCCGGTAAGAACGGACATTGAGTATTTGAGGAGCTAAGTGTATAGCCCTTGTATTGTAGGTCCGGTGGTGAGTCTTGTGTATGACTCCGCCCAGAGACCAAAGTAATGAGTAATGAGTATTGCGTATGTATGAGTAAAGTAATGAGTATCGAGTAAGAAGTAAGTATGAGTATGTAATGAGTACCGAGTATTGAGTACGTATGAGTAAGTATCGAGTATTGAGTATGTAAGAGTAAGTATGGAGAATTGAGTAGTGAGTATGCACTAGTATAGTAACGAGTACAGAGTAAGGATCGTGTACGAGTAAGGTATTGAACATGGAGTGATGAGTATGCAAGAGTAAGGAGTAAATATGAGTAGAGTAACGAATATCGAACACAGTACGAAGAGCAATGAATGTATAACAAATACGAATGGTTGACTATTGAATTGTCTTCCTTAGTAAGTATTGAACTTGTGTATTTATGTAGGTATCTTTGATTGTATTGTTGTAGTATGAGTATGTATGTATGCATGTAAAATGAACTCCATGTATATCCGACCCAAAGTAGTCGGCGTACCGCGGTTAGCACGCGCGGTATATGCGGATTTCATATGCAGCGTAAGCTGACCCCCTAGGGGGACCGTTTTTAGTGTGCAGGTACCCGAAGCTGATCACCGTTCGAGAGAGTAGGACGGGGACTGCTACGTAAGCATGGGTAGCTGTATAGTAGGGATTGGTACTTGTATTGTGATGCGAATTTGGAAGTTTAAAATGTATCGGTAATGTAAGGATTGTAGTATACTCGGTATAGTATTGTATTGGAGTTGTATTTGAATCATGGTAGAGTATGCAAGGGAAAGTGATGTATTGTGTAGAGCACTCGGTATGTTCATACTCATCAGACCGATAGTATGTAGGATTGTAACTCGCCTTGTTAGTCACGTGGGTGGCTAACGGCATTGTACCCCCGCCGTTGAGTATGTAAAGTCCGCTGCGAAGGTAAGTATTGTACAGTAATAACGGTATTAGCGGTAGGGGTGTTACAAAAAGTGGTATCAGAGCGAAGTAAGTATCTCTGATGGATGAAATACCGAGCTTAGGTAAATACCGAGTTAGGAAGTAGGGACTTAGGGCTAAGGGTTGAGTGTTAGCGTGTGAGGTACGCTAGTTAGGAACTTCCGCGTGAACCGGAATCCTACAACAACCATACCCCGCCCTCCGCAACCCACGGTATTAAGATGGGAAATGATGCCAGAGAGTTGGAAAGACCCCTCACACTCGGGTAAAACCCGATCTGGCAGTGCGAAACAAACCTTATTAGAAAAGAACCTGTCATACGGTAGAGTCCAAGAACTGGAAGTCCCGAAGACGGTTCCCGTTGGATGACGATGACCGCACTTAGTGGCGGAAAAATGAAGATCCTAAACACAAGGATAATGGAATTTATGGCACCATGGGGCGACATGCTTCGCAGTCGCGAGAACCATGCGTAGCCAGCACGGAGAGAAGCACAGTCGTACAATGAGGCAAGGAAAATGGAGTAGCAACCCGAGACAAGAGAGTCTACGAACTGTAATCTTTGATGACACCAACAACGGTATACAAACCGACTAAGGAGTTAGTCGAGGTTGGATTAATACCAAACCTACATGCCAAGAGGCTGCAATAACCGAACAACATAGTTCAGACAACTATGAAAGAAATCATAACACATACACCTATAGGACCACAACCTGGTTCTTAAGGATAAGTCAAGTCTCGTTAACCACGCTGAAGGTGTGAGACGCCCGGATGGACGACAATCATGTCAAGTATACTGCGAAACGACTCAGGAGATCGATCACCAAGATCAAAGGATCAAAGGAAGATCTAATAAGACCACCAATTGTGGATAGAAACGATACCGTAACCGGTATACGTTAACCGAAAAAAAAACCTACCCGCGCACTTGCCCAGGGCAAGTGCAGCAACTACAGGACGGTTGGAATACTTTTAACAACCCGTAGATACTTACTAAAGTACCACTATGACGAATGGAGCAAATATAGGATCACCAACCCTAAGTATCTAAATAATGAAACCTCGGAAAGGCCTAACGGCCCGACCATTGTATTGAGAGTATACCGATCAGCGAGAAGCTGAACTTGGTCAGGACCTGAATCATGGCAACGCCATAAAGAATTTCTTTTCACACCGAACTGTTATTTCAAAACACAAATCCTTCTTTTAAACCTCGGATTTTTTTAAAACCAAACTAACGGAAATACGGTGAGTATCATAGAATGATACAAGAGGAGTTGGCAATAGAATACTTCACCTAGGCGTGTGACGAACACTACGAGTGTACCCAAATACGGGATGTGGGACAACCGCACTCCGAAGGAGCTTGCGGGCCTGACATGTAGTTAGGTAAGTGGTAACGTGCCAAGATGGTACCCCACGTATGTATACATGTAGTGTACGAAACACGGGAAGTAGTCAACTCCGTTCTACGGACCCTAAGTAAATTCAAACCAGAACACTGAATACATCAAACGAGCAAAGGAAACTCAGATAAGATTACAAGCTAGGGAGTCAAGAATCTACTCCAGGAGGATGAATAAGAGTTAAAAGTGCGAGAAGCACTAACAACAGAATAAGACAATGGATATGTCTCCAAGATATCGAAGTAAAGCATGATAACTGGAAGGAATACCCAGTCTAAACACTGTAAGGCAAATGCCTAACATAAACACATCAGTGTTCAACGAACGGGATGGAATTCCCAGAACAACTACCACAAACACTCAGGGTGATGTTATAAGATACCGGAAGTACCATTCATCGCCGAAGGGAATGCCAAACCCATTATAACCTAAGGAAAAGCACCAGTGGTCTACCCAAAGAACGGGAGACATCATAGCCCTCGATGGGTAACTCAGATCCAGAACCACAAGGCAGGATAACAAACTGAACATACTCATAAATGTCAGCCAAATGCTGCCATATAACCAGTACTACCCAGGAGCAAACCGTAAAGGGCATCAAGTCAACACAGTTGAACGAAATATCGTGGTAAGAACACCACAATTGGAACAACATACGGTTAGAACACCGAAGGGATCCCACTTGACAGGGGATACCCCAAATTAATAAATGGTATCGACCAATACCAAGATACAAAAAGGGTCTCCAACAAACGGAAGCGTGATGCGACGATCTTATCATGGAGCCCAGTATCACCTCCAACCCAGCAATAGCTTATGGAGAAATAATCACTCGGAAACAACCTATGATGAGCAGAGCTCTAGGCAATATGGCTAGTAGGCCATGAAACTATTACCACACACAACCCAACGGTTGCAAAACCAACATGAACTGTATGGAGAGTGGTCAAGGATGACACCGGTGAAAGAGTAACAATCAATAATTGAGGATACCCCTCATAAATGTGAGACCGCAAGAGCGGCGGACACATGGACCCCAAGAAGGGGATATCACCAGTAACTGTCGGGGAATATAATCCTTTCAGAACTACTAATGTAGTCAAGCTTGAGCATACAATCATTGCCAAACAACGTAAGATAAGCTTCAACAGGAGCTGTTGACAACTAAGGAGTAAACGGTTCAATAAGAACTCGATATATGGGAACATAAAGTAAAAGTAAATGACGCTCAAGGAGCTCAGTCGTATAAACACCAAACAACGATATAAATAGTGGAAATGCATGAGCTGAAGCTAGCATAGCGAATACCATGTAAACCAATACTGCAGAATCAGTAAGAACATGGTGCGCAACAGGCGACCAATGTATGTGAATAATCACCCAATGCTATGGGTTGTTTATACAAGATGGTAGACAGACCGGGCAACAAGCCAGGAGTCTACACCAAGTGATGAAGCACCACCTGAAGGAGTAACGATCAGTCCTATTGCGATCTCATAAGAGAGTTACTGCCAAGGGTTCACGCCTCTGCACTCTATAGGACTGAGTGTTTTGGTATTGCACTTGTGTAGTCAATGATCTAGTGGGATAGCTTAGGATATGGAAAACGTAAGTAGTGGTAAATTCTTCCTTTCACCAGTGAACATGGCATAAGCCAGCTAAGCAAAAGCTTAGAAACAAACCGTGCGGCCTAAGGCCAAAGAAGCACGAAGAGGGTGAAACACACCAACAATCACAAGATGCGAATTCCATTGGAATAAAAGTGAAAGGAGACTTAAGAAAGTCACAAGGACCGAGCATTGGAAATGCAAGGTCATACAAGTAAAGAACACTTGTAATGAACCAGAGAAACTGGTATAGTTCAGAAGCCACTAACAATAGAGGAAGCACTACAACGGGGTAGTGACTTAACCTCACCCGACAATAAGTCGGAGGAGCAAAGTGAATGATCATTACCAAACACAACAGTATGTATATAGATTTCTAGAGAACTGGTTACAAATCTAAAACTCATCGAGTTCGAGCACGATAAGAGAACACCACACTTGGTCAATAAACCTTATTTCCACAATAAGAGGGATAAAAGGGTAAAGGGTAATGTGTAACACATTAAGATAACGAAAAGGGCGAATAACCCAAGCTATCAGGGTCGCGCAGCAGAAGCTAGTGGGCCCAGAATTCCAAGTGAATAAAAGGTTAGTCATCAATGCCTTGAAGCCATTTAGGCTAGAACCAACCCGATTAAGAGTTAAATAACTCCAATGAAAATTCTTGATGCAGAGGACTAACCGGTAATACGGTTTTAAGACCCAATGATCAAGGAACATTGTTATAATAACCGCTATTTAAGACTGAACACTCCATGAAGCGGCTGATGCCTTCGACCAATGTTCAACATTGACACATGGTAGATTACGTGGGCGTAATCCCTTTTAGGGGGGGTAGAGCGAAAACCGCGAAATGTATATTTTACGTGACAAGGGCGTAAACTACAATGCGCATAGCGCAAAAGAATTCGTTTTGATGGTTGATACTTATGTTACATAAACATTTGTATCCGCACATCGTGCAATTGTAGTTATTTGAGAAGTAAGTATAGGAAAAAGGAGTAGAGAAACTCCAGGGGAATGAGAACCCCGATTGGTAATAGTATGAGGAACGAGTATGTATGGGAGACTTGAGGAGTATAAATCGGTATGGAACCGATGTATGTAATGAGTATAAATCGGTATGAAACCGATGTATTTTATGAGTATAAATTTGGTATAGCAAATTAATGGAATATTACACCTACGAAGTTCTTAAGTATAGTAGTTGGAGAAGATGTAGTAATGATGGATGAGATGATTAGTAAGTAAGCAAGTGAATCATATAAATCGGAAAATGTATGTGCGTGATTATGAGTAGCAAGATTAATGAGATAGAAAACGAAATAATGTTTGACGAGCTGTTGTTTGTATTGAGGTGGGAAGTGGAACTTGATTTGCTAGTGATCAAGGGAAGCCGAACACAAATTGGGTGGAAGGATAATTCAACACCAATGCTGATCACATTGTGGTTGAAGGACTCTGGAAGCTCCCTTAAGTGGTCACAACAATGACACTAGTAATAGGTATAATCATCATAATGGTATTCAGGAGATGTATGCAAGTTTTCAAAATGAATTCCAAAACTAATTTGGTACAATGTGTTTTCTTCAAACTTAAGAATGAGGACCGGTTTTAAAACCGCTCCCACGGGCGCTAGTGGATCTTCCATGCCTAGGCACGGGTATCCGGTCGAAACCATATGAGGAGAAGCTAGTTTTGAGTCGTGGGAGTGTTGATTAGTTTTGAAACCACTACACCGTTTGTACGGTAACAGTGTGTGTTTTGTATTTTTCCAAAGGCACTGGGGCAGCGTAGTCCCGAGTAAGTATGAGTAAGTATGGAGTAAAGTATGAGTAAGTAAGTATGAGTAAGTGCCTGAGGATCTCTATATGTGCAAATGAATTTGATCAGAACCAAAGGACCGTAGAGCCAGAAAGCGTAAGTGCTCGAGTTATGACGGCCGTGAACCAGAAAGCGTAAGTGTTCAAACGTGACCGGTACCTGAGGGATCACTCTCCATTGGGGGAGGATTGTACCTAATTGTCTGCGGATGACCCCCTTGGAGAGGAGTAAAACGGATATTTTTGATTGCTATGCATGTAGTGACATGCTGTTTGGATGCGTAGTATGCATCATGTCAAACATTTGGAGTTTGACAAGTTATATGTAGAGGTTATAACCGTAGCATAGAGTATATGTACGAGTAACAGTATTGATTCACCAACTTTGAGGGCAAAGTTCTTTAAGGGGGGTAGATTGAAATACCCGAACTTAAATATGGTGATTAGAATATTTTAATACAGTTTTTAAGGCCTAATAGTGCCTAAGTAATTTTTGGTAAGGAAAATAAATCCAAAAGAAATAAGAAAAACGCTTAGAAAGTGGAAAACACTAAAATAAGCGTTAAATAACCATAGGAGGTACGAGACCTCGGTTATAGTATCGTAAGGATTCCTAGTGCTTATTCATGCCTAAATAGTATACGGGAATGATTCCCGAAGAAAACGGATCCGAAAAATGTATTAAAACGCTAATAGAGCTTTAGCGCACGTTTTTCGAGAAAACCCAAAAACGTGATCTTAAGTGGTCAAACGAACCCGTAAAAATTATAAATCATTAAATAACAATTATTAAGCATTTATGGAAGCTTAATAGCCAATAAAATCAGTAAAACGAGAAAATAGTAAAAACTGTCAAAAACGGGAAGTTGTGGGGTAAAAGCATAAATAAACCATAGTGTGTCCACTATTGTAAATAAAATTTTCCAAACCCACAAAAGCTGTGTACAGCCGATCCCCTTCCCTCACACACAACAAATAAGTAAATAAAGAAAGAAGAAAAGAAAGAAGAAAAGAAAAGAATACAAAAAGGTAAAAAACACTCTCTTTCCTCACCTTTTTCTTCTCTCTCTTCCATTTCCTCCTTCCCCCATCGTACTCCCTCTCTTTCTTCTCCTGGTGGCTGCGATTTTTGAGAAGCTCCACACCTCCTATGGCTTCTCTTCATTCTTCCTCATGCTCTAGCTCCATTTGAACTCCAAATGTAAAACAAAATACATATTTGAACTCCCCTCTTCAAGCTCTACATTTCAATCTTTTCAAAATCCGAAAATGAGCAACTTCATCTCCATGGGTTTTGCCCATTTGAAGAGGAAATGGTACCATTTCGAAGCATGGAGTCTCCTCTTCCACTTAAGGTAAAAAGATTCAAGAGAAAAACTCATTTTCTTCATTTCCATGTCTTGGCCGATTTTTGCCCTCCTTGTAATGCCTTGTTTCTTCTTTGTTTGAGCTTGGTTCAACTCTCCAATGGTGGAGGAACTCTCCTTTGTACACAAGCCTTAAAAACCTCTCTTGAAACTCCAAGGTAAAACCCTAACTAATGGTGATTTAAACCCTTTATTGAATTAGTGGTGTTTTAAGAGATTAGAAGTCTAATTATATCCTCCTTATGTAATTTGGGTGTTGGGATGGAGTTTGGAAACTCCATCCCCCCACATGGCCGATTTTGCAAGAAAAAGAGAAGAGAAGAAGTGAAAAGAAATGAAGGAAATATAAGCTCAAGGTAAGAGCTCTTCCTTAATGCAAAATTTTAATGCATTAGAGTAATGGGAATGGGTAAACAAGTAAAAGAACCTAAACTATTGTATTAATATTGAGTTTATGAAGTTTTGAGTATTTGTGAATTAGTAAGTGAATTGTAGGCCTTGGAGCCAAGTATATTGGTGTATGAGAATTGGTATTAATGTTTGGTAGTGTATTGATGTATTAAGGATTGTTGTTATGCTGGTAGGACCCTTGTATGGGTGTGGCTAGAATAGGGATGAATTTGATGAGAAAGGATATGTGTGGGTAAGTAAGAAAAGTAGGTGAACTATGGCGAAATTTTAGTAAGAATTGTGCATTAAAGAATGACTTGGTGAATGGGAGAACCAAGTTGTGTATTGGACTTAGAAAAGATGTTAACGGCCATGTAATGGTAATTGTGGTATGAGAGTACTAGGATGTAAAATCTGTAGCAAGAGAGAGACCAAATGCATTGTAGAACTAGAAGAAATTGGTGTGCAGGATTTTGTAAAATGAGTGTTGGAACTTGGGTGTAGTAGTGTAATGACTTGGAAATGAATTGGCATGGTAAGGAGAGGTATTTGGAATGCTAAGAATGGCAAGGATTGAGGAAGTATTGGATGGGAGAATTGAATTTTAAAATCTGTAGCATAAGTGTAACAAAAACGGTTACATGTGATGAAGAAGAAGTAAGGAAATTGTGTAAGTTGATTTAGGATTGAGAAATGAATTTGATTGGTGAATTAAGGTGATTTAGAGGATTAATTAGTGTTTAAACATGTAGGAAACATGTGGAAATGACTAGGAAAAGATTGGGTGAGAATTGAGGTGAATTTAGAATTCAAAGTAGATAATTAAAAGGGGTTCTGCAGCCGACCCACCCAGGCGACCTACCCTAGCCTGGGTCGGTCGGACTAAATTCTGTAACCCGGGTGCTCTCTGCAGCCGACCTACCCAGGCGACCTACCCAGAGTGGGTCGGTCGGCCTTTATAAAAAAAAAAAAATTAAAAATCAAATTAAATATATATATATATACATACATGCATATATATAAATAATATATATACTTATACCCATACATACATATATATACATACACGTATATATATATGTATATACATACACACATATATATGAGTATAAGTAAGGCATTAGTGCTAGAATAATGAAGGAAAGAAAGTTAAGCACACAAGAGAAAAACTAAGAATAACGGGACAACGGGGTAAGTACGGGAGTAGTAATTATTTGTGTATCGTATGAACATAGTATTAATAACAATGTTGGAAACATTATCAGTGGAACAAGTGTGAACCGAGGAACAAGGGAACACACGGTAAAGCTAACCCCGTAAAAGGTATGTTTCCTCATGCCCCGTATGCTAACCGAGTTACGTTGATTTGTGTGCTGTATGCCGGCTAATCAAGACTAAAGCATGAAAACGGTTTATTGTCTTTCATTATATGTCTTGCTGTATGTTGTGTGAGCTAACCCTTCTTGATTGATTGTGTAGCTTCATTTGGTGCGTAGTACGACTCCTAGATGAGTCTTGTTGTGTGGTGGCTCGTAGTAAGAGTCAGGTTGTGAATTAATGGAACCATAGCAACACGCTAAACTAACGAATCAACAAACGATAACGCAACCCAACGAAACTCACAAGAATGAGAGAGTGTACGGGAGTAATACCCTCCCGATAACGGTTGGAGAATTGAAATGAATAATCCACAAATAATGAGTAGTGGAAGTATATCAGTAACCTCTATTAGAGGAATTAATCTTGGTGCAAGACATGAACCATGAGAGTAGTAAAGAATGATGAGGGATCTCCAAACCCCTTAGCAATTAGTCGACCCATTATGAGAGGACCCGACTGATGTAAGTATGTCCCGAACCTGAGAGTATTCGATATGTTGGGGAAACCCTTAAATCTGAGGATACTAGTCGGTAGTAATTCCCTAAGCTGGTGGAGGTTATCAAGAGAGATACTTCTAGGCTAATCCATGAGATTGTATTGTGCTCTGAGAGAAGAGTGTTGGGAATTTGAGTAGTCCGGTAAGAACGGACATTGAGTATTTGAGGAGCTAAGTGTATAGCCCTTATTGTAGGTCCGGTGGTGAGTCTTGTGTATGACTCCGCCCAGAGACCAAAGTAATGAGTAATGAGTATTGCGTATGTATGAGTAAAGTAATGAGTATCGAGTAAGAAGTAAGTATGAGTATGTAATGAGTACCGAGTATTGAGTACGTATGAGTAAGTATCGAGTATTGAGTATGTAAGAGTAAGTATGGAGAATTGAGTAGTGAGTATGCACTAGTATAGTAACGAGTACAGAGTAAGGATCGTGTACGAGTAAGGTATTGAACATGGAGTGATGAGTATGCAAGAGTAAGGAGTAAATATGAGTAGAGTAACGAATATCGAACACAGTACGAAGAGCAATAATGTATAACAAATACGAATGGTTGACTATTGAATTGTCTTCCTTAGTAAGTATTGAACTTGTGTATTTATGTAGGTATCTTTTGATTGTATTGTTGTAGTATGAGTATGTATGTATGCATGTAAAATGAACTCCATGTATATCCGACCCAAAGTAGTCGGCGTACCGCGGTTAGCACGCGGTATATGCGGATTTCATATGCAGCGTAAGCTGACCCCCCTAGGGGGACCGTTTTTAGTGTGCAGGTACCCGAAGCTGATCACCGTTCGAGAGAGTAGGACGGGGACTGCTACGTAAGCATGGGTAGCTGTATAGTAGGGATTGGTACTTGTATTGTGATGCGAATTTGGAAGTTTAAATGTATCGGTAATGTAAGGATTGTAGTATACTCGGTATAGTATTGTATTGGAGTTGTATTTGAATCATGGTAGAGTATGCAAGGGAAAGTGATGTATTGTGTAGAGCACTCGGTATGTTCATACTCATCAGACCGATAGTATGTAGGATTGTAACTCGCCTTGTTAGTCACGTGGGTGGCTAACGGCATTGTACCCCCGCCGTTGAGTATGTAAAGTCCGCTGCGAAGGTAAGTATTGTACGTAATAACGGTATTAGCGGTAGGGGTGTTACAGTAACAAAGCCGACCGGTTTAGAGAAACCCGTAACAAATAACTGTAGAAAATAGGGATGAACTGTCGGGTTACTTGTTATTCGGAAATACCGGATTAGTTAGTCATGGAGACTGACTTATAGTTTTAATACCGTTTAGATTATACTTCAGACGAGGACACTTGACGAGCTAGTGGACTACACTGCGCATCCTAGGTCTTGGTGAACGGTATGTAAAGGGGTTTGATCCGGGTTGTCCTAAGGAATTCCTTGGGCTCGGATTTGGTTGATATAACTTGTGTGTTATGTGTGTGTATACATGTATGTGATTAAGTGTTACTGCATTATTTATTTATGCATGAGCGTCCCACGGGACTAACACTACGTCGACTATAGATCGACTTATATGAACATACATATACGTTAATGTGATAACATGACGGTTACTTGATATAATACCATAGTATTAATATTAAGTATATGGTGAACCTAAGTAAAATCTTAGGAACGAGTCACGACATTGTCAGTCTCTAGAGCATGGATCTCGAACATGAATATAACCTAGATTACTTCTAGGTAGGCGTGAGACCCATTGGGCAGCTAATTAATAATTATTCTCCATAAGACTAAGAGCATATCTTAAACATTATGAGAGAGAGATGTTATGAGTTGAGGTGAGGAATCCCGGTGGTTTACGAACTACTTGGTTGCGCATTTGTGATCACTGAGGGGTTTCCGATTAGATTCCGCTCCAGGTTATACCCAACGAGCCCAAACTGGATCTTGGGTCAGGTGGCTACGGCCTTTATATGGACGTCTTACGAGACATAAGAGAATAGTCAGGGGCCTCCGGCCTGACTGGCGAAATGAGCACCTTTGTGTGTACGGGAGGACTACCGTCCATGGTGAGGTTATCGGGTTGTCCTAACATGACGCCCAACTGGTATTAATTAAACATGGTTGGATGGGGCCTTAAAGGCCAAGATAAATTAACTATAGAAACTGTACGCTACGGCGATTGTACATTGTACATATGGATGGGGCCTTGAAGGCCAAATTAAACTAAATTAATAAAGGATGGCGTACGCTACGGCGATTGTACAATGTACATTATACTGTAATTATTCGATACGTTCGATATACAAATGTTGTTTGAGATATTAAATGAATGTTTGGATTGGATGGATGGTTAAGTGTTTATGAATATTTGGATGGAGGTTTATGTATATTTATGCATGTTTATTATAGTATTGATTATATTGTAAAATGGTAAAGCATGAAACCAATCTAATAATAAGATAGTTAAAATGACTAAGTGACCATTAGGGTCCAGGCCCGGCATACTCAGCGTCTATCGCTGATACTACACCATTGCAGGTTGTTGATTATCGCCGAAGCCGAAGTGCGGGAACAGGCTAATTAGAGTTTATTTTAATTACCGCACATGGAGTTGTATTATGGTAAGGTTATGTATATTCAGGATTGGGTAGACGCTCACTTGTCGATGTTTATGATTTATGGACTTAGTATGATGTATAGGAGTTTTCTCGTTATCACGGCGGTTAGCAGTTTGTTTATGTTGGAAGTTGGATGTAGTTTGGCTTCGTTGCTCGCATGGGCGAGTAATGGCCGGTGACACCCGAGTGAGTAATATTGTTGTTATTAATTCTTCCGCTGTAAGACGTTTTATTTATTGCTACGAGAGAGATTATTACGTGATTATGGAGAGGGGTGTTACATGCAGTTTATTTAGAAATGGACAAGAGAGAAAAGAATCATAGGGAAAAACCTATACATAAATTCTAAAAAGTCATTAAAGGGGGAATTTGAGATAACTTCTTCTGAACTCTTTTACTTCATCTTCGAGCTTCTGACTGACTGCTTGTTCATGTGCGGGCTCTTGATTGGTCATTCGCTCATCTTCGGGTTCAGGCAGCAAGGTGACACTATGATCAAGAGAAACTGGTTGGTGATCTTTTGACCCTCAGCAACTTCAGACTCGAACGGTCATTGCTGGTCTTCATGTTGCTCGACTCGAGTTGGTGCTCCTCTGATTTTCGGTTCGAACTGTTGTTGTCGATCTTCATGTGCTCCATCTACTCCGACGAGGAAAATGAGGGGCATTTTTTGATAAAGGAAAGGTGAATGATCGAGCACAAAATCTTTGTGAAAATCCACCACTTTCGTGAAAACACGAAATGACTAGTACGCTCCACGGTAATGACCGCTGCTCTTGAAGGTGGGTTGAACTTCAAAAATAGCGGGTCACAACATGGGGACTAAATCATTTATTTTGAAATACATTTGAGTAAACCGACTTTGAAAACGGTTTTCGAAACTATTTTAAAATAAGATCCGTGAAAATTGTTGTTTGAAATTCATTTGTAACAAGTAGGGTTTTGAAATCTGTTGTTGAAAATATTTTTAAAATAGCATTTGTGAGAAGTGATGTTTAAAAATCATTTATAAACAGTAGATTTTTGAAATCCGTTCTTTGCAAAATGTTTGACAAAGCTTATTTTTTTGAAGACTTTGATTGAAACCGTTTTGAAAACTGTTTTGGAAATAACAATTTTAAAAATCATTATTTTTTGAAATCATTCGAGGATGACTTTGAAGATATTTCATTAGAGTGATTGACATGATTCATTTTCTGATTTTTGCCAATTTTTGAAACGTGATCACACATAGATGTAAGTGCAAAATAAAAATCGTGGCTGATTTTATGTGGAGCTGAGTGTGCATGATTGGGATAATCACCTTCCAGGTCAATCAATGCTTCCATACCACCGGGGGAACCGTCGTCCCTTCACTGTTCATCTCTCGGGATTTATCTCTGTTACGCCTTGTGGGGCACGTCATCGAGAAAGACCGGAGTGCTTGTAACACCCCATCCAACAACAAACACATAACGACAATCTGCAGCGGAATACACACCTCATCAAATAACTTAACTCGTTGGTGTTACACGCCGTTAACCACCCACGTGGCTAACAAGGCTATTACATACACATTGTACCGGTCTGATGGACTAGATTCCCGAGCAATTGTACATCACTATACTTCTTCATTAACAACCATCTTACATTAACCTTACTAATGTACCGAGTATTACAACTGATGCCGATAACAACTTCGGTCTTACTACTCCTACTGTATATATATCTTACATGATTACCCATGTACCACGACTACACCCCGTCCTACTCTCGAACGGCTTCCAGCTCCTTGAACCTGAAATAGGAAAAGAAGAGAAAGGGTGGCCCCCAAGGGGCTCAGCACCTTTGCTGGTATGGTAATCCCGCAGCCCACATGCTACCGGGCCACGCACAACTAATTGTCGTCTTAGCATGCGATTGATTATATTTAAATCATGCATGCAACTGTGAACACACAACACATAACATTTCGCCTCAATGGGCTCAACAAACGGATAATACATCCTTACTTGATAAGTCACTCATGGTATTCATTATCCCTAGAGTGTTCCTCCTCTAACGGAGCTACTTCCTTAATAGACGACACTTACCCTTAAGTCGGGTTATCCTTAAACGCCTCTTATCACAAACTGGGATTCATTTCCATGATCCACACACTCCATATCTTACACCATATAACATTCCTCACATAACCAAACATAACAACACTTTTCACGTTTCGACGTGCACATGAAAACATCGCAATAGGAATTGCATTACAACAACATCACATAACATAACGGGAACGGTCCTCTTAGGAACCGACCCAAACATAGTTAATTCACTGGTGAGCCTAGAGAATGGTGTCACTCTCATGGTAAGCTCGTTATACAATAACAACAACACTCATTACCGTCCTAATAGTCGGATGAGTACTTAAGTTAAGATGGTTCGGGTTTGGAGGCCCGAACACACCACACACACATGTTCCCCCTAAACCGATCTTAAGTCAAATAGCTAAGCTTTGGAATAAGCTAATGGGAGATCATAACCCGTGAGGGAAACAACCATAACAGAGAAAGGGTAAGGCTAAGAAGGATACCCACTCCCAAACAACGCGCGACCGGCCAAACCGGATTCCTCACCACTGTTAGTACATACTTACTTTTAGATATTAGTTAGAACCCCACTATGGAGTCTATCACATCTACACACCATACAGTTACAACTGGGTTAAACACACAAGGGAGATCCCTACATTCACATACACATATCACACAATTAACCACACATAGCCGTGGTTAGTACGTCCCATGGTTCGGGTCGTTTACTCCGAATACCGAACTCTCATGTGATCCTAGACTCAGTTAACTAAGGTTAACACTTCCGAGGTTAAATGGTATCGGAGTTGTACACGCCACATAAATGAATTACTGTAAACTCATTACATGTTTAATCTTACAACGTGGCAAACATACAGAAAAACACATTGGCATACAAGCCGGTGTAATCCGGTAGGACACGGGTTGCAAGAAAACCATACTTGTCACCGGAGTCCACTTTATCATGTCCACTTATGTTCCTCGAGCAATTCTCGAACAACTGATAACATTACAATTACTTTCATTAACATTGGAGTAACATGCTTGTTTAACGTCTAATGCGCCCATAGTTACCCCGTCGTCCCGTTATATTTAATTTTACACTTGTGATCTTAAGTTCACAACTCTCACATCAAACATAACATTTGTTTACACACTTTAAGACCTTTACATGTCACCAAACAAGGCCTAAACATCATCTAAAACCATTACCATTCAATCCCCCATCATCTGGGGCGGTCCCAGGGGCGGTCCACAACAGATGCTACACGTTTTTTTTTTCACTTCTCTGCACTGGACCTCCCCACAGGGGCGGTCCGTAGGGGCGGTCCACTGCAGAACCAATTTTCTAATGTGCTTTTCTCCCCTTTCTGAACTCCAAATTCATCCCAATTTTTTCCTATGCTTTACACATGTTCTCCCACATGTTTTAACATCTTTTGGGCACACTTAAACCCTCTCGAAACATCCCAAAAATTCCTTAAACTTTTACTCAACTTTTACTAAGTCCTTAACACTTAGAACATTTTTTTCTTACACTTGTAACTTGTATTCTTGCCTAAAACTCACCTAACCAAAGTACTCCCTCACTATCTTATAACCACCCTTTTAAACATCATTTGCACTATACACTCATCCCTTTTACACACACTCCTCAAGTCTTTCCCACAAGTTCATAATTAAACCTTCGCAAGGCGTTACACTTCCATTGTTCACCAAACTTTGCACAAGACTTTACGACACCTCCACCATCACCTTGGTGTATCAATAAATCATCCATTTGTTCCCTAAACTCCAAGACTATGCCTAAGCATCTTAACACCTAAGAACACCTTAATTCACTTTCTTTCACCATCTTAAACTTTAAAATTCCTAGTACCTTCTAGGTCATAAATCTCATTACAACACATAAACTCTTTTGTTTATCAACTAAATTTCGCCATAGCTTCTCTTGTATCACCTTACACCAAAACACATTGTTTTTCACCTTTAGACAATCAAGAACATTCAATCTCTTAATACACACTCTTATACACAAACATATGGTTTTTCATCCTTTAACCATCAAACACATTCACCTTCACAAGAGATGTTCTTTACACATAACTAAACCTTTAAACTACACTACATCACAATATAGTGCATAAACTTAAATTTCTTGGCACTTAGGCCCTTAAATAACATGGCTCTTAGGCCCTTAAATTGCATAAACCTTAAACACTGAATTTCCACATAAATAATGCCTTTGACCTGCAATTACATACAACAATGCTCCCATGTCCTTTTAGTCCACCTTGTGGATAGTTTTCTATCTCATTTCCCATTGGATCTTTAGGTTAATTATTAAGCAAATATAGCTCAATTTCCTAGTACATAAAACTACATTAAGAGAGGTCATTTACCTCTTTGTTTTCCAAGCTTTCCCACATGTTTTCTCTTGTTCTTTCTTGGTTGAAAATCGGCAAGGAGCTTTTATCACTTGTCAATCTTCTAACCAATACACATATAAGGGTAATAAGCATTAAGTATAATACTTAAACTCATAATTAAACCCTAGGTTACATAAGTGTCCTTAAAACACTAAAATTGATGTTTACCTTTGGAATTTGAAAGGGAACTTGGATAAGTAGCAAGATAGGACTCCTCCTAGTCCATTGAAGATTGAATTAAGATAAGAATAGAGCAAGACAAGGCACCATTAAGGGGTGAATTTTCGGCTATACACAAAAATGAAGATGAAGAGGGGAAAATACGCCCAGAAGACCCAAAAAGAGAGCAACAACCCAACAGAGCAAAGAGCAGGGAAAAGGGAGGCCAAGGCAACGACCGGGCGTCCCCGTCCAGGCCCAGGTAGGCCGCAAGCAGCGACCGGTCGTCTGTGACCGGTCGCCATAGGAAGCATTTCGATCGGTCATTTACGACCAGTCGCCAGGAGTACGAGATATAGTATAGAAGGCGCCCGGTCGTTTGTGACCGGGCACCAAATATACCAAATATAGCACGGATACGACCGGTCGCCTGTGACCGGCCCGTAAGAGGGCAAAACAAGTACGGGTAGCGACCAAAAGATAGGGAAATTAGGGTAAGATATTTATCAGATATTTTTAGGCTCGCCAAGATATTTATGTGCCAACCTGGCACAATGTAACGGGCTAAAAGGCCAGTGATAAACACTATAAATAGGGGTTCACCCCCTCAATAAAAGACACGCGAACAGTACCCGAGAATCCTCACTATTGCATTGTGCTGTCACGAATCCCTCTTTCTTTCTCCCTCACCCCTTCTTTCGGTAACAAGGTAACTCGATAGAACTTGAAGAGCTTGATGATAGATTAGGACCCTGATTGAGGAATTGCGAGAGACTGCTTAGGAACCTAGGGATTTATACCATTTCATTTGGCGCCATCTGTGGGAAGAGAACAGCTCAGATCTAGCAACCACTAGTCCACCAACAAGAATAGTAACTTTGGAAAACATACGAAGTCGACACATCTGAGAGCAAAATTGTGTTTTTTGCAGGTTAGGTACGAAGATGGCACCCAGAACAAGGAAAAATCTGCAAACCAACGACGGAAGCACTGGGCCCGAGGCAACCCACGACTCCATTTCCAAAAAAGACTTGGAAAACATGCTGGCGAGCCTCACTAGATCAATCGACGAAAAAATCGTGGAAGGAAACGAGCTCCTGCAACAGGAATTGATGCAGAGGGACGAGGAATTCCAGCGAAAGTGGGAGGAGATGTCCGAGGCGATAGATCCCTGAAGGGACGGGATGCGGCCGGAAGCAATGACGGGAAAAGAGGCACCCGTGGGGAGGCCTTAATCACCATCGAAGAAGAAGAAGATGATACCATTGACATGAGCCTGTACCCCTTCTCTGAGAAGATCCGCAGAGCTAAACTCCCGCCTCACTTCGTCGCCCCGGCGGTGGAGAAGTACGATGGCACTGGGGATCCCGCTCAGCACATAAAGAAGTTCATGTTCGCCATGAACACCCAGGGGATTAGCTCCCTCGCCCTGTGCAATTTGTTCCCTGGAACACTTTCCAAGAGGGCCTTGAGCTGGATCTCGTCCAGACCACCCCAGTCGATCTCCAGTTTCAAACAGCTGACCGAGGAATTCCAACAGTACTTTGCGGCCAGTAAGAAGGTGAAAAGAGAACGATAGAGCTCATGGATGTAAAGCAGGCGAAGGGAGAGACTGTAAAGGAATACAGCGAGCGGTTCCACAAGCAGGTGGCTGAAATCGACGATATCGATGAGAAGATACTGATCAAAGCCTTCGGTAATGGCTTGGCCCACCCACGCCTCGCTGGAAAGATAGCCACCAAGGCGCCAAAGTCGCATGGTGAGTTAGCTGAGATGATCCACGACTTCCTCAAGTCGGAAGTTGCGGAGAATAAGGCCAAGGAGCTCCTCAACAGCTTTAGAGCCCCAGCTGTGGGTGAGAAGAAGGCAGGCCAGACAGGTGGGGCGGTTGCGGCCGGAGGATCGCACCAGGGGGGAAGCCGATACAAGCCTTATTCCAAACCCCGACCCCCCAGGGACAGCAAGCCTCGAGCTCCAGAACTTTCCCGACGGTATCGATAGACCCAGGAAAATATGCCGCCGCCGTAAGAGAAGGGCTTCTACCCCCACCAAGAAAACCCTTCCCGGGAGAGGTGCCGGTGGCCTTCTGTGAGTACCATGGGCACCGCAGCCACAGAACCGTAAACTGTGCGAACCTCGCCAAGGAGCTAAGGATAATTGAGGAGAACAAGAAGAAAGGAAGGGGAGGCCAGCAGAGGCACAGCCATGGTAGCCAGTCCTCTCGGCCAAAACCAGAGGGAGAGGTCCACCCCGAATTGGACCATAGCAAGTCCTTCGGGGTAATTACAGGTCTGTAAATTGCCTAGGGTAATTCTCTAGGATAGGGGGCGAAGTCCCCCCTTTTAGAAGAAAAAAAACACCTCTGTACCCGACTGGGGGCTGTAATTCGTTACTGTTTTATTAAAGCTTTCTTATATATGAGTAGTTGCATCCCGATAAAGTTTCACATATCTCGAAATCCACGAATAAAACAATAAAAAAAAACTAATGAAATCCTCCTTGAGAATGCTTACAGGACTATTCTCAGAAGTAGGGCCCCTGACCCCCAATGAGAGGAAAAGACACGTCCACGAGGTTCACCGGGAACTCCCGGACAAGAAGGATACGAAGCACCAAAAGCTCCCCCCAATCTACTTCACCGAGGACGATGAAGACGGAGTCCTGTACCCGCACAACGATCCACTGGTCATAAGGGCTCAGGTAAATGACCGCATGATGGGAGGAATCCTGGTCGATAGCGGGGCAGGTGCAAACGTCATTTCTGTCGAGGCAGTAAGGAAACTCGAAATACCGGAAGATAAGATCAAACCTTACTCAGCCGTACTGGGAGGTTTTGTAGGAGGAATCTCGGCTAAATCTACAGGAGCGTCGACTTCACCATTACCCTAGGGCAAGGGGACGAGAGGCGCACGGAAGAGCTGACGGCCTTCATCCTTCCCGGGCTCTCTGGGTACAACATGTACCTCGGGCGGCCGGGAATAAATGCCTTCAGAGCCATCTGTAGCACCCATCACCTGAAGATGAAGTACCTGACCAGGTCAGGGAAGCTCGTCACGGTAAGAGGGAGCCAGAAAGTCGCGCGGGTATGCGAGGTACGGATCATGGAAAACCTACCAGGAAATGAGACTGTCAAAACCGTGGGGTCTGAGAAGGAATTCAAGGGAAAGCTCCCCCTCCCCGACGAAACGGCGGAACGGTACGGGGCCCCCGCTGATCTCCCAAAAGAGGTACCTCTTCGAACTGACCCTAACAAATCCTTCAAGATTGGAAATGCCTTTGACAGCGAAGAACAAGTCCATCTAACAAGATTCCTGGAAAAAAAAGGGCCACGTTCGCCTGGAGCACGGAAGAGATGCCCGGAATAGACCCAGACGTTATCCAGCATGACCTCAACGTAGACCCCGCGCATCCAGCAATCCGCCAAAGAAGAAGGGTGATCGGGGCCGAGAGGGACCAGGCTGCTCGAGAAGAAGTCAAAAAACTCCTGCAGGCGGGCTTTATCAGAGAAGTGTCTTACCCCAAGTGGCTGGCGAACGTAGTCATGGTAAAGAAATCTAATGGGAAATGGAGAATGTGTGTGGACTTCACCGACCTGAATAAGGCATGTCCCAAAGATTTTTACCCATTGCCATCGATTGACCGACTGGTCGTCTCGTCAGCCCAAAGCTCCGTCCTGAGCTTCCTAGATGCATTCTCCGGGTATAACCAGATAAAGATGAACGAGAAGGACTCCGAGAAAACTTCTTTCGTCACCTCGGCAGGAGTCTTCTGCTATAAGGTGATGCCATTCGGGCTAAAAACGCCGGCGCGACTTTCCAACGAATGATAGACAAAGTGTTCCGGGAGCAACTCTCGAGAAATGTGGAGGCCTATGTGGATGACATAGTCGTGAGAAGCCCGTCCAAGGAGCAGCACATGAAAGACTTGGAGGAGACATTCACCACGCTTGACAAATTCCAAATCAAGCTAAACCCGGAGAAGTGTGTATTCGGAGTCACCAAAGGAAAATTCCTTGGTTTCATCGTTGGGCAGCGGGGAATAGAGGTCGATCCAGAAAAGACCCAGGCGATTCTCGACCTCAGCCCCCCCAGGAGCATCAAGGACGTCCAGGCCCTTAACGGGAGACTCACCGCCCTAAGCAGGTTTTGTTCAAAATTGCAAGAAAAGGCAATCCCGTTTTTTAACACGTTGAGAAAGAACAGCAAGTTCCAGTGGAGTCAAGAATGCAAAGAAGCCTTCGAGAAGATCAAAGAAATGCTTCGAGAGTTACCCAAGCTGGGAGTCCCAACGCCCTCAAGACCTCTATCTCTACTATCCGCATCGGCCTGGGCGGTGGCAGCAGTCCTAATCATGGAGGACGAAAAGAAGGAGATCCCCGTCTACTACACAGGAAAAATCCTGACTCCCGTAGAAAGACGCTACACCAATATTGAGAAGGTCTTCCTGGCTCTAGTGGTGGCGTCCCGGAAGCTGCGACCGTACTTCCAATCGCACCGAATCCTTGTAAGGACCAACTGGCCGTTGAAGCAAATAACGAACAACCCCAGTGCGTCAGGACGCATGGTAAGTTGGGCAGTTGAACTCACCCAATACGAAATCAACTTTTTACCAAGGACGGCGATCAAAGCTCAGGCCCTAGCAGACTTCATAACGGAAACCAGCTTCGACCAAGAAGAAGGAAAGCCACCCGCCCCATTCATCATCCAGGTAGACGGTGCTCGGTGCAAAACGGGAGCGGGAGCGGGGATTGTAGTCCAGACTCCCGACGGACGGGACATCAATTATGCCTTCCGACTGGAATTCGAAGTAACTAACAACGAGGCCGAGTACGAAGCTCTCATTCAAGGCCTAGAGGTCGCCATCGCCCTAGGTGCGACAGACCTGGAGATATACTCAGACTCCTTGCTGGTCACCCGCCAGCACGACAACATATACGAGGTCAAGGAAGAAAAGCTCTGGAGATACTTGCTAAGGGTTCAAGAGCTAAAGGCCAGCTTCTCGAGATGTGAGCTGAAACACCTTCCTCGGACAAAAAACACCGAAGCGGACGCGCTGGCGAAGTTAGCAAGCATGGCCGAAAGGATACCAGGTAAGGTGTGGTTGGAGACAAAGACCAACCCGCGTAGACGAGGCACGGTCCTGATGGCTGAGCCCCTCGTGCCAGAAGAATCTTGGATGACCCCGATCGTGGAGTACATCCTTGAAGGGAAATTGCCCTCGGAGGATAAAGAGGCCAGGACCCTGAAGCGACGAGCGGCATCATTCTTTTTCGAAGAGGGACGCCTCTACAAAAGATCGTTCGCCAGGCCCGCCCTCAGATGCGTCACGGACGAAGAGGGAGGTGAACTTATAAAGGAGGTACATGAAGGGGTTTGCGGAAACCACCAGGGAGAAAGAGCCACGACCCACAAAATCATGAGGCTCGGCTACTACTGGCCGAGAATGCAAAACCACTGTAAGGAATACATTCGGAAATGCGTCAGGTGCCAGGAACACGGCAGCAAAATACATAACCCCCCGGCCGTGCAAAAGGCCATACTGTCCCCGATCCCGTTCGCAATGTGGGGATTGGACATCATTGGTCCCTTCCCAGAAGCATCTCCCGGGAGGTTCAGGTTCGTATATGTGGCCATTGATTATTTCACAAAATGGGTGGAGGCAATGCCAACCGTGTCCATCACAGCCAAGAGATCGCAAGAGTTCATATGGAAACACATTGTATGTAGATTCGGGTTGCCAAGGACCATAATAACCGACAATGGGACGCAGTTCAATTGCGACAGTTTCCGGGAGTTTTGTGAACAGTGGAAAATCGAGATAAGATTCGCGTCAGTGGCGCACCCCCAGGCCAACGGGCAGGTCGAGAACGCAAACGGACAGATCATCAAAGCCTTGAAAAGAAAGTTAGGAAGCAAGAAAGGAGGATGGGCCGAACTATTGCACCAAATCTTATGGTCCTACCGAACGACGGAAAAGGGACCGACGGGAGAAACACCTTTCAGATTAACTTACGGCCTGGAGGCGTCGTTCCAGCTGAAATTATGATCCCGTCGGTTCGTTGCGAGTCCTATGATGAGCAGCTCAACGAAGGGGTAAAAGACCGCCTAGACCTTCTCGAAGAGAGAGCCGTGGCAGCCGCCCGGATGGTAAAGACAAGAGGAAAGTCGAGAGGTACTTCAACCGCAGGGTCAGGGAACGAAGCTTTGTCCCCGGCGAGCTTGTCCTAAGGGAGGTTAAGCAGCCCAAAAAACTCGACCCCCAGTGGGAAGGTCCTTACATTATCCATCAGAAGGTTGGACAGGCTTCATATCACCTGAAAAATGTCGAGGGATACGAACTGCCCCATTCCTGGCATGCGGAATGTCTCAAGAAATTCTGTGTATGAAAATCGATGTAACTCATTGACAACATCAATAAAGAAGTTATTTTTGGAAAAATTCGAACGCAAAAGAAACAGGATGTAATGCCCTGGAAAAGAAACACCCGGGCCATGCCCTACAGGATGCAATGCCCTGAAAAAGAAACACCCGGGCCATGCCCTACAGGATGCAATGCCCTGGAAAAGAAACAGGATGTAATGCCCTGGAAAAGAAACACCCGGGCCATGCCCTACAGGATGCAATGCCCTGAAAAATCTTGCTACGAGTTGTCGCACTCAAACAAGAACAAAACGGAAAACCCATCTCTGGAAACTCTGGGAGCTCTGGTCGCCTGTAATGGGTGAATCATTAGGTGTGGGACGCCACACCGTACCTCGGCTGAATCCCCCTTGCAAACTCTTTCTCCCTCTCACGAGAAAAAGGAAAGGGGGGCAACCACGAGTACCATCGCTTGGCTACCAAAAGCAAGGATAGGGAAAGAACACACAGAAGCGCCCGGTCACCAAAGACGACCGGGCGAGGACCGAAACGACCGGTCGTCAAGAACGACCAGGTCGCGTCCTTAAGATAAAAACGGAACGACCGGTCGCTCGAGCATGACCGGTCTCGTCCGCAAAACAAATCGGCTAAGAAAAAAATCGGTAATGCGCACAATCAAAAGCGACAGGTCTAAGAAAACGACCCGTCACGAAACAAAATGGCACCAATTAGCAAAACATCTGGCGAGTAATTCCATTAATCGTTGGAAACATGTACAATATCAAACAAAAGAAAGAGACAAAGAAAGCTAACTAAGCCTAATCTAAAACTTTCTCTGGTCTAAGTCTCTATACAGTATCAAGATTCGCGGGAGCAGCCCCTTGTACGCTCTCCGAAGACCCAGACCTCCCGGGGGACGATCGGAGGCCCACACCACCCTGATGCGCGGTACTCCCGGGAGGAAGAAAAGACGCCTGGCCAGGGACAAGGCACGTCTCCCCCGGAAGGCGCCCGAACTTCTCAAGCACCTCATAAAAGGAGGTCTTCTGCGCGACCTCTTGGAAAGACAGCTCCCGGTAAAGGCCGTCATCCATAACCTCCCCTTACCCGTGAAGAACCTCGACAATCTGCCGGCACGACTTCACCATCTTCCCACATTGAGAAGTGAAGGACTCCTTCAGGTGAGCAAGCTTCGTGCTCTGCTGCCGCAGGTCCTCTCGCACCCTCCGAGAGTAAGCCTCGAGGCTGGCCACTTGCTGCTCCAAGGTCTGACCGTAAGCCCGGTACCGGTCACGGCTAGCGTTTGCGGCAATCAACTCCTCCTCGAGGTCGTCGATCCGCAGGTTTAACTTCTCCAGTCCCTCAATGGGATTCCCAGGCCTCGAGCCTAAGCAAAGAAAAGAAAGGAGGAAAACTTTTGTCAAAAGAGCAAGAAGAATAAGGAACGAATAAGGAGGCGAAGAATCACCTCTCGCAGCCAGCTCGGAGTTTTCTAACCGCAGCCTAGCGGACTCCTCCTCCAACACCCTTACTTTCTCTTCGGAGGAAAGCAGTTGTTCCTTGCAAGCCGCAAGCTCACCAGACAACCTGTGGAGCTCGGCAGATAGCTTCTCTTTCTCGGAGGCCAGGACCTCGCCCAACCGGGCCGTCTCTGCCGCCTTCGCCTCGAAAGACGACAACTCTCCTTGAGGAGAGCATTCGCCTCAGAAGCAGAGCAAAGCTCTTGGGAAAGTTTGGCCCTATCCTCAGCAAGCAACGCCTTCTCGGCGCGAAGACCCTCAACCTCTTGATTGTGGGCAGCTCGGGCCTGTCCCACCAAGTACTCCAAGTCAGAAAAGGCAGCAACCGGGCGACAGCAAACTCACTTCGTACCTTTTCAAAAGACGCGGCTCCGTCTCTAGCGACCGGACCTGACCCTTGAGGGAAAGGTTTTCTTCACGCAGCTTCTTCAACTGCTCTTCATACTTGTCGCACTGCTTGTGCACGCCCGCCGGGCATCACCCAGCTCCTTCTTCATGGAAGCGGTCTGCTCGTGCACCCGCCTGGAAATCTCCTCTTGAACATGGTCAACGAAGATGCTGTTGGAGGACCGCTCTATCTTCAATTCCTCCTGGGCATTGCGGGCCCGGCTCTCCTCCAGGCGTAGCTTCGAGAGAAGGGATTGCACGTGCACATCCACACCCTGTGCAAAGGCCACCGTCTGTACAAAATAAAAATAATAAGTAGAAGAAAGTAAAGGAGGAAAGGAAGCAACCCGAAAGTTAAGAAAGGATGGGCCGCTCACTCGGTAGATCCCCTGCCACATATGGTTAAGCGAGGCATCCAGCGGGAAGGAGTGTCGCATATGGCGTCCGCTCCACCCCCCCGATCCTCAACCTCTCTTTGGCCGCGGTCGTGGTCTTCAGAGGGGCAAAGAGGCCATCAGGAGATCCGGACCTGCGGATGGCTTCTTTCCACAGCTCGGTATAGGAGGATGACTCCGTCACGGGCAGCACAGGAAGAGGCTGACCACGGTGGTAGCACCAGCCATCCTTTGCAGACGGGCCGCAGAAAGAATCACGGGCAGGCGGAGGAGGTGAAGACGGTGTGGCGGTCCCGGCACCCTCCCTCGCCTCCGAGCGAAACTTTGAATCCGCAGGCTCCCCCTCAGCCGTACCCCGGCGCAGGCCCGCTCGCCACCGCCGCACCCGGGTACTGAAGCCCCGGGCCCCGAGGGGGCAGTCTCCTCCAAGGCTCCTGTTCCGGAGCAGTATCTGAAGCACCCCCGACCCGTCAAGATGAACTATGTCGGAGGCCTTCGTCCTTTTGGCCATATGCTTCACCCTACCCTTCGAGGGAAGAGTCTTCTGACGATGCTGAGTAGGAGACAATTGACCGGGCGCCTCGACCGGGCCAGGTTTGCCCAGCTCCCTCCCCGACCCTGGCCTTCTCAGCCTCGGGAGCTGCAAAGCACAGAAACATACAAAACCAGGTAAAAAAAAGAGAGCTAGACTTGGCGGCAGGTAACAAACCAAGGCAACGAAGAAGTAAATCAAAAAAAAAGAAAAGAAGAAAAAATACACAGGTAGAACACGAAGGATAAAGACCGCACATGCACGCCCTCTCTCGTCCCACGGACTAAGAATAAGATCTGACCCGGGCGTAAGAGGAGAAATACCCGACGGCGGAACCTGGACTAGTGTACCAAGTACCT
The DNA here is from genome assembly GCA_023374045.1 of Limonium bicolor. Lineage (NCBI taxonomy): Eukaryota > Viridiplantae > Streptophyta > Magnoliopsida > Caryophyllales > Plumbaginaceae > Limonium > Limonium bicolor. The sequence goes on along the minus strand of CM041779.1, from coordinate 184,151,604 downwards.
GGTTGGTTTGAAGTATCAGACACCGGCCTCTGGAGTCGAGGGAACCCCCTTCCCCATCCTTTGCCGGTCGCTTTCTTTGCCTGGCGATCAGCTTCGCCCCAGACCGCTTCCGACCAACACGACCGCCTCTTCCTCACGAAGAGCCGACTCCTCCACAGCTTCCAGGGTGGCGTAGTAGTCCACCTTTCCTTCCCCGGTCTTGAAGGACCCAGCTGCCAGCTGTGGAAAGGCCCAACCTTCGCCCCGAGCTGAGGAAATCTGCGACCAAAGGAGGTAGGTAAGTACGGAGCAAGGCAAAAACGATAAAGAAAGTAGAAAGGGAAGGAAAACTCTTACCCTCAGAGTGTGCAAGCGAGGCCAGGCGCGACACCGGTGAAGAAGTCCTCAACCTCGGATGAAGGTCGGCCACCGCCTTCAGGGCCCGGGACATGGTAAGCTCCGACTTCGGAACTGTGGGACTATGCAGGGAGCCCCTGATAATTGAGGGGCATAGGCGACCCCGAGATACCTCCGGCGGGTGGAGGATGACAAACCACCGGCGCCCCAGCGTTGAGCGCGCTTCTTGTACTCAAATAGCGAATATCCGGACCGACCGGATAGGTCAGTTGTTGGAGTCGACTCTGCTGGTAAAGAACTGAACGAATTCCGTAGCAGAAAGCGCAACCCCCTTCTTCTCGACGCAAAGAGCAATGTAAGCATGAAGGTGACACACTGCCTTCGGGTGAAGCTGAGCAAGCGTGCAGCAGCGGCGGATTAGAAACCCCATTACAAACGGGTGGGGAGGAACCGTCATCCCGCAAAAAAAATCGGAGTACACAGCGTACCCACGACCGAAGTCGTCCAGGGGATGCGAATCTTCAGAAGGAAGGAAAATCTGCATCCCTGTGTGAACATCCACCTTCTCGAAAGCGAATCGAGGGCCTTCACGTCCAGAATGCTGGGCAACGGTTTCCCGATTACTGGAATAAGCGGACTTAGGTTTTAAGAGAGTCGGGCGGAATTTCCCATCGGATTTAAAGCCCACGATGGCACTTTTGGCGGAAACACGAGACGATCTGGAGCTCGAAGACGCCATTGAAACAGCGAAACGAAGCAGAGAAGAGAAGACAAAGCGAAGAGAGAGAGAGAAAGCGGAGATAGCGGAGCGAGAAGGAGAGAATTCGAAAGCTTGTGAAGTGCGAAAGTTGGAGGAAAGAGAAAAACGTTGCCCTCCCAACACCCTTTAAAAGGAGGTAACACAATTTCCGAATATTTAAAATATAAAAACAAACAAAAGGGCGCTTTTTGCAGGAAATTGCAGAGACTCTGCACATTCTGCAGTGACGGCTGGTGTGCGCGAGACGATAAAAATTCAGCAACGGCCACTTCGTACGAACGCAGGCGCGTGTGGAGCACGGGCATGGCACACGCGCATCGCACGGACCCTAGGAAGTCCCATCCTTTTTTCCGAAGGAAAAAGATGGAACTTGTGGGACTGGGAGACAGGAAACGAGGAGGCAAGGCCCAACGAGAAAGCAAAAAGCAAAATTTTTACCCTCACCCTCCAAACCGGGCCAAAAGAGTCAAGTTCTAAGTTCTACTTTCCTCGCAAGACGCAAAAGTAGAACTTGTGGGACTGATGAAGAGGGGAAAATACGCCCAGAAGACCCAAAAGAGAGCAACAACAACCCAACAGAGCAAAGAGCGGGGAAAGGGAGGCCAAGGCAACGACCGGGCGTCCCCGTCCAGGCCCAGGTAGGCCGCAAGCAGCGACCGGTCGTCTCCGTCGCCATAGGAAGCATTTCGATCGGTCATTTACGACCAGTCGCCAGGAGTACGAGATATAGTATAGAAGGCGCCCGGTCGTTTGTGACCGGGCACCAATATACCAAATATAGCACGGATACGACCGGTCGCCTGTGACCGGCCCGTAAGAGGGCAAAACAAGTACGGGTAGCGACCAAAAGATAGGGAAATTAGGGTAAGATATTTATCAGATATTTTTAGGCTCGCCAAGATATTTAGTGCCAACCTGGCACAATGTAACGGGCTAAAAGGCCAGTGATAAACACTATAAATAGGGGTTCACCCCCTCATCAAAAGCAACGCAACAGTACCCGAGAATCCTCACTTATGCATTGTTGCTGTCACGAATCCCTCTTTCTTTCTTCTCTCACCCCTTCTTTCGTAACAGGTACTCGATCGAACTTGAAGAGCTTGATGATAGATTAGGACCCTGATTGAGGATGCGAGAGAAGACTGCTTAGGAACCTAGGGATTTATACCATTCAGAAGAAAACTTGGATTTTCTTTGATTTTCCTTACCTTGAATGAGAAAGAAGCAAAAGAGCTCTTCAAAGAAACTTTCCCCCTTCAATGGAGTTTTCTTCATGGCATTAACATGAGCTTTTGAAATTTTGAAAAGAGAGGATGAAAGGCCTGACTCAACTAAGACAAATATGTGCTTAGTTTTTGATTTGGAGCATATTGAACTTTGGTGGCAATTGAAGTTGGAGAAGAGATGTGCTGTATCAGCACAGAGATTGGTTGGGAGAATGGAGGAAGAACCCGGTGGGACAAGAGGAATGAAGAAAGGAGGTGAGAGTATGCTTTGTTAAGATATTTTGACTTATAAAGGTAAATAGTAACTTTACTTTATTTCATTTTCTTTCTTAGTTGGCTGGCTGGTATGGTGACTCACACTCTAAAAACCGTGCCCCCTTCATTCTAAAATATTTATGGTCTTTGTTGACCATTTAACCAATCAAACTTGACTTAAGTCAAAACTAGCACTATTTGAGCACTATTCACATATTAAGGCACATTTTGTGAAATTTTTTGATTTCCCCTTGATCTAGACTTCCTAATGTGATACTAAGTAGTACACATGTTGATTAAAGAGTATGATGGACATTTAGCCACTCAAAACTCATTTACAAGACAATTTTTCAGAAATGTGCTTTAAGACTTGTTTTCAAGCTTGGTTTTCTTTGGTAATTGATTTAATATGTTAATTAACATATTATTAGGTATAGTTATGACCATTAGGTCTTATACAAATTTATCCCAAGCTTAGAGCACATTTTTGCTCTTATTGACTTTAAGGTATTTTCTTGTGTTTTGTTTGGTTTAACTGTCTACCAAAGTTTCCTAAGGACTTAATTAGCCTTATTAAATCATAATTGAATATTTTAAGTCTTGGTAGGTTCTTTGGGTCCTAACCAAGTTCACTCCAAGCTTAGAGCATGTTTTTGCTCAACTGTATCTTAGTGCTTTTTGCATTTTACTATGGTTTAAATTGTTCACCGATGTTTCTAAGGCACTTTTTAGCCTTTAGATCCATATTTTAAATGTTTAACAACATATAAAGGTTTGGGGTATTTCAGTGCTTAAGTTCGAAAGGTCAGGATACCCGAAGTGATAAAGTCACACGAGCCACGGCCGGGGATTATCACAACTACTCACTTTTGGGAAACTTGGGGAAGCACTGCATGGGTACGGGTCTCTCGTCATTTGCACGGTCAGGTGTGTCTAAATTCCAAATTATTCACTGACTACTTTGTGCCATGTATGGGTATCCGGTAAATACGGGATCCTCTATGGACGTAGTGTGAAATTGGGCTTTAAAGACACTCGTGGTGCAAAGGAACAATGGAGAACTGTGCGCATACAATCTTCAGGGTAAGGCAGAAGGGTGGTCAGACAGGCAGCGTACAAGGGGGTGACTACCCGTAAAACCCGTTATAGACACCGGATTAGGGAGTTGGACACTGAAGGCTCATGGTTCACTATATGCTGGCTTAGACTCGGATAATGAAGGGTATTTTTGGATCATGAGCCTGCAGGGCGTAGGTCGATGACCATCTTGCCCCATGGTTTTAACCATTTATATAAAGACCCAGCTCATGGGGAATCAACCGTGGACCGGTCAGGATCCCGTGACTCGTGGATAAATCGGGTGACACAGAGGAATGCATGTCCTAAGCTACCCTCCCATGCACCCCGCAATTGTAACATAAATATGAAAGCAGCAAATGAAACAACAAAGTTTGCACCGACCTATTTGCTAAGGGTTTTATCTTGAGATTAGTGATTCCAATTTGGTTTTTATCAACCTAAAGGGAAGTTAGCTTCATTCAATCCTAAGTGTCTCTTTCTAATCGTGAGCTAATCATTAACCCAATTGTTGTAATGTTTGTTAAGGATGTATCAAGTCCTAGCTATCCTCATCAGACACACCTCTAAGTATGGAGTAGAATAATCCTAAAGGCTTTGAAAAGAATCTATTGAAGGTTTTGAAAGAAGTGGGGTAGTCCCAACAATTTTGAATGGAGTTCAGTGTTCCTTGAGTTTGAGAAAACTTACTCAAGTTTTCCCCCAGCAGAGTCGCCATTCCGTGGAGAGTGATTTTTCGGTATGAGGGGGTCTATCTAATATGCTTCTGACCAAAAACCTAGATCCTAGAAAATACCATTCTGTGGAGGGTGAAAACCCGTTATTCTGGCATCCCTCAAATACCTACTACATTGTCCGTCTTTCCCAGAAAGTTATGGGGAATGCTAGTGAGCACTACACCCGCTCTCAATGGGCTCCACGCGGACTTATGCCCTAAGGGCAGAAATGACTAGAGTCGCCACCTAGTTTAACCTAAAGAACTAGGAAGGGAGGAGAAGGGTTCTAAGAACCGTTGGTTGACTCTGATTGTTACCTATGGATAGGGCTTATCTAGTCATTACAGAGATTCTATTATGGATTCGCACTGGGTTAAACCCCTTGGAAGTGGCAACGACCACGACTTCGGATTGGTGCCCGAGGAAACCTCGGTCTCCATTTATCGGGATTGCCTTCTTTCAAAACCTTTTTAGAGAGATTCATTTAATAGCAAAGGATAGGATTAGGGCGGAAAGGCAGAAAGGGAGTGGATGAGGCGAGCTTTTCTGCCAAGCTAGCGCCAACAAAGAATTGATGAATTCGGATGAGTATGAAATGAAGATTGAGGAAAAGTCTGAGGTTGAGTGAATAGACAAGACTTGGAGTCTAATGGTTTGAAGTTTTGTGGGAACCGAAGAAGGTTTAATGTTTTGAGAGATATGAGAGCCACCTCAGAGGGGGAAAAGGATTTTTTGTTTGGAATGGGGTCGCACCCTGGATGGGCTGCCTACGTACTCAACTCCCTTGTTAAGATCAGACCTTACGTAGTTTATGGTTATGGTTTTTGGAAGTTTGATGTTTGTGGAGTTTGAAGATGTTTGCGGTGTTCGAGGTTTAGAAGGGTTCGGAGTTTCGAGAAGTTTCAGGTTTGGGATGCTAGTCTGTGAGACGCTCAAGTCTGTGAGACGTTTGAAACCTTGAGATGTCGAAGTCTGTGAGACGCTCGGGTCTGTGAGATGCTCAAGTCCGTGAGACATTCGAATCATTGGAATAACAAAGTCTGTGAGACGATAGGTCTATGAGACATTTTGAGGGTAGGAGAAATTGGAATGGAATTGAATTGAAGTCGAAGTTGAATCGGGGTTGAATGAATATTGATTTGAATTGGAATTGAAATGAATTTGGATTTGAATGAGTTTGAAATTGAATTGAATTTGGATTTGAATGAGTTTGGAATTGAATTGAATTTGAATTGAATTTGGATTTGAATGAGTTTGGAATTGAATTGAATTTGAATTGAATTTGGACTTGAATTGAATTTGAATTGAATTTGGATTTGAATTGAGTTTGGGTTGGTGTTGGAAAAATGGGTCGGGTCAAAATTTGGGTTGTCAAAGTTTGGTTGATCAAAGTTTGGGTCAAGGTCAAAGTTCGGGCCAAGGTCAAAGTTGGACCGGGTCAAAGTTAGGTCAAAGTTAAAGTTCGGATTGGTCAAAGTTGAGATTAGTCAAAGTTGGGGTTTAAAGATGGAGGTCAAAGTTGGACCGGATTGGACTTTTGGGCTTTGGGCCCTGGGGTGATTGGGTTGTGTGCCGAATTGGACTTTTGGGTAATTGGGTTGTGGGCCGATTGGAATGGACTTTTGGGCCTGATTTGGGCCTTGGATTGATCTGGGCTTTGGATTGGATTTTGGGCCGAGTTGACCTTTTGGACCAATTGGGATTTAATGGGCCGAGTTGAATTTCAGGCTGATTTGGATTGATTGGACTTGACTATGGATCCGGTTTGAGGGTGGGTTAAAATGGACCTTATTGTTTTTGGGATGAAGTGAGCTTTTCGATTTGGACTGAAGTGGTTTTGGGTTTGCCTGATTTTGGCATTTGATTGCTACGCTTTTTTATTTGGATGGGCTAAGAAATGTCACTAGTAGATAAAACATTTTATAACACGCATTTTATAACACGGTTACAATATAAGTGTGTTATAAAACGCTTTACAACACGGTTATGTATCCTAACCGTGTTAAACTATGTAAAGCAAATAATATAACACTAGGAAATTTATTTTATAACACGGTTTATTTTTAACCGTGTTATAAGAACATGTTATGTACAGTGCGGAACGGAATTTACAACACGGTTATCTTTATACCCGTGTTATCAAAGCTTGAATGCCTTTTATAACACCTTTATAAATCAACCGTGTTGTATGTTAGTGAGTAAATAACTCGGTTAATACAAAACTGTTGTAACACCCCATCCAACAACAAACACATAACAACAATCTGCAGTGGAATACACACCTCATCACATAACTTAACTCGTTGGTGTTACACGCCGTTAACCACCCACGTGGCTAACAAGGCTATTACATAAACATTGTACCGGTCTGATGGACTAGATTCCCGAGCGACTACACATTACTGACCCTTTCCATTAACAACAACAACAACATACACATACCTTCCAACTGTACCGAGTATTTACAAATTGATGCCGATAACAGTTTCGGTCTTACTACACCTACTGTACATATACAACTTAAACGATTACCCATGTACAACGACTACCCCGTCCTACTCTCGAACGGCTTCCAGCTCCTTGAACCTGAAATAGGAAAAAGAAGAGAAAGGGTGGCCCCCAAGGGGCTCAGCACCTTTGCTGGTATGGTAATCCCGCAGCCCACATGCTACCGGGCCACGCACAACTAATTGTCGTCTTAGCATGCGATTAATTATATTTAAATCATGCATGCAACTGTAAACACACAACACATAACATTTCGCCTCAATGGGCTCAACAAACGGATAATACATCCTTACTTGATAAGTCACTCATGGTATTCATTATCCCTAGAGTGTTCCTCCTCTAATGGAGCTACTTCCTTAATAGACGACACTTACCCTTAAGTCGGGTTATCCTTAAACGCCTCTTATCACAAACTGGGATTCATTTCCATGATCCACACACTCCATATATTACACCATATAACATTCCTCACATAACAAACATAACAACACTTTTCACGTTTCGACGTGCACATGAAAACATCGCAATAGGAATTGCATTACAACAACATCACATAACATAACGGGAACGATCCTCTTAGGAACCGACCCAAACATAGTTAATTCACCGGTGAGCCTAGAGAATGGTGTCACTCTCATGGTAAGCTCGTTATACAATAACAACAACACTCATTACCGTCCTAATAGTCGGACGAGTAACTTAAGTTAAGATGGTTCGGGTTTGGAGGCCCGAACACACAACACAAACACATGTTCCCCCTAAACCGATCATAAGTCAGAATAGCTAAGCTTTGGAATAAGCTAATGGGAGATCATAACCCGTGAGGGAAACAACCATAACAAAGAGAAGGGTAAGGCTAAGAAGGATACCCTCTCCCAAACAACGCGCGACCGGCCAAACCGGATTCCTCACCACTGTTAGTACATACTTACTTTAGATATTAGTTAGAACCCCACTATGGAGTCTATCATAACTACACACCATACAGTATTACAACTGGGTTAAACACACAAGGGAGATCCCTACATTCACATACACATATCACACAATTAACACACGCATAGCCGTGGTTAGTACGTCCCATGGTTCGGGTCGTTTACTCCGAATACCGAACTCTCATGTGATCCTAGACTCAGTTAACTAAGGTTAACACTTCTGAGGTTAAATGGTATCGGAGTTGTACACGCCACATAAATGAATTACTGTAAACTCATTACATGTTTAATCTTACAACGTGGCAAACATACAGAAAAACACATTGGCATACAAGCCGGTGTAATCCGGTAGGACACAGGTTGCAAGAAAACCATACCTGTCACCGGAGTCCACTTTATCATGTCCACTTATGTTCCTCGAGCAATTCTCAAACAACTGATAATATTACAATTACTTTCATTAACATTGGAGTAACATGCTTGTTTAACGTCTAATGCGCCCTTAGTTACCCCGTCATCCCGTTATATTTAATTTTACACTTGTGATCTTAAGTTCACAACTCTCACATCAAACCTAACATTTGTTTACACACTTTAAGACCTTTACATGTCACCAAACAAGGCCTAAACATCATCTAAAACCATTACCATTCAATCCCCCATCATTAGGAGCCTTAAACAAAATTTTTTTCTTCATCTCTGGTCTGGACCGCCCCTCTGGGGCGGTCCCAGGGGCGGTCCACAACAGATGCTACACGTTTTTTTTTTTCACTTCTCTGCACTGGACCTCCCCACAGGGGCGGTCCGTAGGGGCGGTCCACTGCAGAACCAATTTTCTAATGTGCTTTTCTCCTCTTTCTGAACTCCAAATTCATCCCAATTTTTTCCTATGCTTTACACATGTTCTCCCACATGTTTTAACATCTTTTGGGCACACTTAAACCCTCTCGAAACATCCCAAAAATTCCTTAAACTTTTACTCAACTTTTACTCAACGTCCTTAACACTTAGAACATTTTTTTCTTACACTTGTAACTTGTATTCTTGCCTAAAACTTCACCTAACCAAAGTACTCCCCTCACTACCTTATAACCACCCTTTTAAACATCATTTGCACTACACTCATCCCCTTTACACACACTCCTCAAGTCTTTCCCACAAGTTCATAATTAAACCTTCACAAGGCGTTACACTTTCATTGTTCACCAAACTTTGCACAAGACTTTACGACACCTCCACCATCACCTTGGTGTATCAAGAAATCATCCATTAGTTCCCTAAATCTCCAAGACTATGCCTAAGGCATCTTAACACCTAAGAACACCTTAATTCACTTTCTTTCACCATCTTAACACTTAAAAATTCCTAGTACCTTCTAGGTCATAAAATCTCATTACAACACATAAACTCTTTTGTTTATCAACTAAATTTCGCCATAGCTTCTCTTGTATCACCTTACACCAAAAAACATTGTTTTTCACCTTTAGACAATCAAGAACATTCAATCTCTTAATACACACTCTTATACACAAATATGGTTTTTCATCCTTTAACCATCAAACACATTCACCTTCACAAGAGATGTTCTTTACACAACAACTAAACCTTTAAACTTCACTACATCACAATATAGTGCATAAACTTAAATTGCTTGGCACTTAGGCCCTTAAATAGCATAAACCATAAACACTGAATTTCCACATTTAAATGCCTTCAACCTGCGAATACACACAACAATGCTCCCATGTCTTTTTAGTCCACCTTGTGGATAGTTTTCTAGCTAATTTCCCATTGGCTCTTTAGGTTATTTATTAAGCAAATATAGCTCAATTCCCTAGTACATAAAACCACATTAAGAGAGGTCATTTACCTCTTTGTTTTCCAAGCTTTCTCACTTGTTTTCACTTGTTTTTTTGATTGAAAATCGGCAAGGAGCTTTTATCACTTGTCAACCTTCTAACCAATACACATATAAGGGTAATGAGTATTAAGTTTAATACTCAAACTCATAATTAAACCCTAGGTTTACATAAGTGTCTTAAAACACTAAATTTGATGATTACCTTTGGAATTTGAAAGAGAGCTTGGTTAAGTGGCAAGATAGGACTCCTCCTAGTCCCTTGAAGATTGAATTAAGCTAAGAAAATAGCAAGACAAGGCACCATTGTAAGGTGAATTTTCGGTTATACAAGAAAATGATGGGAACTTGGATTTTCTTTGATTTTCCTTACCTTGAAACAAAGGAGAATGACAAGGCATGGACATATGAGCTCAAGCTCCTTCAATGGTGAATCTCCATGGCACCGAAATGGAGCTTTTGAAGATTTGAAAAGATAGGAATGTAGAGCTTACTCTAACTAAGACAACGGTAGTCTCGGAATTGAATTCGGAGCTTGGAGCCATGAGTTACAAGCATTCAAAGATGGAGAATGGCTACTTGCTGTAGCAAAACGAGAATGGAGAAGGGAGGATGAGGTTGGAGACGGTGGGAACCAAAAAGAAAAGAAGAGAAAGTGAGGAGAGAGGTAAGTTTGGAGATATTTAAGTTATAAAGCAAAAAGGTAACCTTTACTTACTTTTCTTTCTTTCTTTTAATTGGCAAGCCAAGTGTGATGACTCACACCCCTAAAACCGTGGCCCCTTACATATATAACATATATATGGCCTTTGTTGACCAATTAAACAACTTATGTTGACTTATAACTTAAACTAGCACTATTTCACAAAAATTAAGGCACATATTTGTGAAATTTTTGATTTCCCATTGATTTAGACTTCCTAATGTGATACTAAGTAGTACACATGTTGATTAAAGAGTAATGATGGACATTTAGCCATTCAAAACTCATTTACAAGACAATTTTTCAAAAATGTGCTTTAAGGCTCCTTAAAGCACATTTTGTGTTTTAACTTGTTTTCAAGCTTGGTTTTCTTTAGTAATAGATTTAATATGTTCATTAACATATAATAAGGTCTTGGTAAGGTTATTAGGTCTTAACCAAACTTATCCCAAGCTTAGAGCACATTTTCGCCAATATTGGCTTTAAGGTATTTATTTGTGTTTTGTTTGGTTTAATTGTCTACCAAAGTTTCCTAAGGACTTAATTATCCTTATTAAATCATAATTGAATATTACTAAGTCTTGGTAGGCTCTTTGGGTCCTAACCAAGTTCACTCCAAGCTTAGAGCATGTTTTTGCTCAAGCTGTGTCTTAGTGCCTTATTGCACTCTACTATGGTTTAAATTGTTCACTGATGTTTCTAAGGCACTTTTTAGCCTTTACATACCATAGTTTAAATGTTTAACAACATATCAAGGTTTGGGGTATTTCAATCTACCCCCCTTAAAAGAACTTCGTCCTCGAAGTTCACACTTCCCACACATCATTAGGTTTAGAACGCAGGAAACACTTGGAAATAAACTTCCATAATCAAACGTACTTTACATTACAACCTCGGACTTAATGGTCCGGGTAACATATTCACATAGGTACATAACATAACATAACATACTTACATGATAACCTCGGACTCAATGGTCCGGGTATCTTAACAATATTTGCACATACATAACAACCCTTAGACTCTCTGGTCTTGGGTAACATAACAACCTTTAGACACATAGGTCTATGTAACACAACACATTTAGACTCATAGGTCTTGATAACATACACTTTTGGAACTCAAGGTCAAAATAACATTTATTACACATACCACACAACATGTCATAGCATGTATAACAATCAAAAATATCTTTGATATACACTGTGATCCCGCAGAACCCGGTCGCGATGGACACCTTCCGTCCCCGTGCCTTTGGGAGATCAAAACAATCACTTAAATTTGAATTTTTTTTTTGAGGTTAAGTAAGAAAACTTTAATTATGTAAAGTATTTATCGGCGCTTTATAAATACCAATCCAAAATCCTTTTTGAAAACACATACAACTCCAAGTCCAACTTATGCTCTTTGCTTCTTTTCTTAGCGTGGTTATTTGTGACCACTTATAGGGAGCTTCAAGAATCATCCAACCCTGATGTGATCAGCATCAATGTTGAACTATCCTTCCACCCCAATTTGTGTTCGGCTTCCCTTGATCGCATGCAAATCAAGTTCCACCTCCCACTTCATTTTCAAGCATCAAATAAATCACTTATTTCCAATTTTCTATCTTTTTAATCATTCTAATCATCATCATACATCTCCAAGGGATAGAACTTCATCTATCAGTTATTTCCATTCACTTTAATGTTGTTACCTAGGGAATCTTATTCTCACTAGGTTCTATGTCGGTATCATGCCCTTTCATGAATCACTATATATATATATACACATATATTTTATCAAAATACAACACACAGTTTCACATTTATGGGGTTTTGTTCCCCGGGAGTTTCTGTACTCCCCACACTTGAATTATCACACACCACTGTTGACAAATAAACACACTTATCACAATGGTATTCGCATCTTCTGTGCGCAATTACCACAATTAAACCCTGAATGAATGCGTATGTTTACGTAACACACACACCAATCATCAAAACAAATTATTTTGTGCTATGCACAACATAAATCACGTACACTTGTACGGTAATACACACTAAGTGGTTTTGCGCTCTACCCCCCTTAAAAGGGATTACGCCCACGTAATCAATCACTAAACATCGGTTTTAAGGTTCTACCGTCGTGAAGTGTTTTAACTTTCACGCGGTCGATTATACAATGGATTCTGATTAGTGGATCTTAACCATATTGGCGGTTTAGTCCCTAAACCAAGAATTCTCATTGGAGTTTGTTTAAACTCTTAGTTGGTTTCGATTCTGGCCTGTTTGGCTTCTAGGCATTAATAATTAGCCATTCTCTCATGTTCACCATGTACATTCAACACTTGAATCACTGGCTCACTAGTTATGCTGTGAAACTCTAATAACTGTAGAGCTTAATTGCCCCATTTGTTATTCTTACTGTATTGTACATCCCCAATTGTCACCTTCATCTTGGTAACAATGGTTTCTCAACCGACGCGTGGTATCTCTTACCGTTAGCGAATTCGGTGAGTTATACACTTTCTATCCACTTCCATAACAATTTACTGTGTATACAGCTATGTATTTCACAATGATTGACTTGTTCCCTTCCGACTTACTGTCGGTTGAGATTGAGCTACTACCTAGTGTGTAGTGCTCTCTCAGCTATTTACAACATTTGGGGTATATTCCATACCGATATTGGCAGTTAGTGCTACTGTAGTCACTTATTATTAATCATGTCTCCACATTTGGTTTTGTACAAGTACTCTTTTATTGGTGCGGCCTTGCATTTCCTATGCATCGGCCATTATAACATTATTCCCCTACAATTAACATGTTTCCAATTCCTAGCTATCCCACTCGATCATCACTGCGCAAGTGCAATACCAAAACACTCAGTCATACAGAGTGCAGAGGCGTAAACTCTTGACAGTAAATCCCTTATGCGATTCGCCATGGAATTCACACTGAGTTCCTCATCACACAGTACCTACCACTGGCTTATTGCCCAGTCTGTTTAACATCGCTTACCTTGCATCTCCACTGAGTTTACTCATAACTGGTCTTATCTGCCACATTATTACTCAATAACATTGATACAACGGTCGCCAGCTGCGAACCGTGCTCTTACTCATTGCATAACAATAACTTATATGGTATTTACTGTCATATTAACTTCCACACATATACTTACATCACTCGCATTATGGTTCGCCATCCATTTGGACGACTACTGAATGCTCCATGAGCATCGATCATTCGAGTCACAAGCCGGCATTATTCAGCTCGGTGTTTCACTTTATACACACATACTACTAAGCTAACTGCTCTCTTTCAATAATAACATCGTCCATCCTTAACATATTTTTTTGAACTTGATTCACATAACTACCGCTCCTGCGGTCTCACAATATCGAGAGGTATCCCCACTCTTAATGCAGTGGTTCGTTCTCCACTCTATTCACTTATATAACATAAACTTTTGCAGTCAATCTAATTTTCATAACACATTTTATTTGTGGCTTATAAGCCTTACTGCCTTGAGCTGCGCTCATTGTAGGCTGTCCACACACATGTACTTCTCTGTACAACATTACATGGTTTGAATATTATATTGAGCTCCACGACAAAGTCGTTGCATTCCGTTTCCTTTCCTGGGATGTCCCTTAGGATTGTCAGTCCGTCTCCTGACAACTTATATCTAAACTGGGTGTTAGTTTCAACCCTTGTGTTTCTGTCACGTTATCTTGTTCAATTATCGTTGATGCAAGCACCCTTCAAGGATCGCTCCTGGGTGTTGCTAAGTTATGCCTTTACATCAGGTTCACACTTATTGGTATACTCAGTTAGCCACGCCGTTTGCGTTCTTAACTGGCTTATTATCTCCTTCTGTGAAGATCAACATTTCCTGGTAGTGTAGGTACTTATTATGGGAGTTTCATCCCGTTCTTTGCACATTAATGTGTCCACCTTAGGCATCTGCTTAGCCATGGACAGGCTGGGTCATCGTTCCAGCTAACATGTCTATATCCCTGCGGATCCTTAAGACGTATTCGATGTCTTAACATTACAGTTGGTGCACTTCACGCCTCCTGACTCTTAAACATTTCCTTGAAATGAATTCACTAATTCCTTTGGTCTCGTTAACTTAACTAGGTTCCTTTACTTCAACCATTCATGGTAATCCTTAGCTCCTGTTTGACTTATACTGCTGACCGTAGTATGGAGTCGACTACTTCCCGTGTTCGGACTCTACTTGTATACATATGTGGGGTACCATACTGATACATTGCTACTTACCCAACTAACCCATAAGTAGGTCTGTCAGGCCCACAAGCTCCTATCGGAGTGCGGTCGTCCCACATTTCAGTTGGTACACTCGTAGTGTCCGTCACACGCCTAGGTGAAGTATTCTGTTGTCAACTCCCTTATATTGTCCCTTGACAATATTCATTCCATGCTTCCCGAACTTAATCGAGGGAAAGTTTATCCACTGTTGTATCCTTGTCAACTGTCCTTGGTTTTACTGGTTTGGTTCTTAAAAGAAGGTAGAAAGAAGTATTGGTTTGAAAGAAAATTTGGTTTGAAAAGGGGAGTTTGAATAAATCTGGGTTTAAAGAAAATTTTCACGGTTTCACAACATCTTCTTACCTTAACCAAGTCTAGCTTCTCGCTGACTGTACTTATAATTACAGAGGTTAGGCTGTTAAGCCCTTCCATGGTCATAATGATCACACTTAACTTCGTGGTACTTTACCAAGCACTTAGTTGTTAAAACTTCCCCGAACAGCCCTGTTATAGCAGCACTGCATGCCAGGGCAAGTGCGCCATGTTAACTGGCTATCGGTTCAACACATACCGGTTGTGGTATTGTTTTTCCCGCACTGTCATCAGTGGCCTTGTTGGCCCTCACTTGATCTTACAGTCTTGATAACAATTCCTCCGGATGACTTCTCACTGTCTTCACATGGTAATCATTAACTAGGGTGTTTCCCATTCTGGAGACCCCTTTTCTTTTGTATTGTTTCCTCTTCGTAGCCCGTTCCACATTTGTCGTGGCTACTGAGATTTGTCTCTTGTTTGGGCACTACGTTGTAGTTCCTTTGTCGGTTGGTATACCATTGGTGTATTATTTATCAACTGTGGTCCCGTAGACACTTGTCTCGGGTTCCATTACTTCACTTCTTGCCTGTTGCACGGTCAGTGCGTTGCAAGCTGGTTATCCTCGACTGCTCAGCAAGTCGACCCAGGTTGCCGGAAATTCTATTCTCCTATACACAAGATTCTTCATTCTTCGCTATTGCATGCGGTTAACATTGTTCAGATGGAAACCGTCTCCGGGATTCTCAGTTTTCAGGATCTACCGTATGACAGGTTCTCTACCCTTAGAGGTATTCAATAACAGCCAGATCGGGTATTCCCGAGTATGAGAGGACTTTCATCTCTCTGGCGTTGTTTCCCAAGTTATAAAACAGGGATTGTGGAGGGCGGGAAGGATAGTAGGTTTCCAGTAGTCACTGGTAGTTCCTAACTAGCGTATCTCTCACGCTATCACTCAACCCTTAACCCAAAGTACTAAATCCTAACTCGGTACTTCCTAAGCTCGGTAATTCAGTCATCAGAGCGATACTTCGCTCTGATACCACTTTTTGTAACACCCCATCCAACAACAACACATAACAACAATCTGCAGCGGAATACACACCTCATCACATAACTTAACTCGTTGGTGTTACACGCCGTTAACCACCCACGTGGCTAACAAGGCTATTACATAAACATTGTACGGTCCGGTCTGATGGACTAGATTCCCGAGCGACTACACATTACTGACCTTTCCATTAACAACAACAACAACATACACATACCTTCCAACTGTACCGAGTATTTACAAATTGATGCCGATAACAGTTTCGGTCTTACTACACCTACTGTACATATACAACTTAAACGATTACCCATGTACAACGACTACCCCGTCCTACTCTCGAACGGCTTCCAGCTCCTTGAACCTGAAATAGGAAAAGAAGAGAAAGGGTGGCCCCCAAGGGGCTCAGCACCTTTGCTGGTATGGTAATCCCGCAGCCCACATGCTACCGGGCCACGCACAACTAATTGTCGTCTTAGCATGCGATTAATTTTATATTTAAATCATGCATGCAAACTGTAAACACACAACACATAACATTTCGCCTCAATGGGCTCAACAAACGGATAATACATCCTTACTTGATAAGTCACTCATGGATTCATTCCCTAGAGTGTTCCTCCTCTAATGGAGCTATTCCTTAATAGACGACACTTACCCTTAAGTCGGGTTATCCTTAAACGCCTCTTATCACAAACTGGGATTCATTCCATGATCCACACACTCCATATATTACACCATATAACATTCCTCACATAACAAACATAACAACACTTTTCACGTTTCGACGTGCACATGAAAACATCGCAATAGGAATTGCATTACAACAACATCACATAACATAACGGGAACGATCCTCTTAGGAACCGACCCAAACATAGTTAATTCACCGGTGAGCTAGAGAATGGTGTCACTCTCATGGTAAGCTCGTTATACAATAACAACAACACTCATTACCGTCCTAATAGTCGGACGAGTAACTTAAGTTAAGATGGTTCGGGTTTGGAGGCCCGAACACACCACACAAACACATGTTCCCCTAAACCGATCATAAGTCAGAATAGCTAAGCTTTGGAATAAGCTAATGGGAGATCATAACCGTGAGGGAAAAACCATAACAAAGAGAAGGGTAAGGCTAAGAAGGATACCCTCTCCCAAAACAACGCGCGACCGGCCACCAAACCGGATTCCTCACCACTGTTAGTACATACTTACTTTAGATATTAGTTAGAACCCCACTATGGAGTCTATCATAACTACACACCATACAGTATTAAACTGGGTTAAACACACAAGGGAGATCCCTACATTCACATACACATATCACACAATTAACACACGCATAGCCGTGGTTAGTACGTCCCATGGTTCGGGTCGTTTACTCCGAATACCGAACTCTCATGTGATCCTAAACTCAGTTAACTAGGTTAACACTTCTGAGGTTAAATGGTATCGGAGTTGTACACGCCACATAAATGAATTACTGTAAACTCATTAAATGGTTAATCTTACAACGTGGCAAATACAAGAAAAACACATTGGCATACAAGCCGGTGTAATCCGGTAGGACACAGGTGCAAGAAAACCATACCTGTCACCGGAGTCCACTTTATCATGTCCACTTATGTTCCTCGAGCAATTCTCAAACAACTGATAATATTACAATTACTTTCATTAACATTGGAGTAACATGTGTTAACGTCTAATGCGCCCTTAGTTACCCCGTCATCCCGTTATATTTAATTTTACACTTGTGATCTTAAGTTCACAACTCTCACATCAAACCTAACATTTGTTTACACACTTTAAGACCTTTACATGTCACCAAACAAGGCCTAAACATCATCTAAAACCATTACCATTCAATCCCCCATCATTAGGAGCCTTAAACAAAATTTTTTCTTCATCTCTGGTATGGACCGCCCCTCTGGGGCGGTCCCAGGGGCGGTCCACAACAGATGCTACACGTTTTTTTTTTCACTTCTCTGCACTGGACCTCCCCACAGGGGCGGTCCGTAGGGGCGGTCCACTGCAGAACCAATTTTCTAATGTGCTTTTCTCCTCTTTCTGAACTCCAAATTCATCCCAATTTTTTCCTATGCTTTACACATGTTCTCCCACATGTTTTAACATCTTTTGGGCACACTTAAACCCTCTCGAAACATCCCAAAAATTCCTTAAACTTTTACTCAACTTTTACTAAGTCCTTAACACTTAGAACATTTTTTTCTTACACTTGTAACTTGTATTCTTGCCTAAAACTTCACCTAACCAAAGTACTCCCTCACTACCTTATAACCACCCTTTTAAACATCATTTGCACTACACTCATCCCCTTTACACACACTCCTCAAGTCTTTCCCACAAGTTCATAATTAAACCTTCACAAGGCGTTACACTTTCATTGTTCACCAAACTTTGCACAAGACTTTACGACACCTCCACCATCACCTTGGTGTATCAAGAAATCATCCATTAGTTCCCTAAATCTCCAAGACTATGCCTAAGGCATCTTAACACCTAAGAAAACCTTAATTCACTTTCTTTCACCATCTTAACACTTAAAAATTCCTAGTACCTTCTAGGTCATAAAATCTCATTACAACACATAAACTCTTTTGTTTATCAACTAAATTTCGCCATAGCTTCTCTTGTATCACCTTACACCAAAACACATTGTTTTTCACCTTTAGACAATCAAGAACATTCAATCTCTTAATACACACTCTTATACACAAACATATGGTTTTTCATCCTTTAACCATCAAACACAACCTTCACAAGAGATGTTCTTTACACACAACTAAACCTTTAAACTTCACTACTTCACAATATAGTGCATAAACTTAAATTGCTTGGCACTTAGGCCCTTAAATAGCATAAACCATAAACACTGAATTTCCACATTTAAATGCCTTCAACCTGTGAATACACACAACAATGCTCCCATGTCTTTTTAGTCCACCTTGTGGATAGTTTTCTAGCTAATTTCCCATTGGCTCTTTAGGTTATTTATTAAGCAAATATAGCTCAATTCCCTAGTACATAAAACCACATTAAGAGAGGTCATTTACCTCTTTGTTTTCCAAGCTTTCTCACTTGGTTTCACTTGTTTTTCTTGATTGAAAATCGGCAAGGAGCTTTTATCACTTGTCAACCTTCTAACCAATACACATATAAGGGTAATGAGTATTAAGTTTAATACTCAAACTCATAATTAAACCCTAGGTTTACATAAGTGTCTTAAAACACTAAATTTGATGATTACCTTTGGAATTTGAAAGAGAGCTTGGTTAAGTGGCAAGATAGGACTCCCCCTAGTCCCTTGAAGATTGAATTAAGCTATGAAAATAGCAAGCCAAGGCACCATTGTAAGGTGAATTTTCGGCTATACAAGAAAATGATGGGAACTTGGATTTTCTTTGATTTTCCTTACCTTGAAACAAAGGAGAATGACAAGGCATGGACATATGAGCTCAAGCTCCTTCAATGGTGAATCTCCATGGCACTGAAATGGAGCTTTTGAAGATTTGAAAAGATAGGAATGTAGAGCTTACTCTAACTAAGACAACGGTAGTCTCGGAATTGAATTCGGAGCTTTGAGCCATGAGTTACAAGCATTCAAAGATGGAGAATGGCTACTTGCTGTAGCAAAACGAGAATGGAGAAGGGAGGATGAGGTTGGAGACGGTGGGAACCAAAAAGAAAAGAAGAGAAAGTGAGGAGAGAGGTAAGTTTTGGAGATATTTAAGTTATAAAGCAAAAAGGTAACCTTTACTTACTTTTCTTTCTTTCTTTTAATTGGCAAGCCAAGTGTGATGACTCACACCCCTAAAACCGTGGCCCCTTACATATATAACATATATATGGCCTTTGTTGACCAATTAAACAACTTATGTTGACTTATAACTTAAACTAGCACTATTTAAGCACTATTCACAAATTAAGGCACATATTTGTGAAATTTTTGATTTCCCATTGATTTAGACTTCCTAATGTGATACTAAGTAGTACACATGTTGATTAAAGAGTAATGATGGACATTTAGCCATTCAAAACTCATTTACAAGACAATTTTTCAAAATGTGCTTTAAGGCTCCTTAAAGCACATTTTGTGTTTTAACTTGTTTTCAAGCTTGGTTTTCTTTAGTAATAGATTTAATATGTTCATTAACATATAAATAAGGTCTTGGTAAGGTTATTAGGTCTTAACCAAACTTATCCCAAGCTTAGAGCACATTTTCGCCAATATTGGCTTTAAGGTATTTATTTGTGTTTTGTTTGGTTTAATTGTCTACCAAAGTTTCCTAAGGACTTAATTATCCTTATTAAATCATAATTGAATATTACTAAGTCTTGGTAGGCTCTTTGGGTCCTAACCAAGTTCACTCCAAGCTTAGAGCATGTTTTTGCTCAAGCTGTGTCTTAGTGCCTTATTGCACTCTACTATGGTTTAAATTGTTCACTGATGTTTCTAAGGCACTTTTTAGCCTTTACATACCATATTTTAAATGTTTAACAACATATCAAGGTTTGGGGTATTTCAACTGTGTTATAATTAGATTATTTCTTTTCCGCCAAATACAATCTTCCCCCGTAAACCCGCCACTACGAACTCAACATAGGGTTTGCTTTTCCCTTTGCCGACTCCAGTAAAATCGCCAAAACTTCACCCTTGACATCCCTGCCATCACCACCACCGCATTCGACTCCGACGATGCTTCCACCGCTGCCGTCAACATATTCCTGCAATTTCCCGTGGAAAATGTCGATAAGAGTGGTTCAACCTTGAGCTTTGCGCACCAACATTTTGGTGCAGTTTATTGCCATCATCAACCGCTGCCCACCTCCGAAATTGCTTCTGCGTTTCACCGTGCTTCTAACGCCCAGGCTGTTTCTGAATTATCACTTATGTATAGCACATCAGCGGAGAAGCTATCCACTTGTCATAACTCATGCAGAAGTTAGAGTTTGGAGCAAAATCTTAGCCTACGGCGCAATTGCGCTGGTATCCTGATCTCTTCTTTGACTGAATGAAGGCTGATGGTCAATAATTTCTAAACAATTCTGTTATGCTCCTGATATTGTTTCCGTATTGGAGTTTGAACCCTAGATTATCAGTTGCTCCCTTCATTTCTTGCCGTCAAGCATTAATTTTGTTTACTGGGATGATTGCATTGATCTGTATTTTCTTTCCATTGTGATTGAATTATGTTGATGGTTTGTTTGCATCAATGGATGCGAAGAATCTATCGTTTAGTCGGTTTAAATTCCTGGTCTCGTCTTTCTGTATCAGTCAACTTATAATGTCAATTAACAGGCGAACAACTTTAGTCTTCAAATAAAGTTATAATGTCGACAACTTTCTGGTGGTGTCTGACTGGTTGGATTTGAATGAAACTAATCTAAGGATTTCTTAAACAGCCATAATTAGAATGTAAATGGCTGTTGTATTTTTAATTATGTTCCAGAAGTTGTTCTCATATTTCTAATATTGCTTCTTCGTTTTCTCACATGCATAATTTAGTGATAAATTATTATATTTGCAGTGCGGCTGTTTGTTTGAGTCTATTTGTACTAAATTATTTTGCTTGTTTTTTATGTAATATTGGACTTTAGTTGTCAGGTGTTTATTCATGTCCTATATGATGCTGGTAAACTTATTTGCAACTCTTATGTAATGAGCTGTGGAGGAGCATTGATGTACTGTATTCTTTTTTAACCCTTTTTGAATAAGAATTGTTATGCTCTATGATGGTAATAATATAGGTTATTATGCTTCAGGTGGACTTGGTTACTCCAATGTTAACTCAATTAACTTATGAAGGGCTATTGGATGAGGTGAGCTTGTGCCAATTCTGATTTCTAAACCTCCTATCTTTCATGTAAAATTGTGAATACTAGGGAAAGTTTGTTGACACCTATGATGATGTTTCGAGTTGTACAAAATCTTGGAACCATCTATGTATAAGTTTTAATGCATTCCTTGCCCTTTACGCCTGTCTCGTATATATGATCTGGTTATTGACTTGTAGCTCCTGCTTGGAATCAGTTTACAATTATAGTGGTTTAATTTCAGATTTTCTGTATGAAGTCCTTCTCTTACCACTATATAAGAGGGAAATAAGTTGATAAGGACAATAATGTATAAATGTATTCTTCAAACTAACAATATTAAAATTTGTAGTTTCTGCACATCAGTGATGGTGCCGTTGAAGTTGATGCATCAATAATGGGTGCCCACAGGATGGAAAAAAGATAAAAGTACCTCTAAATTCTAGTAAAGCTTGATTTCTTCGCATACAACTTCTTGTCACACAATATTTTTTTGATATTTTTTCTGGAACTTCCAAGTTTATGACAAGAATTGTGGTGTGATTTGGTGGCTTATGAAGTACATGCCTAGTGTATCTATCTTATCTTTCCATTTTACATTAAAGCACATTAGCTAGGTATAGTTGATGTCATCATATATCCTCAAAATTTGCTGATTTGTTAACCATTTTATTAGTTGAGTATGGGAATCTAGTTAATTTCTCTGTCATTTGAAGTATTTTGTTTCATAAATCATGTCTATAAGGCATTTGCTATTTACACGCTATTTTGTAATTTTCAGTGACAAGCTTTTTAAGGAGACTCAGGATCTGAACTTTGAAGTTGTTGTGCAGGTTGATCCTTTAATGTGTTTGTATCTACTGAGTTCTTGCCTTACTACTTCCTATTGAGACTGTTTCTATATTTTTCATTCTATTTCAAAGTCTATTCTTCCCATCTTCAGGTTAAAGACCGTGGCTTCTAAATTTTCTCAGTTTCTGGTTGTTTTCAAAAGTTAAAATAGCGCACAGAGACCGTGGATGTTTCTGATTAAAAATAATTATATACTTGATGAAGAGTATGCTTGTTTAGTTGTCAATGGGTATCGCTGTATCATCACCGATTCTTCCATGTCGTTGTGTTCTGTGTTCTACCCTTGCCGCTGCCTTCTTTTCATCTACATTTTGATTACAGATCCTCCTTCCCCTTCTCTACACCCATTTTTGTTTCAATCGATTGATTGCAATTTCTACCTTCTGCAAGTTAGATAGTTTAGTGTCGATGTTACTGTGAGGAGGGTTGCATTTTGGTTGGATATTTTGGTATAAGTTGGATGAAATCTGTATAATGTAACTTTTCGGCTGTTTGGCCAACTATGTATCAAAACAAAAAAGCAAAGATAGCTTTGCCATTTCTCTGGCAAAAGTAAGGTGGTGAAAAGATTTTGTTCTTGTATATTTGGTGTAAGTTTCCTTTTCTGAGAGCATGTTGTTGGTCCAGCTTTATCTTGTTTGAACAGTGCTTTCATCTGATAATTAACACTATATCTCGGTACTAGTACTACGTACCGCTATTAGGATTCTTAGGGTGGCTAACTAATGGCTGTTTATGTACCGATAGTAAAGAGTTGTATCATGTTTGACTTTGCGTCTAAGATAAAAACCGCCTTGCATAGTTGAGTATGACGACCTTAGCTTTTTGGCAATCTACATGTGCTATTCAATTAATTATAAAAAAACATGTGCTATTCAATTGCTCTCATTTAACTATGCAATTAAATCTCGCTATAGATAGGGGCCTTTTCCCTTTTGAATTACTGATGTTATTGTCAATAATGGATATCAATTACAGTTTAATTCACCTAAATCACGCCTTGTGGCATATATATAGTAAATTTAAGTCTGTAAATCTGCATGCTGAATAGCTTTTTCAATTTGATTTTCGCTGTTTCCCTAGTAGGCGATACATAACAAGGTGCTTATAGTTTAAGGTCAGTACTTTCAATTTGAAAGGTGTGCCTAGGTGCAAGGCTCCATGTAGGTGCAGCCTTCGCAGTCTTACTTGGCCCTGGGTGCTGTGTTATTAGTGAGGATGTTTGTTGTGGATCCTTGAGTGAAACATTGCACTTTATAAATGAAAAAAAAACCAATGCTCACTGTTCATATCTCACTCTGGCTGATTCATCTGTCCATCCTTCCATGATGTGTTTGTCCCTCGCCCTCCTTCAGTGTCGTCATTTGTCTTCTCTTGTCAATCTTTATTTCTTGGCTTGCTGGTGTACAAATTTGGGAGTTGTATCCTACTTGTCATTGTAAACATTTTAGTTCGACAAACTTTTTTTTTCTGGTGATTGAAACTGAGTGTTCAGGAGAATAAGGCCTACAAAAGAAAATGACAATAGTTGCCTTGTGATCATCCAGAAGCATATTCACTAATAGGACACTTTATGGATAGGCAGGTTGTTCCATGTTGTTTAGGCAGTGCAAAGTTTTGGTAGTTGTATTCTTGATTTTTATCTCTCTTGTATGTTGATTCTTCAGCAGCTGTTTTGCTGCATAATAGATTATCTCTGAGACTCACATTACATAATTTTATTTTTTGGTTGGATGTAAAGGATTATTGAACTTTTGCTTGGTTGAACATAATATATGGGGGATCTAAGGTAGAATACCCACAAACATATTAATTAGTCTTACACCTCTTGTAGTATTATGAAGTAATAAAATACAATAATAAGTTTACACCATAATTAGCTTACCATATATAAAAAATATATTGTTTCAAATTAATGAACTTATCCTAACAATTTAAAGATGATGAGGCAGTCGTTTCTTGTCATTGATGTAACCACTTTTGTAAAATCACTTGTAAATTCTTGTGATACAAGTTAATCTCTCCTCATTATGCTTAGTATCTTACTAATTTCTCAACATATTTGTGATACAAAGTTAATCTCTCCTCATTACTACTGTCACCGTTTGTTGGTAGTTTCATAGTTCATTTATTGGTAGTTTCATAGTTCATTGTTGCCTTTGCTGTGGTTTTCTTTCTGTTTTGATACTTATATTATTATTATTATTCTGTTTTTCAAATGCACTTTATATCTGCTTCAGCAGCTGAAATTCATGATTAATTTGTAAAAATTGCTCCACTTTTTACTCTTTTTTATACCACCATAGGATTCCTACTTATGTCACATAACATGCTATCCTTTCAGCCAATTCCTTGGTTGTTATTGTCTGTATATGCGATTTGGTGCAACAGATTTGGTGCCTTTTAATTTCCTCACTTGTCATTTTCCTACTTCCAAAATGTTTTCATTAATTTCCTCGGCAGCTCTTGTTTGGTTGTGTATACTAGACAGGTTTTGAATACAGTTTGGGATCACCGATTTGTTTCCAATTTGCGCAGATGTTTACAACAGATCTGGTCAGCCCACCGCAAATAGAAACAAGTTAATTGAAGAAGAAAGCTCTAAGATTCAACCCTAATTCCATGTCTTCAAACACTTCTCTTGTAAGAATGAATATCTACTTCTAATTCTCAATTTATTAATTTACTTTGTCTGTATTAATTGAACAAAAAGTGAGCAGTCTATGGGCTGCTATTGTGCTTATTACTGCACTCTTACTACGTTATTGTTTTGATCAGATTACAAGAATATTTGCGACAGTCTTATAGATTGGTTTTTGCACCTCAAAAGTGAATTGCTCTCCTTCTCTATATTGCTGTTGGACTGTCACTCTGAAATAAGCATTCGACTGATATTATCTATACTGCTGTAGTGAGGATTGTTTTCAGCAGCTTCAGGTACTTTATTATGGTGTTTCACAATCGGTTTTTCTGCTGCTTATGGTCTAATAATTTGCTATATTTACGTTGTTACATTGACCATTAGTTGTGTTGTTTTAAGAATGGTTTGCAATCTGTTTTTGCACTTTCGTTTGGAATGTATTTTCACTGCTGAAAATTGAAATTTTCTGCAACTGTCAAAGCTTAGACTAACCGTAATATTAAGCTTGCTGTGATCATCTGTCTTACAAATGTAATGTCAACGCACTTACCATGTTAAGGTTTGTTCAAGCGTGTATTTCAGCATTTCATTGACTATGTTTATGCTTCAGTTCTGCTTCTGATTAAGCCACATTATATGCCTGGTTGAACCTGCTTATGTGGGGCGTATAAGCCTTGTGTATCTGTTTTGAATTATGCTCACACTTCACTTGCTTGCTGCTGCTGTTTAGTGCTTCTTGTGTAAGAGTTATGCTGCTACAATTTAGAGTTAGTACACAGCAGTATTCAAGCTGCATTTTGCTTCTGTTTTCAGTGTGTTATAAAATCAAGAAACCTGACCGATAATAAGCACTTGATTATGATTAGGTTATGGTATGAAAATCTGTCCATGTTACATTGACCATTAGTTCCGCTATTAATGCATTAATTGTTATAATGATTAGGGTATTTTTAGCTGTTGTTCAAATGTTCCACTCCTGAATAATGCATTCACTATATTTCTATTCGAAGCTATTACCTCCGTCACCACAGGCTTCATCCTCTGATTCACCGTAGTACACTTGAACATCTTAAATATCTCAATTATTTTTAAATTTCAGGTGTATGGATTCTTTCACAATTTTTTCTTTACATACTATGAAGGAACTCAACCTTATCAGAAGAGAATTGACAGGAACTTCTGATTGGGCACCTTAGCGCGTATGTACTTAAACTTGTATTATACTAGTGTGCTTTCTTGAACACTTCTAACTAATAATATACTTGTTCTAATATTTCTACTTGTTTCAACTATTAGGTGCATGAATTCTCTCATTATTTGCGAATAGTAACATCATGAAGAAAGCGACCTTGTAAGGAAGATTGACACATGTTTGTATTCACACTTCTTGCTTTTATGATACTTTGAACTCATGTAATTATATAGTAGATTCTCTTTTTGTAAAGGCCTACATGTCTGTAAGGAATTTTAGGATGTTGTTGAATTTTGTGCAATATAGATAACAAGGTGTATATGGCAAATTAATTCAACTGTTTTGCAAGTTGGTGTGACCGCACATATTCAATGTGTGTTGGATAGAGATGATTGTTGACCGTAATATGGGGTGCAACGATTTTTTTTTAAAAAAAATCATTTTTATAACACGGTTCGTCTGATATGGTGTTATAAAACAACAAAATTTTGGTGTGGTAAAGCATTTTATAACACGGTTTGCTAAACCAACCGTGTTATAAAAGTCATTCCCTTCAATTCTCTGCGGTGTTAACCAGTTTATAACACGGTTATTTAAAAAAAAACCGTCTTATAAAACACTTTTATAACAAGGTTCGGAACCGTGTTATATAAACCGACACTTTATACCTCCGCAGTATCTACACCTCATAACCGTGTTTATTTAGCAAAAACCGTGTTGATAAAATGTTTTTTCTACTAGTGTGTTTTTGGGCTAAAATGAAACCTCAGGTTTGATTTGGACTGTGGTGCCCCATTTTGGGCTTGGGCCTTGGTTGGGTTTTTGATTTTTATTGAAGTGAGCTTTTGATTTTTGGCCCTGATCTAAGCCTTGACTTTTATTGAAGCATTGGATTTTTGAGAAATGGGCCAAAGATGAGGCTTATTGATTTTTGGCTTGATTTGGTTTGGGCCTTGTTTGAGTTGTTTTGAACTTTGATGGTCTTTGGAAAATTTGGGAAGAAATGGGAATCAACTGAGATGAATTTTGAGGAAGTGTTTTTATAATACATGTTTTATAATAAGATGTGGTTTTAGTATAGGGATTACCCAGTTTATTAGGTGGGACCATGGCTCACCCTAAATCTTAGGGTCACCCTCTATCCTACGGCTTGGACCTAAGGACAATAACTAAGGCTTAAGCATCAATAAGCAATGAGCATAATCACAGAGCAGCAACGCAAATATCTCAATAGGGTACAAACATTGGAGAAGCAAAATGAAGTGTAAACGTTATTAAAAAGTTTGGTGATTGAACACCAGCAAAAAAATCCTACAAATTTCAAATTATATTCCAAGCTCAATCCATATGTAATGGGTAACTAAGCACTAGAATAAACATACAAAAACCAGCTAGAGATAAGTGCTAAAATTGTTCACCATGCAGAGAATGAATTAATTACACAAACGTAAATAATCCCAGACAACCAAAAGTAAGAACAATAAACAAATTACAAATTAATACAAACATAGATACAATCTATTAAAGAGCTGATATGGGGGGTCGCATCGACGCCGCCTCACTTGAGCTGACAGGATTAGCAAGAAGTCACCAACCGTTCATATGTTTGAAGTAGAGACCCCCGATAATCCAAGTCAAGATCACGGTCCTATCTTAGGTAGTTTCCCGTTTCACGAACAATTATCTACATGTCAAAAAACAACAACCAAAAGAGGCAAACTGCATTAGTCAAAGAACGGAAGAGGGTTGGTAGTGTGCAAGGGATCATACGACCCCTCTCAATGGGAGGAAAGGGGGTAATTATCATCTCCACACCCCAACCGAGAACATAGAAAGGAATTTTCAGTGCCAGCAAATGCTAAGACAAATCCGCATCGGGGTTGCTACTCAAATTATTCATCATCTTAGTTATGACTCAAACAAAGTGTAGTCAATTATGTGGGGTTGTGATTCATGTGGATCATACCTAGAAGGCTTTATCTCATTTCCCTCTAAGATGAAGAATTAGTAAGGACCAACCTGCTAACGAGATTTATCTTAACATTATGGCATAGGGCAACTATAACACTATTCATGTCCTTATCTATGCGAAAAGGGACAAATTTAATGCTAGTATCAACAAGTTTCCAAACCCAATATCGATGAGAAGGAGCAATCAATTACAAACTAACTGAATTGTACTGATGAGAATTGAAGGTAGACTCCCAAACCCATAAGGAGTGTCGTGAAGCCCAAAATGCAGGCAAGGCCCTAAGTCGATCCAAGTCATCAAGTCCAGCCAAATCCAATTGATTGCACATGTACCATCAGTCGAAACATGAAACCAGAGGTAATAAGCAAAAACCCAATTTAGACAAACAGCATAAAAGGGTCAAAATGGAATGCAATTTTCCAGCCAAAAGGAATGCAAAAAGGGGCCGGTGACAATGCCACCATGGTATACAGCTGGATCATAGTAAATAGAGCTGCAAATAGAATTTGCAAACCCATAAGGACCGGTCGTGAAGCTCATAGTCCATCAGTACGGTTAACTTTCAACCATAGGCCTAATCCAGACAAAGCAAGCACCGCCCCAAAGCTCAATCATTTTTGTACCTCGGCCTGAAACATCCCCCAACCTTAATATATTGTATAAACACTTAAATATGGTGTATTAAGACTAAAAAGAGTCTTAGAACATTAGTAACAAAAGTTAAACAACAGAAAAGACCAAATGCGCTTTAAAGTCAATAAGAGCCAAAATGTGCTCTAAGCTTGGGATAAACTTGGTTAAGCCTAATGAACTTACCAGACTCATTTATACACTAAGAACTATTAAACCAATTACCAAAGAAAACCAAGCTTGAAAACAAGTTTAAACACAAATGTGCTTTAAGGAGTCTTAAGCCATTTTTGAAAATTGTCTTGTAAATGAGTTTTTGAGTGGCTAGATGTCCATCATTACTCTAAAATATATAGTGTCATATAGTATACATTGGATGTCTATATTAACTGGGAAATCAAAAATTTCACTTCTATGTGCCTTGTTTCATGAATAGTGATTTTTATAAGCTATTTTTGTAACATATGTTTGTATAAGTAATTAAATTGACAAATAAAGACTATATTACCCCTAAGTATAAATGGGGGCCGGTTTTCTTAAGTGTGGTGACTCCCACTCTCTTATTAATGTATTAAGTAAGTAATGATAAGTAAATAAACTACTTTTTACTTTATAAAGTATAAATATCTTCAAAGCAAATTCTATTCTCATTCTCTCTTCCTTCCTTGTTCACACGGCTCCAACACCCTCTTCTTCCTTCTCTTCCACGGTAAACACACCACCTCCATTAAAACTCCTCTTTGATCTCTTGTAAAATCTTGCTACTTGTTCAAATCAAAAACAAACACACCAATCTCTTCCTCTCATCAGATCTTCATTCCTATATTCTTAAAATTCCAAGACCACCATTTCGGTGCCATGGAGTTCCTCCATTGAAGGAGCTTGAGCTTGTATTTTTACATATTGTTTACTCTCCTTTGCTTCTAGGTAAGGAATCTCAAATAAAAACTTCATTTCCTTCATGTTTTGTGGTAACCGAAAAATATATATTGAAGAGCTCTTTGTGTGACCTTGTTCTAGCTTCATTCCAACTCTTCATGACTAGGTGGAGTCCTCTCTTGCTAATATTCAAAACTCTCTTCAAAGAGCAAGGTTAAAACAACTACATTAATGCTTTTGAAACAATGTAAAATTAGGGTTTACAATGAGATGAAGCTTATAGCTTGAATACTCATTATAATGTTTGTATATGTTTAGAACTTGCCAAAGAATCAATACCATTACCGGTTTTTAAAGGAAACAAGAAAGAAGTTGTTTGGAAAAGAGGTAAATCTACTAACCTAATGTTGTTTAATGCCTTAGGAGAAATGAGCTTATAATGCTTGGTTAAAACTACCTAAAGAGCAAATGGTGAATGACTTAGTAAAGTGCTCTCAAGAGCTTAGTAAAGGCATATGTGTTGAGTGTATTGCAGGTTAAAGGCAAATATATTGGGAAATTCAGTGTTTATGATTTATGCATCTAAGGGCCCTAGAGCCATGTCATTTAAGGGCCAAAGTGCCATGCAATTTAAATGAGCACTATATTGTGACGTAGTGCTTTTGTGAGTGGAGTTTGTGTATAATAAGTGCTTGTGGATTTTTAGTGTTCTTGGTTTGTTGTTGGTGAAAACAATGTGTTTTGGTTAGTATGTCCTAGGAGAACCTATGTCGAAATTTAGGAATAAATGAGAAGTTCTAAGAGGTGTAAATGAGTTTGATAAGTTAGAAGGTTTAGATTGGTTTAAGTGTTGTTCTTGGGTAAGAAACATGCATTAAGGTGATTTGGGTGTCACAGGACTTAGGCATGAGCTTGAGGTTTTAGTTGGTACCAAAGTCATTTTGGACTTAGGTAAATACTTAGGCAAACTTTGGTAATAAGGAGAAAGTGTAAACTTGGAAAAGAACTTCAAGAAGGACATAAGGAGTTAGTTGTGAGTGATGATGCTGGGGAGATGATGTTAAAATAAGGAGAAAGCATTTTGGGATGATAGTTATCATAGGTGAGAAACACCATTTAGAAACCTAGTATAAAATGTTGTAAGTGTTAAGGAATTTTTACAAGGAAATAAGAAGGCTTAAGGAATTAGAAAATGAGTTTTATGAGTGTTTAAGGATGTCTGTGTGATTGAAGTGCCTGAATGAGGTTAGGGTGTACTAGGGTATATAGGGTGAAGTTTGGAGTTGAATGTAAAAAGGAAAACAAGGGTCTAGGCCAGACCGAACTTGCGACCGAACTTGCAAGGTCGGTCGAGCCCAGTTTTGTAACACCCCTACTACGCACATAACACTAAATGAAATCGCAGCGGAATGAATAACTAAACAATAACTAACGCCTCGGTGCTACAACGCCGCCAACCACCCACGTGGTTGACAAGGCAGAATAAATACAATTGTACCGGTCTGATGATCAGACTCCCGAGCATGAAACTAAACCATAAATACAATATATACAATATAAACAATACCGAGTACTACGTACATCCTTCACTGTATACATCACTGTAACTGCAACAACCCAATAATACATAACGCCACGGGAGCACAGGCGCATCCCGGGCCAACATCCAAAAGTATACAAAAGGTATCACATCCTAGGATCTAAAGCCACTCCGCTTCTTCGATCCTCATCCTGCAGTATAAGAAATATGGATCCCCCGAGGGGGTCAGCAACCCTTGGCTGGTATGGCTAACGCGCAGCCCATCGGCTACCGGGATACGCGCAGCTACTTGTCATTATAACATGGTATTCAATTATATACATAGCATAACATAACATGGAGCATGGCATCAATGGTGCATAGCTCAACAACACATACACAGTGGATTTTTACTCCACGATAACAAACCACAAGGGTCAAATAACATAAGAGCCTAGAGAGTGATTCACTCTCATGTCAAGCTCGTTAAACACACTCATTACCGTTCTGTTAGACGAACGAGTAACTTAAGTCACAGATGGTTCGGATTTAGTGACCCGAACACACCACACAAACACAGGTTCCCACTAAACCGATCATAAGTCAGAATAGGTAAGCTTTGGAAGAAGCTAGCGGGAGATCGAACGCCAAATTAAGGAGAACAATCTTAACAACATAAGAGTCGAATCTGATTCAGATATCTACTCTTAACTTACATGCATGACCGGACAACCGGATTCCTCACTTCCCAGTTAACACTTGTTAGAAGTTCATAGTGGAACTTAAACCAACACACAATAGGTGGTAAGTCATGTTAGACACACACACGGGAATTGAGTCACAACATTACATCACAATAGTATGAACAACTGTAAACTCATTACATGTTTAAATCTTATAACGTTGTAAACACACAGAAAAACATACAACACACAAACCGGTGTAAACCGCTAGACAACAGACTGCAAGAAAACCATACCTTGGTCCTTGCCTCGTTTGGTTTCCTCCGTAGGTCACTCCTATACATAATTCAAGAACGTCGGTTAATTAACTTACTTAACCTCCAAATTTACTAAGTGTTTAACACAATTGTATGACATGTTTTAATGTCTATCTTACCCTAGGTTGCCTTCATTATACACCCTAGGGTTAACTACATAAGTCACATTCTTTTCTGTTTTTTTTTTTTTTTTTTACAAGTTTAGGTCCGACCGACCTTGCCGACCGAACTTACCCAAGTTCGGTCGATTCCAGAATACATTTCCGTTAAAAATTTTCTACTCCGACCGAACTTACCAAGTTCGGTCCTATGTTCGGTCTTTTCCCGAGAGTTTCTTCCCTTTTGTAAATTTAGCCCGACCGAACTTACCATGTCCGGTCCCTAAGTTCGGCCTTTTCCAGAGAGTTTCTCCCCTTTGTAAATTTAGCCCGACCGAACTTACCATGTCCGGTCCCTAAGTTCGGCCTTTTCCAGTAACTCAATCCGTACTCAAAATACAGGCCCGACCGACCTTGCAAGTCCGGTCCCCAAGGTCGGTCTTTTCCAGAAGCCAATTCTCGCAGGGTAAACTGGGCTCGACCGAACTTGCAAGTTCGGTCGCAAGTTCGGTCTGCCCCAGACCTTTGTTTTCCTTGTCACATTCAACTCCAAACTTCACCCCATACAACCTAGTACCCCCTAACCTCATTTGGGCACTTCAAACACACCTTAAGACATCCTTAAACACTCATAAAACTCATTATCTAATTCCTTAAACCTTTACTTATTTCTTCACAAAATTCCTAACACTTACAACATTTTACACTAGGTTTCTAAATGGTGTTTCTCACCTATGATAACTACTATCCCAAAATGTTTTCTCCTTATCTTAACATCATCTCCCAAGCATCATCTCTCACAATTCCTTATATCCTTCTTGAAACTCTTTTCCTAGTGTACACTTTCTCCTTAATTTACCAAAGTTTGCCTAAGTTTATCTAAGTCCAAAATGGCTTTGGTACATACTAAAATCTCAAGCTCATGCCTAAGTCCTTGTTACATCCCAAATCACCTTAATGCATGTTTCTTACACAAGAACAACACTTAACCATTTTAAATACTCCTTAACTTATCAAACTCATTTTAACACTTAGAACTTCACATTTGTTACCCAAATTTTGACATAGGTTCTCCTAGAACATTACTAACCCAAAACACATTGTTTTTACCAACAAACAACCAAGAACACTAAAAATCCATCAAGTACTTATTATACACAAACTTCACTCACAAGCACTACATCACAATATAGTGCACAATTTAAATTGCATGGCACTTAGGCCCTTAAATGACATGGCTCTTAGGCCCTTAAAATGCACAAATCATAAACACTGAATTTCCACAATATATTTGCCTTTAACCTGCAAATACACTCAACAACACATATGCCTTTTACTAAGCTCTTGAGAATACTTTACTAAGTCATTCCCATTGGCTCTTTAGGTAGTTTTAATAAGCATTTATAAGCTCATTTCTCCTAAGGCATTAGAACAACATTAGGTTAGTAGATTTACCTCTTTTGCAAAATAACTTCTTTCTTGTTTCCTTTAGAAAACCGATAGAGTACTTGATTCTTTGACAAGCTCTAAACAATATACAAACATTATAATGAGTATTCAAGCTATAAGCTCCATCTCATTGTAAACCCTAGTTTTACATTGTTTCAAAAACATTAATGTAGTTGTTTTACCTTGCTCTTTGAAGAGAGTTTGAATATCTAGCAAGAGAGGACTCCACCTAGTCCATGAAGAGTTGGAATGAAGCTAGAACAAAGTCACATAAAAAGCTCCTTCAATACATATTTTCGGACATGACAAAAACAAGGAGGAAATGAAGTTTTTATTTGAGATTCCTTACCTAGAAGTCAAGGAGAGTAACAATATGTAAAAATACAAGCTCAAGCTCCTTCAATGGAGAAACTCCATGGCACCGAAATGGTTGTCTTGGACTTTTGAAAAGATAGGAATGAAGAGCTTGATGAGAGGAAGAAGATGGTGGTGTTTGTTTTTGATTTGGACAAGTGAGCAAGGTTTTACAAGAGGTTGAAGCTTGTGTTCTAATGGTGATAGTGGTTCTATCGTGAGAGAACAAAGAAGGAAGGAAGAAGAGAGGTGGGAAACCGTGTGAGCAAGGAAAGGAAATGAGAGAATGAAGATTGGTTTTACTTTAGAAGATATTTGTAGTTTAAAAGCAAATAGTACTTTCTTAGTCATCATTATTTACTTAACAAATTAACAAGAGGGTGGTGAGTCACCAAGCCTTAGAAAACCGGCCCCCTAATTATAATGAGGGTAATATAGTCTTTGTTTGTCAATTTAATTACTTATACAAACATATGTTACAAAATAGCTTATAAAAGTTACTATTCATAAAACAAGGCACATAGAAGTGAAATTTTTGATTTCCCACTAATATAGACACCCAAATGTGATATTATATAGTACACATATATATTTAAGAGTAATGATGGACATCTAGCCATTCAAAACTCATTTACAAGACAATTTTTCAAAAATGTGCTTTAAGACTCCTTAAAGCACATTTTGTGTTTAAACTTGTTTTCAAGCTTGGTTTTCTTTGGTAATTGATTTAATATGTTCATTAGTGTATAAATGAGGTCTTGGTAAGTTCATTAGGTCTTAACCAAGTTTATCCCAAGCTTAGAGCACATTTTGGCTCTTATTGACTTTAAAGCACATTTTGTGTTTTCTTTTGTTTAAACTTGTTTACTAATGTTTCTAAGACTCTTTTTAGTCTTAATACACCATTTAAGTGTTTAAACAATATATTAAGGTTTGGGGTATTTCAATCTACCCCCCTTAAAAGAACTTTGTCCTCAAAGTTCATACTTCCACATATCCTAAATATTAGAACACGGGAACACTTATAAACAATACTTCCATATATACTAACAACACACTTACATAACATTGGACTCCAGGTCCATACAACATAACATAACATTGGACACAAGGTCCATACAACATTATCCACATCATTCAGACACAACGGTCTGTAACATAACAACATAACATAGACGATGTATTCAAATACACGTCGTACACACATAACCGAAACGGCTCTACCCCCCTTAAAAAGGGGTACGCCCCGTACCCTATACACATAAGTACTAAGAAGTGAACAATGACGGGTACTTCGCCTTCATCTTGTCTTCCAGCTCCCAAGTGGCCTCCTCAACGTCCTGGTTAGACCAAAGAACCTTCACCAGTCTCACGGACTTATGGCGAGTGTCTCGAGTCTTAGCATCCAGAATCCGTACCGGAGTCTCCACTGATCGCATGGTCGGCTCTAAGGTTAGCCTTTCAGGCTGAAGCACATGAGACGGATGAGACATATACTTCTTCAACTGGGACACATGAAATACATCATGTACCTTGCCCAGCTCGGCGGGTAGGTCTAGTCTATAGGCTACCGGGCCGATCCGCTCCGTCACAACGTAGGCCCCACATACTTTGGGCTCAACTTGCCCTTCTGGCCAAAACGAAACACTCCCTTCATGGGGGACACTCTCAAAAATACCTGATCGCCCACGGCGAACTCCAGGTCACGTCGGCGCACATCTGCGTACGACTTCTGTCTATCTTGAGCTGCTTTCATATTAGCCCTGATCTGGCGAACTTCTGCCTGAACTTGCTCAAGATACTCTGGTCCTATAATGACCGTCTCACTCGACTCATCCCAGCATAATGGCGTGCGGCATGGTCTACCGTACAAGGCCTGGAAGGGAGACATCTTGATCGAAGCATGATAACTGTTGTTGTAACTAAACTCGATCAGATGTAACTTATCAATCCAGCTGGTCTGAAAGTCAAGTGCACAAGCACGTAGCATGTCCTCAAGTGTCTGAATAGTGCGCTCACTCTGACCATCGGTCTGTGGGTGAAACGCTGTACTCAATTTCAATTCAGTACCCAATGCCTCTCGTGTGGACTTCCAATATCTGGATAAGAATCTGGTGTCTCTGTCAGATACAATCGTTTTCGGTACACCATGATGTCTTACAATCTTTTATCAAACAGTTCTGCCAATTTGCCACTTTCCAAGTGTCCTTCATCGGAATGAATCGGGCCACCTTGGTCAGTCGGTCAACTATCACCCATATCATATTCAGACCTCCCCTTGTAGGCGGAAGCCCTACTACAAAGTCCATGGAGATATCATGGAACTTCCACTCAGGCACTGGCATTGGCTGTACCATACCACCAGGCCGTCGGTGCTCAAACTTAACCTTCTGGCAAGTGAGACACCTCAATACATAATCACTAACATCTTTCTTCATTCCAGTCCACCAAAAATACCTCTTCATACCTTTATACATCTTTGAAGCTCCGGGGTGAATCGAAGTAGTAGAACAATGGGATTCACTCAATATGCGCTCCTTCAACTCAGCGCTACCCCTAGGTATACACAAGCGGCCATTCAGCCTAATCAGGTTCATCATGGAGTCTGAAGTCGTACTTCTGACCCTCGAATGTGCCATCAATAAGCTTCTGCCGGATCTCCAGCATGTACTGATCCGTCATCTGAGCACTCCGCACCTCTTCAACCAAGCCAGTATAAGAGACTAGCGAATGGAGAGAGTGTGCTCGGCGACTCAGCGCGTCAGCTACCACATTTGCCTTACCCTCTTTGTATTGCAGATTAATATCATAGTCATTCAGAAACTCAACCCACCTTCTTTGCCTCATGTTCAACTCTTTCTGAGTGAACAAGTACTTTAAGCTTTTATGATCAGAATAGATTGTCACACTTACCCCATACAAATAATGTCGCCATATCTTCAATGCGAAGACAATGGCACCCAATTCTAAGTCGTGGGTAGGGTAGTTCTCCTCATGCTTCTTCAGCTGACGGGAGGCGTATGCCACGACCTTCCCGTGTTGCATCAACACAACCCATACCCTGCCTGATGCGTCGCAGTAGACCTCAAAACCATCTGGACCGTCTGGTATAGTCAGGACTGGTGCAGATGTCAGAGCATCCTTGAGACTCGCGAAAGAACTCTCACAGTCGACTGTCCACTCGAATGGTGCATCCTTCTTCATTAAGGAAGTCATCGGCTTCGAGATACTGGAGAAGTCCTTCACAAACCTCCTATAATATCCTGCCAGACCGAGGAAGCTCCTGATATCAGTGACTGTCTTCGGCCTAGGCCAGGTGCGCACTGCATCTATCTTTGCCGGATCAACAGCGATCCCGGCATCAGAAATCACATGCCCAAGGAAGGATACTTGGTTCAACCAAAATTCACATTTCGAAAACTTTGCATACAACTGGTTTCTCCTCAAAGTTTGTAACACATCTCTCAGGTGGCTTTCGTGCTCACCTCTAGATTTAGAATACACAAGAATGTCATCGATGAAGACTACCACTGACTTGTCCAACTGATCTTGGAACAAGCGGTTCATTAAGTCCATGAACTTGGCTGGTGCATTCGATAAGCCAAATGGCATAACTGTGAACTCATAATGCCCATACCTCGTTCTGAAAGCTGTCTTCTCGATATCACTGTCACGGATGGCAATTTGATGGTATCCGGAACGTAAGTCTATCTTGGAGAATACTGATGCACCCCTCAGCTGATCAAATAGATCGTCGATGCGTGGTAAAGGGTAACGGTTTTTCACCGTAACAGCATTCAGCTCCCGATAATCAATACACAGGCGGAGGCTACCGTCCTTCTTCTTCACGAAGAGGACTGGCGCTCCCCATGGTGACACACTAGGGCGGATGAAGCCCTTGTCGAGTAGGTCTCTCAGCTGCTCCTTGAGCTCTGTCATCTCTGCTGGAGCCATACGATAAGGTGCTTTCGCAATGGGTCCAGTGCCCGGTACTAAGTCGATCTCAAACTCAACCTCTCGTGCTGGCGGCATGCCCGGCAGTTCCTTAGGAAATACATCAGGAAACTCCGACACTACCGGCACATCTGGGCTAAACTCAGGGTCTCTCTCTATGTCCTGGACATAGCAGAGGTACACATCACTCCCTCGTCGTAACTCACGATACATGGTCATGGCGGTGATGATCTGAGTCGAAGGCTCCCTGGGCCTCTGGCGGTAAGATATGGTAACCCCAGATGACTCCGAAGAAGCAGTCGATGCTCGGCACACAGGATTCTGCCCTTGTACCGCTCCAACCAGTTCATCCCGACAATCACATCAAATCCAAGTCCGTCGAACTCTATCAGGTCGATCGGGAACTCTTCACCCTCTGATTCGTACAATGACATCTCGGTGGTAGCGGGTACATCTGATCCGCTCTTTCGATGGAGTGACCAAGAAGTCTGGCATCTCCTCTCCATCTAACCCCAGCCTCTTCGCAAAAGATAGCGAAACAAAGTGTGCGAGGCTCCAGAGTCGAACAGGATCGATGCATCCACGCCATTCACTGGAAAGGTACCGGTGAGGATTGTGCCGCTCTTGCCGGCTTCTGCCTCATTGCAGACACTCAATGTACCTCCCGTTCCGAGTGCACAGCCTAATTCATTGGCAAACTAATAAGTACTGGGTAACAACACGGTTGATATACTTCAATAACTCCACTTTATTCATTATCACTTCCTCCTTACAACATTGTTGGTTACATGGTTGATATACTTAACACATACATAACTTCCTTAACATATACTGGCTTAACACATTACAAAGTATACAAGGTTTAGAATTGTCTGAAGGTCAAATTCAAACGTCCGGGTTTCATGTGTGTGGCATTGATCACTGCCGACGGTGCGGTATTCAGTTTGATCTTCCTGATGCCATGATATAGCATCCTTGACTGCCCACCCATGATTAATACATCTCCTGACTTTAACACTAACTTTCTTGCGAGATCAGCACGCTTCTGCTCGCCATATACAAATACTGCGGTATCACCAATGGACCAAGACAC
The DNA here is from genome assembly GCA_023374045.1 of Limonium bicolor. Taxonomy (NCBI): domain Eukaryota; kingdom Viridiplantae; phylum Streptophyta; class Magnoliopsida; order Caryophyllales; family Plumbaginaceae; genus Limonium; species Limonium bicolor. Next base: position 184,112,143 of record CM041779.1, on the reverse strand, counting down.
CACGGGTACTCCCTTACTTAGAGACTCGGGTGACTCGTCCTTATCTTGGTGTAAACCTAACCGTCCACCTTTTTGGTAGAAGTTCACAATACACAAATCTGCTTCCACACTTGGAATTGATTCCGTTTCAACTTGTTGAGCAATTCCCACGGCGTGATTAACGACCGCACGGAACTCCTCTGGTATACTTGGTACCGTTGCTCCATCTTCAGCTCGCACTTCTTGATATGACTTGGTGTAAGGGTTCCAGTCCTTACCCATGCACATCATCTTCAATTGCATTCTTGATCCATTCGGATATTCAGGTGTGTAGAAACCTCCAGGTTTAGCTCCAAGTTCGTCGCATCGTCTGATGATATGGACTTGTGCTTCCGGTGTCAGGTATCCACTTAAGAGTATCATACCTGGCTGGATAACCTGACATTGCTCCATTGGAAAGTCGGTGATGTTGATGGTGGTTCTTCAGGGTTTGGTGTGGGTGGGATTGGATAACTATATTGAAGGTTCCTTTCAGTTTAGAATTATCTAATTAGGTGTCTTTCACACACTATACTTAACTCCTTACTCACATGATAATACACTTGACTCACTAACACACATAAGCATGAAATGCGGTATGCAATCACTTATTACATTCAACAGTTTAGGCGGTACCTGGTCTAGAAGAGGGCCCTGGCGCCTCAGACCGGTCCACCACATTCAGGGTGGCCTTGCTAGGTCCCGACCCTTTCCCCTTCTGGGAATCAGTATGCCTCTGATCGGTGGTGGCTGGTTAGCCGTCTTCGGGCCATCAATAGCTGCTGTGGCCTTACCCCCACTGCCCCTTGGGCTTGTTGACTCTGCTGTTGGGGTTCCGGTAACACTCATGGTCACGGTGGCCCCACTTCTCGCAGTAACGACACTGCACCTCATTCCCTTTGCAGTCCTTGCCGGGGTGGTCTCCGTTGCACCACTTACAGTAATAGTGGCGCTCCGGTCCAGAGCCCGTGCTAGCTGCTAACACAATACACACTCAGTACTTGTTTCACAACTTATCAACATACACATCAACTTATTACACTTGATTAAACATTACCCTTTGGTGGTAAGAGCGTAGGGGCTTCGCCGCATACATATGTGAGCTTCAGTGGCTCCTCAGCTGTGGTGGTTTGGGCTTGGCCCTTGTCACCCTGGTGCTGACTCTTCTGGGGCTGGGGATAGGATTTCTTCTCTTCTTTCCTCCCCCTCCCTACCCCTGCGAACTCTGGCCCTCGCTCGTGGCCTTGCGCTTGTGCGCATTCTCCTCGTCCCTCAGACGGACGGTGATCTCCACCTTAGCAGCGGCATGATAGCACTCCTGAATTTAGGATAGTCAGTCATGCCCCGCAATACATACTCACAAACTCACATTATTACTCACTTATAGACTACACATATTCACATCACTCTTTACTTAAATTACCTGCAAGGTAGTATACTCAGCTGGCCCCATCCCATAGCGAAGACGGTGGCTGAGACCGTTGTAGAAACGGTTTACCAGCACCCGGTTCGAGTAACCCAGGTCCGGTAACAGGTGGACAAGGCCGGTGAAGGCAGTGTAGTACTCATCAACCGACACCTTGTCCCCCTGCCTCAGACTATCCAGCTCGAGGCGCTTGGCCTCCTGAACGTGCACGGGGTAGTATTTGGCTCGCAGCAGAGCCGTGTACTCCCTCCAACCGAACTGAGGATCCGCCATCCGGTCCTCTCTCACAAGCTTCCACCAATTCTGTGCCGAACCCTTCAGGTAGTAAGCGGCAAGACGGACCTTAGCCTCTGCGGGCACAGCCAAGGTCTCGTAGGCGGTCTCCAACTCGGAGATGTACGCCTCCAACTTACGTGGGTCGGTCTCCCCATGAATGAAGGGGGTCTCAAGTCTGCCAATGCCTTGACCCAGTTGGTCTCTCGTGGCGGTGGCGGTGGTGGCTGAACTCCGGGCATCTGCCCCTGCTGGATCGCAGCTACGAGCTGGGGTACCATCTGGGCCACAGCGGCTGCTACAGCCTCAGCCATAACCTGAGCCGTAGTGTTCTCGCCCTGGTCACCCCCAGTACCAGTACCACTCCCGCGGCCTCTACCGCGTGGTCTACCTGACATCTGTATTCACATGAGTATTCATTAGCAACATGCTTACACACTTATCGGTCTCCAACGATCATAACGCTTCCCGACAATAAGGTATTTCCACACTTAGTTAGTGGTTAACCTTTCCATAACTGATCACTTAGGTAACTGTAGTTAGGTTTCCTAACTCGGTATGTTCCTAAGCTCGGTATTCTAGTCATCAGAGCGATACTTCGCTCTGATACCACTTTTTGTAACACCCCTATACCACATACATAACTAAATGAAATCGCAGCGGAATAATCAACTAAACAGTAACTAACGCTTCGGTGCTACAACGCCGTCAACCACCCACGTGGTTGACAAGGCAGAATAAATACAATTGTACCGGTCTGATGATCAGACTCCCGAGCATAAACTAAACCATAAATACATATATACAATATAAACAATACCGAGTACTACGTACATCCTTCACTGTATACATCACTGTAACTGCAACAACCCAATAATACATAACGCCACGGGAGCACAGGCGCATCCCGGGCCAACATCCAAAAGTATACAAAAGGTATCACATCCTAGGATCTAAAGCCACTCCGCTTCTTCGATCCTCATCCTGCAGTATAAGAAATATGGATCCCCCGAGGGGGTCAGCAACCCTTGGCTGGTATGGCTAACGCGCAGCCCATCGGCTACCGGGATACGCGCAGCTACTTGTCATTATAACATGGTATTCAATTATATACATAGCATAACATAACATGGAGCATGGCATCAATGGTGCATAGCTCAACAACACATACACAGTGGATTTTTACTCCACGATAACAAACCACAAGGGTCAAATAACATAAGAGCCTAGAGAGTGATTCACTCTCATGTCAAGCTCGTTAAACACACTCATTACCGTTCTGTTAGACGAACGAGTAACTTAAGTCACAGATGGTTCGGATTTAGTGACCCGAACACACCACACAAACACAGGTTCCCACTAAACCGATCATAAGTCAGAATAGGTAAGCTTTGGAAGAAGCTAGCGGGAGATCGAACGCCAAATTAAGGAGAACAATCTTAACAACATAAGAGTCGAATCTGATTCAGATATCTACTCTTAACTTACATGCATGACCGGATAACCGGATTCCTCACTTCCCAGTTAACACTTGTTAGAAGTTCATAGTGGAACTTAACATCCAACACACAATAGGTGGTAAGTCATGTTAGACACACACAGGGAAATGAGTCACAACAAACATCACAATAATGAACAACTGTAAACTCATTACATGTTTAAATCTTATAACGTATAAACACACAGAAAAACATACAACACACAAACCGGTGTAAACCGCTAGACAACAGACTGCAAGAAAACCATACCTTGGTCCTTGCCTCGTTTGGTTTCCTCCGTAGGTCACTCCTATACATAATTCAAGAACGTCGGTTAATTAACTTACTTAACCTCCAAATTTACTAAGTGTTTAACACAATTGTATGACATGTTTTAATGTCTATTTACCCTAGGTTGCCTTCATTATACACCCTAGGGTTAACTACATAAGTCACATTCTTTTCTGTTTTTTTTTTTTTTTTTACAAGTTTAGGTCCGACCGACCTTGCCGACCGAACTTACCCAAGTTCGGTCGATTCCAGAATACATTTCCGTTAAAAATTTTCTACTCCGACCGAACTTACCAAGTTCGGTCCTATGTTCGGTCTTTTCCCGAGAGTTTCTTCCCTTTTGTAAATTTAGCCCGACCGAACTTACCATGTCCGGTCCCTAAGTTCGGCCTTTTCCAGAGAGTTTCTCCCCTTTGTAAATTTAGCCCGACCGAACTTACCATGTCCGGTCCCTAAGTTCGGCCTTTTCCAGTAACTCAATCCGTACTCAAATACAGGCCCGACCGACCTTGCAAGTCCGGTCCCCAAGGTCGGTCTTTTCCAGAAGCCAATTCTCGCAGGGTAAACTGGGCTCGACCGAACTTGCAAGTTCGGTCGCAAGTTCGGTCTGCCCCAGACCTTTGTTTTCCTTGTCACATTCAACTCCAAACTTCACCCCATACAACCTGTACCGTACCCCCTAACCTCATTTGGGCACTTCAAACACACCTTAAGACATCCTTAAACACTCATAAAACTCATTATCTAATTCCTTAAACCTTTACTTATTTTCTTCACAAAATTCCTAACACTTACAACATTTTACACTAGGTTTCTAAATGGTGTTTCTCACCTATGATAACTACTATCCCAAAATGTTTTCTCCTTATCTTAACATCATCTCCCAAGCATCATCTCTCACACTAATTCCTTATATCCTTCTTGAAACTCTTTTCCTAGTGTACACTTTCTCCTTAATTTACCAAAGTTTGCCTAAGTATTTATCTAAGTCCAAAATGGCTTTGGTACATACTAAAATCTCAAGCTCATGCCTAAGTCCTTGTTACATCCCAAATCACCTTAATGCATGTTTCTTACACAAGAACAACACTTAACCATTTTAAATACTCCTTAACTTATCAAACTCATTTTAACACTTAGAACTTCACATTTGTTGCCCAAATTTTGACATAGGTTCTCCTAGAACATTACTAACCCAAGACACCTTGTTTTTACCAACAAACAACCAAGAACACTAAAAATCCATCAAGCACTTATTATACACAAACTTCACTCACAAAGCACTACATCACAATATAGTGCACAATTTAAATTGCATGGCACTTAGGCCCTTAAATGACATGGCTCTTAGGCCCTTAAAATGCACAAATCATAAACACTGAATTTCCACAATATATTTGCCTTTAACCTGCAAATACACTCAACAACACATATGCCTTTTACTAAGCTCTTGAGAATACTTTACTAAGTCATTCCCATTGGCTCTTTAGGTAGTTTTAATAAGCATTTATAAGCTCATTTCTCCTAAGGCATTAGAACAACATTAGGTTAGTAGATTTACCTCTTTTGCAAAATTACTTCTTTCTTGTTTCCTTTAGAAAACCGATAGAGTACTTGATTCTTTGACAAGCTCTAAACAATATACAAACATTATAATGAGTATTCAAGCTATAAGCTCCATCTCATTGTAAACCCTAGTTTTACATTGTTTCAAAACATTAATGTAGTTGTTTTACCTTGCTCTTTGAAGAGAGTTTGAATATCTAGCAAGAGAGGACTCCACCTAGTCCATGAAGAGTTGGAATGAAGCTAGAACAAAGTCACATAAAAAGCTCCTTCAATACATATTTTCGGACATGACAAAAACAAGGAGGAAATGAAGTTTTTATTTGAGATTCCTTACCTAGAAGTCAAGAGAGTAACAATATGTAAAAATGCAAGCTCAAGCTCCTTCAATGGAGAAACTCCATGGCACCGAAATGGTTGTCTTGGACTTTTGAAAAGATAGGAATGAAGAGCTTGATGAGAGGAAGAAGATGGTGGTGTTTGTTTTTGATTTGGACAAGTGAGCAAGGTTTTACAAGAGGTTGAAGCTTGTGTTCTAATGGTGATAGTGGTTCTATCGTGAGAGAACAAAGAAGGAAGGAAGAAGAGAGGTGGGAACCGTGTGAGCAAGGAAAGGAAATGAGAGAATGAAGATTGGTTTTACTTTAGAAGATATTTGTAGTTTAAAAGCAAATAGTACTTTCTTAGTCATCATTATTACTTAACAAATTAACAAGAGGGTGGTGAGTCACCAGCCTTAGAAAACCGGCCCCCTAATTATAATGAGGGTAATATAGTCTTTGTTTGTCAATTTAATTACTTATACAACAATGTTACAAAATCTTATAAAAGTTACTATTCATAAAACAAGGCACATAGAAGTGAAATTTTTGATTTCCCACTAATATAGACACCCAAATGTGATATTATATACCATATATATTTAAGAGTAATGATGGACATCTAGCCATTCAAACTCATTTACAAGACATTTTTCAAAAATGTGCTTTAAGACTTCTTAAAGCACATTTTGTGTTTAAACTTGTTTTCAAGCTTGGTTTTCTTTGGTAATTGATTTAATATGTTCATTAATGTATAAATGAGGTCTTGGTAAGTTCATTAGGTCTTAACCAAGTTTATCCCAAGCTTAGAGCACATTTTGGCTCTTATTGACTTTAAAGCACATTTTGTGTTTTCTTTTGTTTAAACTTGTTTACTAATGTTTCTAAGACTCTTTTTAGTCTTAATACACCATATTTAAGTGTTTAAACAATATATTAAGGTTTGGGGTATTTCAAGTTTACCCTGCGAGAATTGGCTTCTGGAATGGACCGACCTTGGGCCGGACGTGCAAGGTCGTCGGGCTTGTATTTTGTGTACGGATTGAGTTACTGGAATCGACCGAACATAGGACCGGACTTGGCAAGTTCGGTCGGGCTAAATTTACAAAGGGAAGAAACTCTCGGGAAAAGACCGAACATGCGACCGAACTTACAAGGTCGGTCGGAGTAGAAATTTGGACGGAAATGTGTTCTGGAATCGACCGAACTTGGGTAAGTTCGGTCGGCAAGGTCGGTCGGACCTAAACTTGTAAAAAAAAAAAACAGAAAAGAATGTGTCCTATGTAGTTACCCTAGGGTATATAATGAAGGTAACCTAGGGTAAATTAGACATTAAACATGTCAAAAATTATGTTAAACACTTAGTAAATTTGGAGGTTAAGTAAGTTAATTAACCGACGTTCTTGAATCATGTATAGGAGTGACCTACGGTGGAAACAAATCAAGGCAAGGACCAAGGTATGGTTTTCTTGCAGTCTGTTGCCTACCGGTTTACACCGGCTAGTGTGTTGTTTTTTTGTGTTTATGACGTTATAAGATTTAAACATGTAATGAGTTTACAGTTTTCATATTATTGTGATGTTATGTTTGGACTCATTTCCCTTGTGGTGTCTAACATGACTTACCCTATTGTGTGGTTGGTGTTAAGTTCCACTATGAACTTCTAACAAGTGTTAACTGGGAAGTGAGGAATCCGGTTGTCCGGTCATGCATGTAAGTTAAGAGTAGATATCTGAATCAGATTCGACTCTTATGTTGTTAAGATTGTTCTCCTTAATTTGGCGTTCGATCTCCCGCTAGCTTCTTCCAAACTTACCTATTCTGACTTATGATCGGTTTAGTGGAACATGTGTTTGTGTGGTGTGTTCGTGTCACTAAATCCGAACCATATGTGACTTAAGTTACTCGTTCGTCTAACAGAACGGTAATGAGATGTTTTAACGAGCTTAAAATGAGAGTGAAATCACTCTCTAGGCTCTTGTGTTATTGACCCTTGTGGTTTGTTATTGTGGAACGAGGATCCACTGTGTATGTGTTGTTTGGCTGTGCACTATGGTTGCTATGCCACAGGTTATGTTATGTTGTGTATATAAGAATGCCATGTCATCATGACAATTAGTTGCGCTATATCCCGGTCCGATGGGCTGCGCGTTAGCCATACCAGCCAAGGGTTGCTGACCCCCTCGGGGATCCATATTTCTTATACTGCAGGATGAGGATCGAAGAAGCGGAGTGGCTTTAGATCCTAGGATGCAGGTTTACTTTTGTATTTTTTGATGTTGGCCCGGGATGCGCCTGTGCTCCGTGGCGTGTTATACATTTGGTTGTGGCAGTTAATGGTGATGTGATACAGTGATGCATATGTAAACACTCGGTATTGTATATGAATGTGTTATGGTTTAGTTTTATGCTCGTGAGTCTGATCATCAGACCGGTACACTTGTATTTATTCTGCCTTGTCAACCACGTGGGTGGTTGACGGCGTTGTAGCACCGAAGCGTTAGTTACTGTTTAGTTATTTAATTCCGCTGCGATTTCATTTAGTATCATGTCGTATTAGGGGTGTTACACCCAGTCACAAAGCAGGGGTAGGTCCAAGTTCACAACGGTACCTCGGTCAACACACAAAATCAAAGGAACATCTCAATTTATCCATAGCGCAAGGGATAATGACACCTTGAAATGCTGATACAGAAATACACACGATTAGCTACGAAACACGACAATAGTCGTGTGCAATAGGTGACAAACCAACACCAGATAAAGTGCAAATCACATGTCTATGGTGCGTAGAGCCCAACTCCCTAAAGGCCGGGAAAGGGATGGGGTCCAAAAATAGCCAATGGAAGCAAATAAGTTTGCGATAAAGATAAACCAGGCCCGAAACAGAACAGACATCCATTTTCCACCTGAACGTCTATATAGGACAAACAATAGCAAATTCAACAAAGCCCAGCAAAACGTTACATAAACTCCAAATTTTTACAGCACCAGCAATACTATTGTTTTTCGATCAAACAAGAATACTTGTATAGCACCCACCATTCGTTATGCAAATAAACGCAGTCACAAAATCCTGGAGCAGAGACCAACATTCAAGAGCAGGAAAAAATCCAATAAAATTTCCAAACGATCTCAATATCAGACAAACAACTGGAACCTCATAATCTCCTGAAATTTCGAACCCAAGAGTGCATTCCTTCATGCGTCAAGGTAAAACCAGAGACAATGAGACAGAAGTAAATATCCAAGATGGATAAAAAAACCAATCGAATGAAACCCTGGTGAATCGATTATAGAATACAGAAATAAACAATAAGAGTTGTGCAGGATAATCTGATGGAGAGAAGTGACCGTCATTTGATGTCGGACTCGCGAGAGTGAGAGCTACCTCCCGAAGAAGGAGATTCGAACTAGGAAGGTGGTCATTGGAGCTCGTGGCTGGATTTTGAGCAATTGAGCAGATGTGTTCCACTATCGTCAGTAATGTGAAGAGAACGAGGAGGTTAGAGCTTGTGCTCTTTGTTCGCAAGTTTCCGATTGCAAAATTTCTGTCAGTGCGGTGAAATGTAGAGGGGTAGAGTATATTTGCTCCTTTTTTCGCCGGTTTGAGTGAGCAAATATTACGTGAAGAGATGAAGAGAAGACAGAGCATGTATGTTCTTGTTTTGGCAGTTCGAAGGGGATGAAGAGGCGGAATTTGTATGCTCCATGCTCACAGGCTGGAATTGCAAAATGACCAGGTGAAGAGAATGAAGAGACTTGGCGTAGCACTCCCAATCGAGGACTGAAGAAGAAGAGAGGCGGCGATTTGAAGCAGCGGGAGCGAGAAAATGAATAAGACACAGGGCTTGTGGGTTCCTTGTCGCGGGTGTTGAGATTGGTGGAGGCGGCTGTGACCAACGATCGATATGGAGAGAGATCGAGTGAGATACAACAGGATTCGGGTTTTTGTGTGTTCGATTCGAGCCAAGAAGAGATAGCTTCAGGATAAAAAAAATCGAGAGAAGGGCTGTTGGTGTATTGTCAGGATAAAGAATGAGGAGTGAGCTCCTTTGTTTCAGAAGTGGAGAATCAGAGAGAAGAGCGGATCGGGGAAGAAGATAATGAAACAGCGGCTCCTGTAGGTTTTTTCTTGTTGTTGTTTTATAATTAGAGGATGGGATTTAGGGTTTAGGAGATGAGTTGGGTTTTAATGTGGCTTCGGTTTTGGGCTGTGAGCTTGGATAGGATGAACTTGGGCTTGGGCTGTTGGTTTGACTGAAGATTGGATTAAGACCAAGTTTGGTCCCCGAAAAAATGAGAAAGGAAAGAATAATTACAATGGGAACTTCATACAAGACCTATGGATGGAAAACAAAAAGCTATAACTCGACATGAGGAAAATCATCAGAAAAGCTAATGTTTAAAAATGTATATACAGAATAAAACTAAAAGGTTTAGTCAATAAAAATGAAATGTTTCTTTTTCTAAATAACAACATGAAAAAATGATAAAATAATAAAAGTAAAATAAAGTAACGAAATGCCCACAACTAAGGAAATAAAACTAAAATAACTAAATAAAATACAATGGTAGTCTAAAACAAATGATTGTTTGAAAATTTCTGGAAAATTGGATTCTTCTAAAAGCTTAAAAAATTGGTTAAAATATTGTCGTAAAAAATGGTTTCATTTTGGCACGGATGTTGATATGTTTTGAAAAAAGAAAGGCGACAACCCCTCTTATTGCATTTATGATTTCGGAATTGCTTTATGGGGTGAGAATTTTTGGTGTCTACAAGAAGGTATTTGTTATACCAAAATTTTGACCCTCGGGAAAAGGCTCTAGCGCACAATGAGAGGCAAGGGCAAACAGTCAAAAAACACCCAGACAGGATTTTCCAAGGACATTCTCGGGACTTTCTATTTCATATGATTTGGAAATTTAGCTTTTAATTCATATTGTATAAGCTAATTTCCTTAATAATGAACACATGAAATAGCCTTGAAATAGAAATAAAACGGTTTCCAAAAATTAAAATATATTTTCACATGGTTAGCATGACTACATACTTCATAAACCTGAAATTATTTTATTTAGAACCTTAGCCCACAATTAAAGAAGAAATTCAAATATTCCTACAACTTTCTCTATCCTATGGAAAATACCCATATCAATTCCAAATATCATTAAATTTTAACACAAGATAGAGGATGATTTTTAGAAACTAATCCTGTTGAAATTTCGTAATTTCTAGTTTCCAGTCACAGTTATGAATTATGGGAGATTCCAGATTGTAAATTTTTATCTAATCAGTTATTTATCGAAATAACCCGATTCCAACTCCCAAAATTCTTACAAATCTTCTTTTATGTTTGATTAAATTTCAGAATTTTATCAACCTGTAGCATATTTGAAAAATCAGATTCTCTTAGAGCATAAAATCAGGGTTTTAGAAAAAAAAATTGTTCTATCAATTTTGACCATGCTATTTCTATAAAATACCTTCCCAAAAACGACCTAGGGCAGAGAAGAACATTCAAAAAGTCAGAAAGCACAGCCGTCAACCTTCTCCCCACGTTTTTGAACTTCCAAGCCTCGAATCAATACCAAACCAAAACTCTGCTGAAATCACCCCGAAATCACAAAACACTTCCTTTCATCTCCATTCGAACCTCCAAGCACCAAAACTAAAAAAAAACAAAACCAAGACGTGGTTAGCAACCCAAGGAAGAAGAGACCAGAAGCTCGGGCCAAATCAATCTGGAACCAATCCTGTCGAGGAACCGAAAGATTCTCGACATGAAGAATCTTCTAGAATTCGAAGGTAAAGCAGGTAGAAATCTTAATTTCTTAACTCCCCACGTATTGGTTATTATTGTTCTGAAATTTGAGCTTGAACGGACACTTTTTGGTTTCTAAATTGTCGTTTGTTTTCGTTTCTGTCTAATAACTTGTTCAATAAGTTTCGTCCTTAATTCGTAGTCAAATTGAAAACTTTTAATCACTAACTTGTTTAGAATCTTTCAGGCTCTTCATCCATAAATGTTAAGCCAAAAGCATCACTGGAAACCACTAGAACGCCATCGTCCGTGGCTAGGCCGTGCCCTCGACAGCCTGTCCGGGATCCCGGACAGCATGTCTGTGGCCACGGACAGCCTTGGACGGTGGCGGGATTTAATATTTCGAACTTTTTAGGTTTCAACAGTTCATGTCCGAGCCCACGGACGCCTTGTACGTGGGCCCGGACGTTTTCAAAATTCATTTTTCTACAAAATTGATTTTTCTGCATAGTTAATTCAATTAGGGTCCGTGGTCTCGAACATTAGGTCCATGTCTACGGACAAGATTAAAATCTGACCTAATTCTGCCCCCGAAACCCTTGTTTGGTAGTTTCAATTTCTACTTTTAATTTCAGTAAAAAAATGTTAAAAATAAAAAAAATCAGAAGTTCACACACTTAGGTTAAAATGACACATAATAAGCCGTAATTAAACTAAGTAGTGGAAAAACAACTTCGAGGGTATGAAAGTAATTAAACCCTAAATAAGTCAAATACCAAGCCCCTGAACCCGAACTCTCCTTTCCTAATTTAATCTAGGTTTAAATTAGGTGGCGACTCTAATTAGGTTCCAGTGAGCTAACTTAAGACTTAGTATTTAATGTTTTATGACATAGTTATTAAGCTTAGGTTATAAGTGGACCTAGAACCCGACCAAATCCTAATACGCTAAAATAAGTGTTATATACCATAGGAGGTACGTGACCTCGGTTAGAGTATTATATGGATTCCTAAGGCTTATTCATGCCTAATATATATGGGAACGATTCCCAAAGAACGGATCCAAATAATGAGTTAAAACGCTAATAAAGCTTTAGCGCACGTTTTTTGAGAAAACCCGAAAATGTGACTTTGAGTGGTCAAATGAACCCGTAAAAACTATAGCCAACCAATAACTATAATTAAACATTAATGGAGGCTTAATAACCATTAAAATTAAAGAAACGAGAAAATTCCAGAAATGGGCCCGGTTAGTGAATAGTGCTGAAACCGGGTAAAACAACAAGCGTTTTCAGTAAAGACGAAAACGCTCCAGATGGTATTATATTAGTGGGGCCAGTTTTTATTAGATAAAGCAGCCCCTCTCTAGTGTTAGCTAGTTAGAAAGAAAAGAAAAGAAGGAAAAAAGTACAAAAGGGAAAAGCACCCTCTCTCTCCTCTCATTTCTTTTTTTTTTCTTCTTCTCTCTCTCCTCCTTCCTTTTCTCCTCTCTCTGCCGATTTTGAGTTCTCAACCAGCTCCCATGGCAACTCCACCTTCTACCTCATACCCAAGCTTTATTAATGGCGAACCATTATATAAATGGTGGAAACATATGAGTAGATGCCATGGAAACCAAGGTCGTAAGCAAATACTAACATGGTGCGCAGTAAGCGACCAATGTACCTCAATAATTACACAATGCTATGGAGCTGTTAAATACGAGATGAAAGACAGACCAGAAGTAATGTTTATTCCCATTGCAATCGCATAAGAGAATTACTGCCAAGGGTTTACGCCTCTGCACTCTGTAGGACTGATTGTTTTGGTATTACACTTGTGCAGCTAATGATCTAGTGGGATAGCTAGCAATATGGAAATGTTAATTGTGGTAAATCATTCCTTCCACCAACGAACATGGCATAAGCCAGTTAAGCAAAAGATTGGAAACAAACCGTGCGGCTTAAGGCCAAAGAAGCACGAAGAGTGTGAAACCCACCAACAATCATAAGATGTGAATTCTGTCGGAATAAAAGTGGAAATAGACTTGTGAAAGTCACAAGGACCAGCGCAAAGAAAATGCAAGGTCATACAAGTAAAGAACACTTGTACAGAATCAGATAAATAAGCATAATTCAGAAGCTACTGACAACAGAGGAAGCACTACAACTAAGTAGTGACTTAATCTCAACCGACAATAAGTCGGAGGAACCTAGTGAATAATCATGGGAGTACGAACAGTATGTACATAGATTCCAAAGAGCTGGATAAAAATCCGAAGCTCATTGAATTCACGCACGGTAAAGGAATACCACACTGGGTTAATAAACCTCATCCCAAAGATAAAAAGGATAAAAAGGTGATGTGTAGCACGTTAAGGATAACAAGAAGGGTGAATAACCCAAGTTGTCAGGGTCGCGTAGCAGAAGCTAGTGGGCCCAAAATTCTAAGTGAAATACACCTAGTGAATAAGGTTAATCATCAATGCCTTATAGCCATTTAGGCTAGAACCGAACAAGGTTAAGAGTTGAACAACTCCGATGAAAATTCTTGACGCAGGGACTAACCAGTAATATGGTTAAGACCCATTGATCAATGAACATTGTATAATAGACCTCATGGAAGCTGAACCACTCCATGACGGCTGCTGCCTTCGACCAATGTCCAATATTGACACATGGTAGATTACGTGGGCGTAATCCCTTTAAGGGGGGTAGAGTGAAAACCGCGTAGTGTAAGTTTTACGTGATAAGTGCGTAAACTACAATGTACATAGCGTAAAAGAATTTGTTTTGATGATTGATACTTATGTTACATAAACATTTGTATTCACTCATCGTGTAATTGTAGTTATTTAGGAGATAAGAAGTGGAAAGGAGTGGAGAAAATCCAGGGGAATGAGAAAACCCGTTTGGTAATAGTATGAGAAATGAGTACATTTGGGAGATTTGACGAGTATAAATCGGTATGAAACCGATGTATTTGATGAGTATAAATCGGTATGTAACCGATGTTAGAATGTGATGTAAACATTTGGAGGATAGACAATTAATTGGAATTTATACTTTTGAACTTCTTAAGTATAGTAGTTGGAGATAATGTAGTAATAATTGATGAGACGATTAGTAAGTGAATGCTAGAAATTGGAAAAATGTATGTGTGTGATTATGAGTAGAAAGATAAAAAGATAGATAACGGAACAATGTTTGACTAAATGATTGTGTGAATTGAGGTGGGAGGTGAACTTGATTTGCTAGTGATCAAGGGAAACCGAACACAAATTGGGGTGGATGGATAGTTCAACACTGATGCTGATCACATTGGGGTTGAAGGACTCTTGAAGCTCCCCATAAGTGATCATGAGTAATAACGCTAGTAATAGGTATAATTTTCATAATTGAATTTGGAGTTGTATGAAGTTTTCAAAATGAATTCCCAAAACTAATTTGGTACAATGATTTTCTTCAAACTTGAGAATGAGGATCAGTTTTGAACCGTTCCCACGGGCGCTTGTGGATCTTTCATGGCTAGGCGCCAGTATCGGGTCAAAACCATGGAGGTGAAGCTAGTTGGGAGCCGGTGAAAGTGATGATTAGTTTTGAAACCACTACACCGTTCATGCCGCGTCCTAAGTGGCCTTGGGTGTAGTGACAGTGTGCGTTTTTATTTTTCCAAGGGCACTGGGACAACGTTCACAAGTAAGTATGAGTAAAGTGCTTGAGGATCTCTATATATGCAAATGAATTTGATCAGAACCAAAGGACCATAGAGCCAGAAAGCGTAAGTGCTCAATGTCATGACGGTCGTGAACCAGAAAGCGTAAATGTTCAAACGTGACCGTACCTGAGGGATCACTCGACATGGGAGAGGATGGTACCTTCTTTATCTACGGATGGACCCCATGGAGAGTTTGAAACAGATATTTTTGATTGGTATGCCTGCAGTGACATGCTGTTTGGATGTGTGATATACATCGAGGCAGACATTTGGAGTCTGTCAGATTATATAGAGGTTATAACCTTAGCATAAAGTACTTATACGAGTAACAATATTAGATTCACCAACTTTGATGGCAAAGTTCTTTAAGGGGGTAGATTGAAATACCCTGAACTTAATTACGGTGATTAAGTTATTCTAATATGGTATTTAAGGGCCTAATAGTGCCTAAGTAATTTTGGTAAGGAAAATAAATCCAAAAGAAATGAGAAAAACACTTAAAAAATTGAAAAATGCTAAAATAAGCGTTATATAACCATAGGAGGTACGTGACCTAGGTTAGTGTATTATATGGATTCCTAAGGCTTAGTAATGCCTAAATAATATACGGGAATGATTCCCGAAGAAGACGGATCCAAATAATGAGTTAAAACGCTAATAAAGCTTTAGCGCACCTTTTTCGAGAAAACCCGAAAACGTGACTTTGAGTGGTCAAATGAATCCGTAAAAATTATAGTCAATCAAATAACTATAATTAAACATTAATGGAGGGTTAATAACCATTAAAATTAAAGAAACAAGAAAATTCCGGAAAACGGGCCCGGTTAGTGAATAGTACTAAAACCGGGTAAAACAACGAGCGTTTTTAGTAAAAGACGAAAAATGCTCTAGATGGTATTATATAGTGGGGCTGGTTTTTATTAGATAAAGCAGCCCCTCTCTAGTGTTAGCTAGTTGGAAAGAAAAGAAAAGAAGGAAAAAAGTACAAAAGGGAAAAGCACCCTCTCTCTCTCCTCTCATTTCTTTTCTTTCTTCTCTCTCTCCTTCCTTTTCTCCCCTCTCTGCCGATTTCCTCCTCCTCCCTCTGGTTGCTGACGATTTTGAGTTCTCCAACCAGCTCCTATGGCAACTCCACCATCTACCTCATTCCCAAGCTTTATTGAAGCTCAAAACATAAAAAAAGTACATATTCTTCATCCTCTCTTCAAGCTCTATCATCCTTTCTTTTTAAAATTCCAAAATTATGAAGTTCATTTCCATGGGTATACCCCATTGGTGAAGAAAATGGTACCAACATGAAGCTTGGAGTCCCCTCTTTCCATTGAGGTAAAAATTTCAAAGAAAGAACTCATTTTCTTCCTTCTCTCTTTGTGGCCAATTTTCACCCATTGTAATGCCCTATTTTTCTCTCTCTTTGAGCATCATTCCAACCTTCCAATGGTGGTGCAATCACCTTCTTGAATCAAGGGTTAAAACCCCTCTTAAAAGACTCTAAAGGTAAACCCTAGACTTGGTGTTTTTAAGCATTTCAATGAATTAGTATTATTCCAAGGGTTAGGATTTTAATTACAATTATTTTGTGTTCCTTGGATGATGGGAATGGAGTTTGGCAACTCCATTCCCACTTGACCGAATTTGAAAGAGGAAGAGCAAGAGGAGATTGGAAAAGGAAAGAAGAAATTATGAGCTTAAGGTAAGAAAACCTTCTTAATGCTAATTTTAATGCATTAGAATGTTGGGAATGGGTAAACTAATGAATGAACCCAAAAGTGTACTAGGGATGTAGTTGGTGAAAGTTTGAGAGAATTTGTAAATTAGTGTGTGAAATAAGGGCCTTAGAGCCAAGTAAATTGAGTATGTATTGGTATTGTTGTTTGAGGAAGTTTTGGTAAATTATGATTTCTTTGAGTGCTGGTAGGACCCTTGTATGGGTGTGGCTAGTTTAGGATTGATTTTGGTGAGAATGGATGGATTTGAATATGTTAGATTGTAGGCAAGCTATGGCAAAATTTTAGTAGAAAAGAAGCATTTTTGGATGACTTGGTGAATGGGAGAACCAAGGTGTGTATTAGGTGAGTAGAGATGATTGGTAACCATGGAATGGTAGTTGGAGGATGAGAATGAAGTGTGTAACAATCTGTAGCAAGGGGTATTGAAATGCATTGGAAAAACTAGGGAAGAACTAGTGTGCAAGACTTAGGAAAATGAGAGTTGGACTTAGGTATAGATAGTGCATCTATCTAGGAATGAATTGGAATGACAAAATGGAATTAGGACAGAGTGCAAAGTGCAAAGAGAAGTGTAGAAATGCACAAATGTGCAAAATGTAAAAATGAGAACGGAAATTTGTAGAAATTGAGCAAGAAGTTGAGTAAGGATTGGACCAATGATTTAAGGAGTTTTAAGGAGTGTTTAAGTGTCACTGGTACAGGCGGGTTCATAAGCGACGGTTTGAAACCTATAAAAAACGACGGTTCCGAACCGTTGCTTACGCCGCTGTCGTTTTTGTTAGTTTGTTATTTTACGACGGTTGAAAACCGTCTTTTAAGGGCGCCCTAGGGGGCGGGATTTAATAAGTATAAACGACGGTTAAGCTTGTTAACCGTTGCTTATTATACACATTAAACTACGGTTGGTAATCAAACCGTCGTTTAATTATCCTTTTCGAACGCGCCTAAAATTGTTTTCAACGACGGTTGTCGTGTAGAACCGTCGCTTATTATGTACTTTAAGCTACGGTTCAATGTGGAACCGTTGTTTTTTCTCTTTTACCCTCTCACGCCTACCTAATATAACGACGGTTATATATGAACCGTCACTTATGGTATATTGTTTTTCCTAGTTTTTCCCTATTTCTAAATTACGTATACACATCCAAAAACCAGAAAACCTGTACAACAACAATTCCAATAAATCACACACTACATAGATACCTCTGGAACTTGTTTTTTCATAGATAACAACAGTACCACCAGTACATGCTTCAAGTACAGCATTCAAAAACAAAACACTGATGAACGACCAAATTTTACCACATCTGAAAATTAAACTACCAATTTCCACTTCCATACATAACATTCGTTCGACCACATAACGAAGCTAAACAGAGATATCCATGTTTTTACATTAATCAATCACTTTACTCGTCATCCTAGCAAGCTTGTTGGTGACAAACAATGTCAAGCTGTGCAGCTCGCTCAACAATCTCCTTTCGATCTCTTCCTGGTTGACACATTGTGTGCAATCTCAGCAGCAATGCCCTGCACCCCTTTCCATATCAATCAATTTTTTTTTCTACAGAACAAGTAACAACCAATGAAACCCCATAACTACAAAAATCATACCAAATTCAGAATTGTGAAATTCAGAGTAAATCATATAAATACATGTAACTCACCAACTTAAGAAGTAGTCCTGACAGCTGCTTCACTAGTCTGTCCTTGTTCTGGATCCTTGAAACACTTTAGGATGAACAAGATATTTGCTCTCTGACTAATTGCAAATCTTTAGGCAAATAAGTTTTGCCCGCGTTCTTAAAATATGCATGAACCTGTAAGAACAAGCATAACACACCATATTGAATATTTTAGATAGTTAAACCGGGCGTGTAAGATGCAGCAGCCAACTGTTAGATGCACAAGAGAAGAGGCTGAAGCCAACACAGTACACATGCAAGAGAGGGAGATTGAGCTATTACATACTATGTACACTAGCGACCGAACTCAACAATAAATTGTGAGAAATATTAGATTAACTACAGCTTGGATTGGATAAATTCCCCGGAAAACACCAGCAATGTGTATATATATATATCGACATTTATACACGTTTTAAACATAATGGTGAAACATAAATATATATAGAAAACATATTTGAAAGTATTAATACCTCATCATCATTTGTGAGCTTCTCTATATGCGTACAAATTTCATACATGTATCGTAGTACAAAATAACCGCAACTCCTCAAATCATTTTGCCTTGGACATTGTGACAAGTTTAAATGCAATAAAAACAAAGTTTTTACTTTGTAAGTATACGTAATCAACTTATTGTAGAAAAATATATATATATGTTTCAGTAGTATGTACCTCAAGATGGACGACTGAAAATCGATTGAACTGTTCAAGGACTGTGTCCGTATGAGCGCTATTACACACAAAAACAATTCATTAATCTGTGTGCTTCTTCAAATAGCAAGTTATTTTTAAACAATTACTTACAGATATTAACGAATAACACTTACGTTTTGATCAACTCATCCACGTGGAGCTCACGATACATTCTTAACGGGTCAAGCACAAGCAATTGAGAGGTATCCACAGAGAGCATAAGTAGTAGCCAATGGTTACTACAATTGTAATATTTATAAGAAGTGAAATTAGTAATAGAATTCTTACTCACAAATTAACCACAACGAAAGAAATTCAATGGGAAGAGAAGTACTACTCACATCTGATGGAAGGGCATCATGAGGTATTTACTACCTTTATCAACAGCCTTCTCTATGCAGTGTGTGACATAGTGCTAGAATGTGGTGGGGTCTCTATTAACCCCAACAAGCGATAAGGACTCAGGGCATAAGAATGTCAGCATGCCACCCAATTTTTTATAACGCAATTTAGCCATCAGATACCTTTAAAAAAATTAAGCAACAGAGAGAAATCAAGGAAATCGTCAAAATATTTATTTTTTATTGATTTAAAGATATTTTGAGATGTGAGAAATAAACACTTACATGCAATATACGTGGATGATAGATATATTAAACATATCTCTGCACAGCATCTCCTTGATGTCCACAAAGTCTATCAATGTCGTTCGTAGATCATCGTATTGGAAAACCCATGGAGCCAAATTCATTGTCACGCTCGTTGTATGCTTACCCTTTTCCAATAGCATCTCATACAACATTTTCTCATACTTCCCCAAATTCTTGATCACTAAGGGAGGGCAAATAAACTTCTTCCGCATATCATCAGTTATCTCTCACATAGTTTTCTTTCCCGTGGATGTCTGGTTGCTTTCAGCCACTTGCGTATTCTCTTGGGCAACCACCAGTGATTGGTTGACCTGAACATCACGATTTTCTAGAAGTCTACCCATTTCATCAGGAACCTACCATATCTCAACAACAAAATAAACAAGTTAAAACAACGTAAATTTAAATGTTGAATAATACATAAATATTTATACATACCTCATCAGTGATAACAATAAAACCGGCAGGCCATGGTATAATGCACCTTTTCCATCGGAAAGTGTGACTTTACCATCAATATCCATGGGAAGAAAAGCGGTGTCAAATCCGTCAATGATATACCGCAGAATCACTCGAGCATAGAATGGCGGAAACCGCTTGAAATTAATCAAAGATGTTGGTCCCGATTGTAGCACAATACCGTATGCAGCATCCACAGGATATCCATCAAGTGTGATTTGCAAACGACATGTTTTTTGTTCCTTTAACAATTAAAACCACAAACAAATGTGTATAATTTGATTAAATAGTAAAAAATTGCAATGACAAAAAATATTCAAAATACTACTAACCTTGAGACTAGCAAACGGATACGGATCCGGAGAGACATTACAACTTGATGAAGAAGACGGATGGCCGGTAAGTTCAGATTGTCTATTTTGTTCCTCCATAACCTTACTCACAGCCTCAGTCACTTTCTGCGCTACAAGTGTGTCAACGTCATGCTCCGTCAAAACTTTGAGGTAGACTTTTGAAATACATACTTTTGACGCACTTGTCCCCCGAAACCTCTAACCCTTCCAGGATGATCCTTTGCTCCAAGAACTTGATTAAGAATATCTTGTTGACTTGGTGGAGCAAAGACAGCTTGCTCATCTCGTTGGGAGGCTTCCGTCTATTCCATTCAAAGGATAATCAATTAGTTAAATAATTTAAAAACCAGAATTTTCATCTAAAAATGGTATTATTTAAAATTTTATACTTACAATCTTAGCAGCCAACTCTGCTGTCTCTGGTCGAGGGTGTTCTATCTGCCCATCTTTATTTACCTTCGAGTGACCCAACACATAAAGCTGAACTCGGTTCGCTTCATCGACATTCTCAATGGGAGTTACAATGCCATCGTCTTTCTTTTTTGTGAGAAAACCAGCAGCTTTCCATTTGGGAATACTACCAAAGTATCCCTTTCGACCCATATACTCCTGATGAATTTTTCTCTTTCGGTTTTCCCTTGCTTTTACTTGGATTTTCTATTAATACAAAACAATACAAAAAAATTCATAAACGATATAAGATGTTATAAACTAAAATTAGACAATGAATTAACGTAAATTATATACCTTGAACTGTTCAGATGTGTGGTACACATAAAACTCTTTCCATTCTTCTTCGGTGATCATGCCATCATAAATACCCATGGTGGCACGTCACGTGTTTTGTTGATCCAGTGGCCACCAAGTAGGATCTAAATTGTCTACTCCGTGTAGCTATTAGTGAAAGAACAGTGTCTCGTGCTTCATTTGGTATTTTGTACCGTTGTTGTACATGTTGCCACATGGACTCTTTCACTTGATCATCTTCATCTTTCCAAAATTTATTAATGCAGCAACGAGACTTCGCAAGATTTCCTAACATACTGGCGAACTCTGCTTTACAGTCTCCCCAGCTTCTGAAATACTTGTCCCAAATTAAATCAATATCAGCATCTTTCTTCAACCCCAACCCTCTGCTAGGTCCCCTACCCTTTCGTTTTTATTGTCGTTGTCGTCTCCTGTGGCTGCTCTCTGTGGCTGCTCTTGTGGCTGCTCCTGTGGCTGCTCCTGTGCTGCTCCTGGGCTGCTCCATTATATCATCATCACAAAGTAAATCTAACTCATCCAGATCGATATCCATTATTATGAATCCTGCAATATAAATAGAAATTATATTGTAGCTAACAAAAACTGAAAGTAAGAAATTATAATATGGACATATATATATTATTATATATATATATAGGTGACATATTATAATATATTTTATCAGAACCTTACATAATCAACCACCCACATTCCTTCACCATGATCCGACCGCACAAAATTTGTATATATCTATACCTCCGTTGGTAGTTGGATAGAAAAATTTTGTATTTCATCTTGCATGTCGTACTCATCTCATCGATCGACCCCACCTCACACCGACTATCCCTCTTTTGCCTTGAAGTACAAATGGACCATCTAGGATTAGATTGGTCAGGAATGTAAAATACTTGTTTGCCTTCGTTGCAACAAACAAAAGGCTCAAATGTGGGTGTTGCACCACCAAGATGCACCCGTTTCATACCATGTTTCTCCTCACGATAGCCATGTTTGTTGTCAATTCAGTTGCATCGAAACACACAAGTCTCATAGTTGGTGTAATCTAGAACCCAAAATCTTGTATCACATCATAATACGACTGTTTCATTTCCACTGGATTTTGACCCACACCCCTGACATTGTACGTACTCTGGTAAGCACAACATTTATGCCACTGTTTTTTATTCGTTTATCTTTGATCTTGTCTTTCCGTGTGGAAAGTGAATCCATTTACATCATATCCTTCATACGAAACAACATCAATATTAGGACCAAGTGCCAATGTCCTCACTATTTCTTCCACTCCGTTTGAATGTTCAGAAAAACTTTATCCTTGAACCATCTGACAAAATTTTATTCTGCTCCTTTTTCAGTCTGATGTCACTCATGGTAGGATTTTTGTGCCCTGAGCATGTTCAGGTGCTCATCAAAATATGGTTCTACAATTTCAAGGTGACTCAACACAACTAAGTGAGCTTTGTTCAGAGTTCAATATCAATTCTTTTCAGTTTTCTTCCAATAGTACCTTGTCCCTGGAGTCTGCCTTCATGTCTAGATTTAGACAGACCATTGATTCAACATTTTCCAAATAGTGAGTACAAAAATCAACAACTTCCTCTGTTATGTATCCCTCTATAATACTTCCTTCAGGACGACACGATTCTTCATTTTTTTCTTCAATATACCCATGTATCTTTCAAAAGGATACATGTAACGGAGATATTCAGGTCCACACTCTTTAACCTCACTGATCAAATGAACCAATAAATGTACCATGATGTCGAAGAATGAAGGAGGAAAATACATCTCCAACTGACACATTGTGACAATAAGATCGGCCTGTAACTTTTCAAGATTATCCATATCGTGAACTTTAGCAGAAACTGCTTTGAGAAACACACAAAGGTTTGTAATTGCATTCCTTACCGCATCAGGTAGAATCCCACGAATTGCAACGGGTAAAAAGTCTTGCATAAACACATGATAATCATGGGATTTCATTCCAACTAATTTCAGATCAGACTTCGACACAAGATTTCTTATGCTAGATGAATACCCTGATGGCACCTTGATGTTGTGAAGGATACTGCACATACTATGTTTCTCTTGTTTTGATAATGTGTGACATGCAGGGGGCAAGAATGTACGTTTTCCATGTTCTTGCGGCCAAAAGATCTTGCCTTATCCCTAACTCAATCAAATCTTTCCTCCCATTAAATGATTTTTTGTTTTGCCCTTTATGTTCAACAGGGTTGAAGTAACGCTTTCTCCGACATTTTATTCGACATGCATTGCATCAATACAATGTCTGACATCTAAATGTTGCCAATACTCAAGTTCCCAAAAGATTGACTTTTTTTTCCATACACTTTTCTCGGTGTTCCTTGTCGGTGGACCGAAGTTGTTGACAATATGTTGCACCTTCCATACACCTCTAATCATGATAAAGGTGGACGAGCTACACTGTGATCAGTCTTTCCATCAAATTCAATCGACATCTTACGATATTTGTGACTCTTTGGAAGCATCTGTCGATGTCCCATATAAACATTTTTACCACTATGTTTCAAACGGATATTTGATGTACGCTCGCCACAAATTGGACATGCACATGCACCTTTGTTTGTATAACCAGAAAGATTACCATAAGTAGGAAGTCATTGACGGTGCAATATAACATAGCGTGCAAGAGAAATTTTCCTTACTGAACGAGTCATACACCATTACCCCTTCTTTCCACATAAGTTGTAGGTCCTCTATTAATGGTTGTAGAAACATCTATTTTGTTCCCCGGCTGTTTTGGACCAGATATCAACAGTGACAGCAAAATGTGTCTGGGTTTCATACATAAACGTGGTGGTAGATTATAGATCACCAATAATACCGCCATGTGCTATGTATACTACTCAATGTACCGAAAGGGTTCATCCCATCAGTGCATAGACCAAGTCTCAGATTTTTTGGCTTGCTACCAAAGTGGGGAAATGTTTTGTCAATGTTTTTCCACTGTGATGCATCAGCCGGATGTCTCTATTTTCCCATCTTTTTTTCTGTGAGTTGAATGCCACATTAGATTCTCCGCATCTTTTTCATTGCAAATAGACGCTTGAATCGTGAATGATGGGTAGGTACCATAATACCTTAACAAGGGATTTCTCTTTACGACCGCCAGATTCATTTTGTTTTTTCTTCATATAACGAGATTCTCCACATTCTGGGCAGCTATCAGCAAACTCATAATCTTTCCGGTACAAATGCAACCAGATGGACAAGCGTGGATCTTTTTACTCCATACCCATTGGACACATCAACTTTTTTGCTTCGTAAGTCGACGTTGTAAAACATTATCCGCAGGTAGTAGTACGCTCTTCATCAGCTGTAAAAGAGCAGTGAAACTCACATCGCTCCAACCATGTTTTGATTTTAAATTGAAGAGTTTTGAAGACAACACTCAATTTACTCAACTTTTTAGGATCACACCCCGGATATAGGTGTTTTGGATGAATCCAACAAAGTCTCATAGGTGTCTGGCTGTTGTAAAACTCTTGTTCAACATCTTCCAACATTGCAGCAATGTCATCGAAATCTGGTTCATTGTCTTCTGTGTTGTGCTCATCGACCACAGTTGTTTGGTTGTCTTCACGATAGTCTTGTTCATTACACATGACATTTACTGCACTCTCACCATGCCCCCGGACTATAGCTTCATAGTCTTTCGTAAAAACCACGGCGAATCAGATGTTCTTTTATTTTTCTATCTCTCGATACTTCTTCAAACCGTTTTTCAGTCCACACAAGGACAAAATATGTACCCCTTATTGGCCGGAGTCAAATTATTCACCAGAACATTGCAAAATTTGTCGACTCCTTCGAGATATTTATTGTCCAATTTCCCACTATATATCTATGAATTTGTCATCTTCTTCCTTCTACAATACTGTTACATATTATTAACCTACACATACCTTAACAAATTGTTGATGTTGTACGTTCATTTTTTAAGAGTAAATAAGTATGCTTGTGGTTACTTTCGGTTCGGTTGATTGTGGTTTGGATGGTTGTGTAATATTGTGGTTTATCTCGGCATAGCAACGATATGGTTCAGTTTGTCAGGTCGGTTTGTTGCTGATTTCGGGTCAATTTTCAATTTGAGAGAGAATATAGTCTGGTGTTGCGGTGGTGTATATTAAAAAGTCGTACAGAAGGTTTATGTGATGGTTTATCCAAGAATCTCAAACGTGGTGTAATCAAACATTTCCTCCAATCACCAATTAGATGATTCATTATTACTATATATCTCCATCTACTTTTCCTAATATATACCTATATATGCATATACTACTAGTTGTATATCCTAATATCAAATAATATAACAATATTTAAAATCAGTAAGTTCGAGTGTATTACCGGTTCCAAGATGATCTGTTTTCAGCCTTTAATCATTTGGTGTGTATGAGATGCAGCAGCCAGTGACTTATCACTGTACAAGGCCAAATTCAAGTAGAAAATGATGACAACGCACAACATGTATATCCTAATACTAAAGACAATAACAATATAAAAACACTGTAAGTTCAAGTGTATGCCGGTTCCAGAATCAGCCCGTAATCAAAATTGGTGTGTGAGATGCAGCAACTAGCCCAGTGACTTTTCACTGTAGAGGTGCAAATTCAAGTAGAGAATGATGAGAACACAGAGCATGTACATCCTAATACTAAATAAAATAACAATATTTAAAATCACTAATTTCAAGTGTATTATCGTTCCGGGATCAGCCCGTATCAAATTGTGTGTGAGATGCAGCAGCCCAGGGAAAGTGAATTTTTTAACTGTAGAGGTGTAAATTCAAGTGGCAATGATGAGAGCGCAGAGCATGATATATCCTAACTAATAAAAATAATAATATTAAAATCATTAAGTTCAAGTTTATTCCGGTTACGCAATCAGCCGTAATCTAAATTGTGTGTGAGATGCAGCAGCCCAGTACTTATCACTGTACAGGCTGTAACACCCCATCCCAACGTCGCACTTTATAACCATCTGCAGCGGAAACATAAACCATCACATTACTTAATCCGTTGGTGTTACACGCCGTTACCCACCCACGTGGCTAACAAGGCTAATACATACATATTATATCGGTCTGACGGACTAGATCCCCGAGCAACTACACACATACAATCCTGATTCCATTTCCAACAATTATTTACATATACATCCCCCACTGTACCGAGTATTCATTAACCAATGCCGATAACAAATTCGGTCTTACTACACCTATAATACATACACCATTAAGGGCTACCAATGTACAAACATCTACCCCGTCCTACTCTCGAACGGCTTCCAGCTCCTTGTACCTGAAATAGAAAAAGGAGAAAAGGGTGGCCCCCAAGGGGGTCAGCACCTTTGCTGGTATGGTAATCCCGCAGCCCGCATGCTACCGGGCCACGCACAACTAATTGTCGTCTTAGCATGCAGTTGATTATATTTAAATCACGCATGTAAACCATAAACACCCAACACATTGCATACTCCCAACTATTGGGCTCAACAATACCAACACATCCATGCATCCACACACAACAAGCCATCCATTATTACCTTTAACCTTAAAGTGGCTCTCCTCTAAACAGAGATACTTCCTTAATAGACGACACTTACCCAGTA
Organism: Limonium bicolor; assembly: GCA_023374045.1. Lineage (NCBI taxonomy): Eukaryota > Viridiplantae > Streptophyta > Magnoliopsida > Caryophyllales > Plumbaginaceae > Limonium > Limonium bicolor. The sequence goes on along the minus strand of CM041779.1, from coordinate 184,085,324 downwards.
ATCGGGTTATTCTTAGACACCTTTTATTTAAACTATGTTTCATATCCATGACCACATGTTCCATAATTTACAACCTATAGCACCGCATCGCTATAGCGATTGCAGTACAACACAAACCCATAACATAACGGGTACGGTCCTCTTAGGAACCGTCCCTACCATAATTAGTTCACTTTAGAGCCTAGAGAATGTTGCCAAACTCATGATAAGCTCGTTACATACCTTGTTACCGTCCTGTTATATGAACGGTTAACTTAAACCCCAAAGTGTGTCGGATATATTAGTCATCCAAGCACACCGAACCACCATTGTATGCCCCAGTAAACCGACGTGAGTCAGTAATATAGCTTTGGCTAAGCTAAAGGGAAGATTGGAAACCCAATGAGTAAACAACCTAACATACACCAAGAGAGTCGAACCGGGTATGACATCGACTCCCGTCCATCACACGCGTGGCCGGAACATGACCGGACTCCTCACCCCCCATTAGCACATATATACTTATAATTAAGTAGTTAGAGCTCCATTATGGAACCTATCACATCCACACACCATACGGTATTAAACCGAGTTAAACACGCAAGGGAGGTTCACACACTTGCACATAATACCATCACACAACTAACTCACGCATAGCCGTGGTTAGAACGATCCCAAGGTTTGGGTCGTTAACTCCGAATACCGATATCTCATGTGTACCTAGATTTGGTTAGCTAAGGTTTACACCTATTTGAGGTTAAACGGTATTGGTGACCAGATTCGCCACATAAATGAATTACTATAAACTCATTTCATGTTTTATCTTACAAGGTGGCAACACACAGAAAAACACATTGGCATACAAGCCGGTGTAATCCGGTAGGACACAGGTTGCAAGAAAACCATACCTGTCTCCGGAGTCCACTCCACCATGTCCACTTAGTTACTTCCTCGAACAATTCTCGAACAACTGGTACATTAAAGTTGTTTTCATTAACATTGGGGTAACATGTTTGTGTAACGTCGAATGACCGTAGTTATCCCCGTTAACTAGTTAAATGACTTAACATTTTTAACTTGATTTACTCTCACATTTTATTCCAACTTCCCACCCACCAAATTGTCATTATAACTCACCAAACATGTCCTTAATAACCTTACAACATCATTATCCATCAATCCCCATCATTAGACACCATTTTCCAACCTTAAACAACAATTTTAGGGGTCCGGGACTTGGTCCTTACCTTAAGTCCCGGACCAGCACTTACTTAAAATCTTCGGCATATTTCAAGGGTGGTCCGGGACCTTGTACTCACCCCAAGTCCCGGACCAATACCAGTGGTGCACTCTCGGCCTATTTTCATGCATAGTCCGGGACTTGAACCATAACCTAGGTCCCGGACCAAACCTACAGAATTGTTAAAATTGCATTTTTCAAGTGTTGTTGCCTTAGTTCTCCACCTCCATTAATTGTATAAACTTACCATATGATCTTAGGTATATTCTAATGCCAAAATACCACTTCGATTCACCTTAAAACATTGTCCAACTTGTTACCCAATTTTCTTATACATTTTACAATTTTCGCCATGGTTCTCTTAGCATATCACCATTCCAAAACTCATAGTTTTCACCATTAAACATTCAAGATCTCCTAAACCCATCAAGAACACCATCACACACAAACCTTCACCAAATTACACCACAACACAATATAGTGCTTAACTTAAATTGCTTGGCACTTAGGCCCTTAAAAACATGGCTCTTAGGCCCTTAAATTGCTTAAACCTTAAACACTGAATTTCCACAAGTATATATTGCCTTTGACCTGCAAATACACCCAACAATACATATGCCCTTAATAAACTCCTTGAGAGCATTTCACTAGCTCATTTACCATTGGCATTTAAATCATATTGAGATAGTTTGTTTACCTCTTTCCTTCCAGATTTTTACTTGAACATTCTTGTTCTTCCTTGTTTGGAAATCGGCAAGAGCACTTGGTTACTTGCCAATGTTCTAACCAACACACAAGTACAACCAATGAGCATTCAAGCTTCATGCTTAAACTCACTTACAAACCCTAGGTTATACATATTGTCTTAACACACAAGGATAGTTGTTTTACCTTAGATCTTGAAGAGAGTTGTACATATACAGAGAGGACTTCACCTAGTCCATGAAAGGTTGAAATGAAGCTATGGAAGAACAAGAGAATACACCATTAATGGTGAATTTTCGGACAGCACCAAAACATGAGGGAAACTTCATTTTTCTTTGAGTTCCCTTACCTTGAAGCAAAGGAGAACAACAAGGTGTAAAAAGATGTGGCCAAGCTCCTTCAATGGTCAATCTCCACGGCACCGAAATGGAGCTTTTGAAGTCTTGAAAAGATAGAAGTGTAGAGCTTGCTTCAACTAGAGGAACGGTGGTCTCGAAATTGAATTTGGACCATGGAGCTAGGAGTTACATGTGGTCAAAGATGGAGTCTTGGTGTGTATTATTGCAAACGTAAATGGAGAATGAAGAGAGGTTGAAGAGAGCTTGCAACCGTGTGAAATGAAGAAGGGAATGAGATAATGAAATAAGTGAGTTGCTTTTAGGAGATATTTACATGTTAAAAGGTAACCTTCTTCCTTTTACCTTCCTACCCTTCCTTCCTTATTTGATTTTTACATGGTGGTGACTCACCTTAATAAAACCGGCCCCCATCATTTATTTAGAGATATTTTGGTCTTTATTGACCCATTTAATTACTTGTAACAACATATGTTACAAACTAGCTTATTAAAGTCACTATTCATAAAAACAAGGCACATAGATGTGAAATTTTTGATTTCCCATTGACCTAGACCTCCAAATGTGTTACAAATTAGTACACATATTTATTTAAGAGTAATGATGGACACCTAGCCATTCAAAACTCATTTACAAACAATTTTCCAAAAAATGTGCTTTAAGACTCCTTAAAGCACATTTTGTGTTTTAACTTGTTTTCAAGCTTGGTTTTCTTCAATAATTGATTTAATATGTTCATTAACATATTTCCAAGGTCTAGAAATGCCCTTTAGGTTTTATACAAGGTTAACCAAGTCTAGAGCAATTATTTGCTTAAATTGACCTTAAGGTGTTTCCTTGTATTTTGCTTGGTTTAATTGTTCACTGATGTTGTTAAGGCACTTTTTAGCCTTTGAATACCATAGTTTAACATTTAACCAACATATGAAGGTTTGGGGTATTTCAATCTACCCCCCTTAAAAGAACTTCGTCCTCGAAGTTCACATTTCCCAACACATCATTTGATTAGAATACGGGAATTACTTTCAAGATAAACTTCCATTACCAACACACCTTATACCACAACCTCGGACTTGACGGTCCGGGTACATATACACATCCATCCATAACATATCATTCTCACATGATTACCTCGGACTCAATGGTCCGGGTACCTTAACAGTAATGTACTCACATAACAACCCTTAGACTCTCAGGTCTGGGTAACATAACCACCTTTGGACTCATAGGCCCAGGTAACATAATCATTTCAGAACTCAACCCTATTAAGACTCAAGGTCAAAGTAATATTTATTACACATACCACACAACATGCCTTAGCATGTATAACAACCAGAAATACCTTTTCCATCTCTTCATGGGCTCGAGTCCCATGTTGAGTACATATACACTGTGATCCCCGCAGAACCCGGTCGCGATGGACACCTTCTGGTCCCCGTTCCTTGGGAGATCAAAACATTCACTTAAGTTTTAACATATGTACTTCTCATGTCACCGGTCCGAAGACAAAGGCTCATACGTCCTCAGCTCGTGAGCAAGTACTACAAAAAAAATATTCTTTACCAGGTTAAGTAAACAGGAGAATCCTTTATTCAAAATATTAATCCACTGTTTTGGAAATACCTATTGAAAACCCTTTTGAAAATTCAATACAACTCCAAGTCCAACTTATGCTCTTTGCATCCTTTCTTAGTGGTGTTACTTGTGACCACTTATAGGGAGCTTCAAGAGTCATCCAACCCTGATGTGATCAGCATCAGTGTTGAACTATTCTTCCACCCCAATTTGTGTTCGGCTTCCCTTGATCACATGCAAATCAAGTTCCACCTCCCACTTCATTTTCAAGGATCAAATTATACACACATTTCCCTTTTCTATCTTTTCAATCATTCTAATCATAATCATCACATCTCCAAGGGATAGAACTCAGTCCATCAATTATATCCATTTTCTTTTAATCAAGTTACCTAGGGAATCTAATTCTTACTAGGTTCCATGTCAGTTTCATACCCTTCATAAATCACCACACTGTATATGTATATACATATTTTTAATCAAAATACAATACATCGTGTCACATTTGGTATTGTGCAAACACACACCATTGGGGTTTATTTACTCCTTAACACTTGTACTAACCCACAACCATTAACAAGGTAGTCTCACCTACCACAACGGTATTTCGCATCTTCTGTGCGCAAATACCACCATTTAACCAAACCAACCATCATAACCAATTATTTTTTGTGCTATGCACAACATAGTTCACGTACACTTGTACGGTAAAACACACTAAGCGGTTTTACGCTCTACCCCCTTAAAAGAGATTACGCCCACGTAATCAACCACTGAACATATGTTAAAAATGTTCTAATGTCTGCCGTCGTGAAGTGTTTTAACTTCCACGCGGTCCGTTAAAGGATCTTGACCATATTAGCGGTTTAGTTCCTTTACCAAGAATTCTCATTGAGTTTTCTTAACTCCTAACCAGTTTCGATTCTGACCTGTCCATTCGTTATCCATACTGTATTGTACACCTCCAATTCTCCTACTTCCACATTTAATTCTGCACCTGTATCATTTCATTGATATGACCTTGCATTTCATATGCTTCAGTCTTATAGTGTTATAATTCTCTTTGTTCGCCTTCCACCATTATCATCTTCCAAATCCTAGCTATCCCACTCGATCATTACTGTGCAAACGCAATACCAAAACACTCAGTCATACAGAGTGCAGAGGCGTAAACTCTTGGCAGTAAATCTCTCATGCAATTGCCATAGGAATTCACACTGTGCTTCACTGAGATTCTTATCCCATAATACCATCTACCGCTACTGGCTTACTGTCCAGTTTATTTGTTATCACTTCCCATTGTATCTTTACTGGATTTAACGCATCACTCCGCTTATTTGTCATACCATCACCTAATCCATACTTATACAACGGTCGCTTTCTGCGTACCGTGTTCTTTTTCCTTGCACAACGCTAACTTACATGGTTTCACTGTCATATTAGTTTCCACACATATACTTGCATCATCCTCATGGATGACTACTGAATGCTCCTTGAGCGTTGCTCACTTTGAGTTATAAACCGGCGTTACTCAGCTCGGTGCTCCACGTTATACCTACATGCTAGTAACTAGCTGTTCTTCCACAATAATAACATGGTCCATCCTTATATATTCTTAAACTTGGTTCACACAGCTACCGCTCCTACGGTTTCACAATATTGAGAGGTATCCCCACTCTTAAGCAGTGGTTCGTTCTCCGCTTTATTTTCTTGTGTAACACAAACTTCCACAATTGATTCAATTTGACATAACATGTCTTGCTTGTGGCTTATAAGCCACTGCCTCGAGCTCTGCTCACTAAAGGCTACTTCCACACAATTACTTTTCTGCACGACATTACATGGTTTAACAAGGTCGTCACATCTCGGTTCCTTCCAAGTTTCTCTTTGGCAACTTAGGGTCCTACTGTTAAGTGGGTTCTCTTCGGTGTTTAACCCGAGTAATTATTTCAACTCTTGAGTTTCTGTTACATTGTCTCATTCGACAATGTTTGATCCAAACACCCCTCAAGGATTGCTCCTGGGTGTTGCTAAGGTTTGTCATTAGGTTTTGCTTGCACTCATGGGTGCTTTCAGTAAACTTCGCCTTCTTATGTTCTTAGCTGGGTATTCGTTCCAGCTACCATGTCTCATTCCTTTAGCTTCCTAAGACATATGTGATGTCTTTACATAACCATCCGCGCTCTTCGCACTTCTTGACCCTATACATTCTCTTGGACGTATTTACCAATTCATTTAGTCTTCTCAACTGGGTTCCTTTACTTCAACCATTCGTGGTAATCCTTAGCTCTTACTTGACTTTTACTGCTGACCGTAGTATGGAGTCGACTACTTCCCGTGTTTCGGACTCTTCTCGTATACATATATGGGGTATCATACTGATACATTACTACTTACCCGACTTATCCATAAGTAGGTCTGTCAGGCCCACATGCTCCTATCGGAGTGCGGTCGTCCCACATTTCAATTGGTACACTCGTAGTGTCCGTCACACGCCTAGGTGAAGTATTCTGTTGTCAACTCTCTTATATGTCCTTTGACAATATACATCCCCTGTTTCCCGAACTTAATCTAGGGGAGGTTTATCCACCATTGTATCATTAAGAACTCCACCCATACCGTCGGGTTGCTACCCTCGGGTTTACCGGTTTCCGTCCGGTTATTACAACGTAAACTAGTCTGAAAGAAGGTTAGAAAGAAATATTGGTTTAAAAGAGAATCGGGTTTTGAAAGAAACGAGTTTGAAATTAAATCTGAGTTTGAAAGAAAAATTCTCATGGTTTCACAATGCCTTCTTGCCTTAACCAAGTCTAGCTTCTTGCCGACTGGTATATTCCCATTTACAAAGGTTAGGCTGTTAAGCCCTTCCACGGTTACGATGATCACATTTATTTTCTGGGTACTTTACTAAGTAGTTTGTAGTTGTCAATTTTTTTTTTCCTCGAACAGCCCTGTTATAGCTGCACTTGCCACGGCAAGTGCGCCCTGTTAACTGGCTGTCGGTTCAACATGTACCGGCTGCGGCACTGTTTTTGTCTGCACCGTATTCAGTGATCTCATGGGTCCTTACTTGGATACTCTAATTGGTAACTAATCTCCTGCACAACTTCTCATTGTCCTCCTCTAATAATCATTTACTAGGGTGTTTCCCATTCTGGGAGACCCCTTTTACTTATTATCGCATCTCTTCGTAGCCCATTCCACGCATTTGTCGTGGTTACTGAGACTTGTCTCTTGTCTGGGTACTACGTTGTAGTTCCTTTGTCGGTTGGTATAACGTTGGTGCCATTATCTAACATTTGCTATCCCGTAGACTCTCGTCTCGGGTTTCATTATTTCACTTCTTGCCTGTTGCAAGCTGGTAGTTTTCGACTGCTCGGCATGTCGACCCAGGTTGCCGGAAATTTCATTCTCCTACACAAGATTCTTCATTCCTTGCTATCCAGTGCGGTTACAGTTGTTCACCTGGGAGCCGTCTCCGGGATTTCTACTTTCCAGAATCTACCGTATGACAGGTTCCCCATACTTACAAGATTTAATAACAGCCAGACCGGGTCTTCCCGGGTAAGAGAGGGCCTTCATCTCCCTGGCGTTCCTCCCCAAGTCATAAAATAGGGGTTGTGGAGGGCGGGATGGATATAGTAGGTATCCAGTACACACTGGTATTTCCTAACTAGCGTATCTCTCACGCTATCACTCAACCCTTAACCCAAAGTACTAAAATCTTATCTCGGTACTTCCTAAGCTCGGTAATTCAGTCATCAGAGCGATACTTCGCTCTGATACCACTTTTTGTAACACCCCATCCACAACGTCGCACTTTATAACCATCTGCAGCGGAAACATAAACCATCACATTACTTAATCCGTTGGTGTTACCCCGTTAACCACCCACGTGCTAACAAGGCTAATACATACATATTATATCGGTCTGACGGACTAGATCCCCGAGCAACTACACCATACAATCCTGATTCCATTTCCAACAATTATTTACATATACATCCCCCACTGTACCGAGTATTCATTAACCAATGCCGATAACAAATTCGGTCTTACTACACCTATAATACATACACCATTAAAGGGCTACCAATGTACAAACATCTACCCCGTCCTACTCTCGAACGGCTTCCAGCTCCTTGTACCTGAAATAGAAAAAGGAGAAAAGGGTGGCCCCCAAGGGGTCAGCACCTTTGCTGGTATGGTAATCCCGCAGCCCGCATGCTACCGGCCACGCACAACTAATTGTCGTCTTAGCATGCAGTTGATTATATTTAATCACGCATGTAAACCATAACCCCACACATGCATACTCCCAACTATTGCTCAACACTACCAACACATCCATGCTCCACACACAACAAGCCATCCTTATTCCTTTAACCTTAAGTGGCTCTCCTCTAAACAGGATACTTCCTTAATGACGACACTTACCCAGTATGGTCTTAGACACCTTTATTTAAACTACATATCTGACATGTTCCATACTTTCAACCTATAGCACCGCATTCTATAGCGATTGCAGTACAACACAACCCATAACATACGGTACGGTCCTCTTAGGAACCTCCTACCATAATTAGTTCACTTTAGAGCCTAGAGAATGTTGCCAACTATGATCTGACATTAGTAAAGAGTTATTCATCTATAGACACTAGTTTATTTCGAACACTTCCTATCTACCACACCCACACCATGTACCATTCAGTTTAAACAACACACCAACATACTCGCTCGTAATAGATTAGCACAGTACAACACATCATAACAAAATACGGGTGCTTCTCTAGAACTTTTGTTAAGCCTAATTAGTTTCATATCATGCCCAACTCATTACCATCATTACATCATACCTTACCTGCATCTGTTACCTGGAACGGTATTTAAACTTTAACCACCCCAATGACGGATATAGTCATATGCCACGACAACACTACAGTACAACGGACAACCAGGAACCAGATTAATATACCTTACCCAGTAAAGGAACAACGATTGGAAACCACCAATGAGTAAACATTCACATACATAGAGAAAGTCGAACTCTGACATCATACCGTTATCATCAACGGTGTGGACGCATCAGGAAACTTTACATCCATTAACACCTAAATACTTGTAGTGTATATTGACCGTCCTATGGAACCTTAAACCAAAGTGTGTCATAGTCATCCAAGCACACCGACACCATTGTATGCCCCAGTAACCGACGTGAGTCAGTAATATACTTTGGCTAAGCTAAAGGGAAGATGGAAACCCAATGAGTAAACACCTAACATACACCAAGAGAGTCGAACGGGTATGACATCGACTCCCGTCCATCACACGCGTGGCCGGAACATGACCGGACTCCTCACCCCCCATTAGCACATATATACTTATAATTAAGTAGTTAGAGCTCCATTATGACCTATCACATCACACACCATACGGTATTAACCGAGTTAAACGCCAGGAGGTTCACACACTTGCACATAATACCATCACACACAACTACTCACGCATAGCCGTGGTTAGAACGATCCCAGGTTTGGGTCGTTACTCCGAATACCGATATCTCATGTGTACCTAGATTTGGTTAGCTAAGGTTTAGCACCTATTTGAGGTTAAACGGTATTGGTGACCAGATTCGCCACATAAATGAATTACTATAAACTCATTTCATGTTTTATCTTACAAGGTGGCAACACACAGAAAAACACATTGGCATACAAGCCGGTGTAATCCGGTAGGACACAGGTTGCAAGAAAACCATACCTGTCTCCGGAGTCCACTCCACCATGTCCACTTACGTTCCTCGAACAATTCTCGAACAACTGGTACATTAAAGTTGTTTTCATTAACATTGGGGTAACATGTTTGTGTAACGTCGAATGACCGTATTTTATCCCCGTTAACTAGTTAAATGACTTAACATTTTTAACTTGATTTACTCTCACATTTTATTCCAACTTCCCACCCACCAAATTGTCATTATAACTCACCAAACATGTCCTTAATAACCTTACAACATCATTATCCATCAATCCCATCATTAGACACCATTTTCCAACCTTAAACAACAATTTTAGAGTGGTCCGGGACTTGGTCCTTACCTTAAGTCCCGACCAGCACTTACTTAAAATCTTCGGCGTATTTCAAAGGGTGGTCCGGGACCTTGTACTCACCCCAAGTCCCGGACCAATACCAGTGGTGCACTCTCGGCCTATTTTCATGCATAGTCCGGGACTTGAACCATAACCTAGGTCCCGGACCAAACCTACAGAATTGTTAAAATTGCATTTTTCAAGTGTTGTTGCCTTAGTTCTCCACCTCCATTAATTGTATAAACTTACCATATGATCTTAGGTATATTCTAATGCCAAAATACCACTTCGAATCACCTTAAAACATTGTCCAACTTGTTACCCAATTTTCTTATACATTTTACAAATTTTCGCCATGGGTTCTCTTAGCATATCACCATTCCAAAACTCATAGTTTTCACCATTAAACATTCAAGATCTCCTAAACCCATCAAGAACACCATCACACACAAACCTTCACCAAATTACACACAACACAATATAGTGCTTAACTTAAATTGCTTGGCACTTAGGCCCTTAAATAACATGGCTCTTAGGCCCTTAAATTGCTTAAACCTTAAACACTGAATTTCCACAAGTATATATTGCCTTTGACCTGCAAATACACCCAACAATACATATGCCCTTAATAAACTCCTTGAGAGCATTCACTAGCTCATTTACCATTGGCATTTAAATCATATTGAGATAGTTTGTTTACCTCTTTCCTTCCAGATTTTTACTTGAACATTCTTGTTCTTCCTTGTTTGGAAATCGGCAAGAGCACTTGGTTACTTGCCAATGTTCTAACCAACACACAAGTACAACCAATGAGCATTCAAGCTTCATGCTTAAACTCACTTACAAACCCTAGGTTATACATATTGTCTTAACACACAAGGATAGTTGTTTTACCTTAGATCTTGAAGAGAGTTGTACATATACAAAGAGAGGACTTCACCTAGTCCATGAAAGGTTGAAATGAAGCTATGGAAGAACAAGAGAAACACCATTAATGGTGAATTTTCGGACAGCACCAAAACATGAGGGAAACTTCATTTTTCTTTGAGTTCCCTTACCTTGAAGCAAAGGAGAACAACAAGGTGTAAAAAGATGTGGCCAAGCTCCTTCAATGGTGAATCTCCACGGCACCGAAATGGAGCTTTTGAAGTCTTGAAAAGATAGAAGTGTAGAGCTTGCTTCAACTAGAGGAACGGTGGTCTCGAAATTGAATTTGGACCATGGAGCTAGGAGTTACATGTGGTCAAAGATGGAGTCTTGTGTGTATTATTGCAAACGTAAATGGAGAATGAAGAGAGGTTGAAGAGAGCTTGCAACCGTGTGAAATGAAGAAGGGAATGAGATAATGAAATAAGTGAGTTGCTTTTAGGAGATATTTACATGTTAAAAGGTAACCTTCTTCCTTTTTACCTTCCTACCCTTCCTTCCTTATTTGATTTTTACATGGTGGTGACTCACCTTAATAAAGACCGGCCCCCATCATTTATTTAGAGATAGTTTGGTCTTTATTGACCCATTTAATTACTTGTAACAACATATGTTACAAACTAGCTTATTAAAGTCACTATTCATAAAAACAAGGCACATAGATGTGAAATTTTTGATTTCCCATTGACCTAGACCTCCAAATGTGTTACAAATTAGTACACATATTTATTTAAGAGTAATGATGGACACCTAGCCATTCAAAACTCATTTACAAGACAATTTTCCAAAAAATGTGCTTTAAGACTCCTTAAAGCACATTTGTGTTTTAACTTGTTTTCAAGCTTGGTTTTCTTCAATAATTGATTTAATATGTTCATTAACATATTTCCAAGGTCTAGAAATGCCCTTTAGGTTTTTATACAAGGTTAACCAAGTCTAGAGCAATTATTTGCTTAAATTAACCTTAAGGTGTTTCCTTGTATTTTGCTGGTTTAATTGTTCACTGATGTTGTTAAGGCACTTTTTAGCCTTTGAATACCATAGTTTTAACATTTAACCAACATATGAAGGTTTTGGGTATTTCACAGGCGCAAATTCAAGTAAAGAATGATCAGAGTGCAAAACATGTATATCCTAATCGCAGCAGTATTGATGTTGAAGAAATGGAGAAATAAACAAGAACTGAAGCAAAGATGTGGTATTAATCAAATGTTGACAACAACAAAAAAATGATGACATAGCTACCTATGTTGTAAGGGAAGAAAAGCTGCCTCAACAGATATAATATATAATCAGTAGTAATGCATTGGTTGAAACCGACCATAAAAACACAATTTAGAAGCAACAATCTGGTCAGAATGCTCAATCCAAGGGAGTGTACATACTAACTGAACAGAGGAGTGTCAGCTAGGTACATATAATTGATCACACGCGGCCGTATTTGGTTCTTTCGTAATTTCACAACCTATCTTACTAATTTCACAAGGGGAAAGGAGTGTACATTATTTGCTGATGATCGGAGAAGATAAGTTGAGAATATTACCAGTTCAAGCTAGCGCCTTCGAGAAGAAGCAAGCTAGCAGGTCGATTGCATCCAGCGGTGGTGGAGACGGCGAGCAGAGCCTTGCCACCTTAGGTCTGATTAAAATAACTAGAGTTAATCCAAGGGTTCAAGCAGAAGAGAAATTCACAAACATAATAAATATTTTAAACCTACTGAAACAGTTCAGTAATGCAGCGACAACAATATATTCAGATGTGGAGAATCAATCAGCAGCTGTAGATGTGTTGAGTTTCTACATTCTTTTAATTCATCTACTCTTTTTAATGTGCTACTAGTTTCTCAAACAATCCCCAGCTCATTTATAATGTGTTAGCAAGTTGTTAAGTTCATTATCAAGTCATTTCAACCTTCCTATTATTTCTAAAAATTGTTTGTGCAGAGATGAGAAGTGGTAGAGTTCATTTCTTCACTATCTCGTTAGTTGGTTCCTACAGAGTTCTCCTGACCGACTTAGCTGGTTGTTCCACTCATAACTAGTTGGCATATTGGTCACTTAATGCTTCAGACTTCCCTAACTACTATCCTAAAGCAGTTTCCATACAAGTTCGACACTAGGAAACCCAAGGTTTAAATCCTAATTAATTCAGTTTTTTTGCTGTTACCAACACAGTTCACAACCAGATTTCTCTTAGTCATTACCAGCTCATTTCTCTTGGACTAGATCTACATGTTTTCTGCATTACTCCTGCAGCGACTTAAGTTGTTAAAACCCATTGTTAAACTACCAGTTCACCATCATAATTACTCCACAGCACAAAGAATTTTCCAGCCAATTGTTATCAGGTTTAGCAACACATTTAGAACAGCAGTTTACACTTGCTTTAGTGTAGTTTTGCAGCAAAACATAAGTAAGGAAAAAAACTAGCAATCTTACATTGAGCACCACATAATTTACATTTCAAAAAGGAAAGTAATCACATGGCCTTGTGTACAGACTGAAACAAAAAAAAAAGCAGTTTTGTATATCTTGAGGTTTATATCTTTAAGGCTTAAGTTGTTAACGAAAAGATGAATAAAAAACAGGCTATAGCAGTGGCTCAAGTTTTCTTGATGTAAAACAGAAACTTAAAGCTGCAAAAGTTGTTAGATCCTTGCTTAGGCCTACCAGGTGCTAAATGGTTAATTATCTTTGATCTTATTTGTTGTCTCTGTGACTCACACCCTCTCCCACCACTATCTTATCAGAACTTCCTTCTAGCTACTGACATGGCTTCTTCTTTCATTTCAGCTATGTGATTGTGGTAGAGTATGATCTTAGTTTGTTATATTATTTATCAGATTTTATATGCTGCTTATATGGAAAACCTGGTGCATATGGGGTTGTTACCCTTGAACTCTCTGAGCATTGAAATAGCCTAACAAGAGACCTTAGATTCCCAGTACAATATTCAATTATTGGTTGATTCGCCAATCCTATATATTACCAATATATCTATCTAACTGAAGACAATTTCACAATATCCAATAGCACTCACATGTATTTTCACCACCATAGCTAGCTCCCCCGTAGAAGGAAATAACAGGAAGAAAATCATAATGATTACCATACCCAAAAGCTAGATATCGTCAAATCAGTTAAAACTAATTGCAACTGGCATAAATAACCGTTAAGACAAGAAACTTAAGACAAACATGGAAACAGAAAGTTGCAATTATACAAAAGCCCACAAATCATAAATCAGGCAAACGCAAAATCTTGTTCTAGAATGAAAAATGATAGAAAAAAGCTTACTAGATGATCAGTACATAACCGATTAATTCATCAAAAAAACATGGCAGCATTAAGACAGAATTGACAGAATTCAATCGAAACAGAACCGATTAATTCATTAGAAAAACATGGCAGCGGAATTGACAAAATTCAATCGGTACAGAACCGATTAATTAATCAGAAAAACAATATGGCAGCATTAAGACAGAATTGATAGACTTCAATCGGTACAGAACCGATTAATTCACGCTAATCAGTACCACATTATCACTACAAATTTCACAGCCTAGCTTACCAATTTCACAAGGGGAAAAGATCATAGAATATAAGCTGAGAATATTACCAGAACGTTCAAGCAATCGATCGCCAGCATGAAGGCCGGCAATCGTGTGCTGCGGTGGTGGAGACTGACGACAGTAGAGCCTTGCGCGGTCGACGAGCAGAAGCAAACAAGGTGCGGTGGTGGATGGATGACGAGAACAAGCTAGCAAGCTAGCATGCAGGTCGCGCGAAGATCTCTTGCGCTGCGGTGGTGGAAACAGAGACGGCGACCGGCCGTGCAAAGCATGCCTAGCTTACGCGGTACGTCGACGAGTAGAAGCTAGAAGGAGCGGTGGTGGATGGATGACGACGACTGAGATACGGTGGCGACAATGGAGGAAGAATGGCAACACAAAATTTAGAGGGGGACAACGGTTGATCGAGAGAGAACGAAGCTTTCAGGGGGCTTAATTCAGCGTGAAGAAGAAGAAAGAAATATGGCACGCGGGTGATGAATAGGAATTATTAGGGTTAAAGAGGCGTTTCAATGTAATGCGTCTTTTAAGAACCCCGTACTATGATTCAAAGACATAAAACGACGGTTATTTGTAATCGTTGTTTATAATACGTATTAAAAATGACGGTTTGAGATTAACCGTAGTTTAAGATTATTGGCGGCGCATAGTCAAACAATTTTAAACGAAGGGTTATATAAACCGTCGTTTAAAACTCGTCATTCTAACCCCGCGCGCGCCCCCTCCATGCTTTAGCTACTGTTGTGTTACAAACCGTCATTTATGTGACGTATTTTTTAATCTTTTTTCTACTAGTTTGTGTTTAAACATGTAGAAAACATGTGGAAAGTTTATGGAATGATTAAGGGTGTATTAATGGTTGATTTGGGGTTGAAAAATCACCTAAGTAGCAGTTTTTTGCAGGGTCTGGGACCTAGGTTGGGTATCAAGTCCCGAACCGCATCAAAAATAAGGTTGAGAGTTAAAACTGCAAGTAGTCCGGGACCTAGGTCCAGGACCAAGTCCCGGACCAATAGTAAAAACAGGCCAAGAGTAATATTCAGTGTTGGTCCGGGACTTTGGGTCCGGACCAAGTCCCGGACCACCGGCAAAATCTTGCTAAAAGTGGTTTTTAGGGTTTAAAACATGGGGAATTGATTTGTAATGGTTTTAGATGTTGTTAAGGCCTTGTTTGGTGGTATGTAAAGGTCTTAAGAAGTGTAAACACGTGTGGGAAATGAGTGAGACGTAAGAACTTAATTTGACATGAGTAAACTAAGTATAACGGGACAACGGGGTAAATATGGGAGTAGTAATTATTTACGTACCGTATGAACATAGTATTAATATCAATGTTTGAAACATTATCAGTGGAACAAGTATGAACCAAGTAACATGAGAACACACGGTAAAGCGAACCCCGGTGAAAGGTATGATTTTCTCATGCCCCGTATGCTAACCGAGCTACATTGATTTGTATGCTTGTGTGCTGGTTAATCAAGATAAAAGCATGAAAATGGTTTATTGCATTTGATTGTAAGAGCTAACCCTTCTTGAATGATTGTGTGGCTTAACTTTGTGTGTAGACCGACTCATAGATGAGTCTTGTTGATTAGTGACTCGTAGAAAGAGTCATGTTGCGAATTAGTGAAAACGTGGAAACACACGAAAACTAATGAACCAAGAAACGATAACGCAAACTTATGAACTCATTAGAATGTGAGAGAGCGTACGGGATTAGTAATCTCCCGATAACGGTTAGAGAACCGAATCGATGCAATCCACCAAACAATAAATAGTGGAAGTATATAAGTAACCCCTATTAGAGGTATTGATGATGGTGCAAGACATGAACCAAGAGAGTAGTAAAGAATGATAAGGGATCTTCAACCCCCTTAGAAAATTAGTCAACCCACACTGAGAGGACCCGTCTAATGTAAACAATGTCCTGATCATGAGAGTATTCGATGCGTTGGGGGAACCCTTAAATCTGAGAATACTAGGCATTGGTATATAATAAGAACCCACAAAATAAGTTATTAAATTATTAAAAAAATTACAATTTAAAATTTCTAGATAATATTAGATTGATACTTAGAGTAGAAACTCGTAATTATTAAGTATATATAACATAAAATAAAACATTATAGTAGCATGTAATATGAATGCGATTTATATTATCCTACTACCATTCATATGCGGATAAATAGTCTTTGAAAACTATTACTAATTATTCAAATTTAATAAAACATTCTACAAGGAAGAAACTAACAAATGAAATTACAAAGTACAATTTTAATTATATTAAAATATTTTTAGTATATTTCAGAATGATTAATTATAATAAGTATTGCACTTGTTAAGTTATTATTAATTATAAAATTATTTCTACAAACTATTAGGCTTTAACTATATATCAATGTTATTATAGATTCCATACCGTGCTTAATAATTAAAGAACAATTTTATATGCTAATATACTTTATTTTTCATTTCTTGGCATATCCAGTTTATGTTTTTGAATTTCATGAGTAATATTTAATTTAATAGAATGCCACTTTATTTAATTTTGACTAAAAATGTATGTTTAAAAGAAAATAAACCAATTATTTTATCAAAATCTGAACAATATAAAATATTAAAATAGTAATTGATAGCTATATACTTATATATTCGCTTATAGCCAATTATTTTAGGGCATTTCATGAAATGCCACTATATTTTTGGCTAATTCATGAAATGCCACTAAAAATAAAGAAAGTCATGAAATACCACTATATTTTCTGAAAAGTCAATGAAATGCCACTATATATGGAAAAAAGACAAAAATACCCCTACTAGTTAACAAATTACTTTAAAAGTTCACAATATGCCCCTAAGTGTTAAAAATTAACAAAAATATCAAAATACAATAAAAATATAAAAAAAATTAAATTTTTTAAAAAAATTTCATTAAAAATTCTAAAAATTTATAAAAAATTTAATTTTTTTTAAAAGGTGAAATTTCATGAAATGCCACTATATGTTTTACTAATTCATGAAATGCCACTAAAAAAAAAGTCACGATATGCCACTATATTTTTTGAAAAGTCCATAAAATGCCAATATAGATAGAAAAAAGACAAAAATACTCTTACTAGTTAACAAAGTACTTTTAAAGTTCACAATATGCCCCTAAGTGTCAAAAATTGACAAAAATATCAAAATACAATAAAAATTAAAAAAAATAAAAAAAATAAAAAACTTTTAAAACTTAAAATATCATTAAATATAAAAAAATAAATATTTCATTTTTTAAAATCTATTCAATAGTTTAAAAAGAATATTGAGTTCTAAACAAATAATTTATATCAATTTTGCTACTAATTTAGTACCATAATTTATACCAAATAAGTACCATAATTTTTATCACACAATTTGAATTATTATTTGATATCAATTTATATTATTTATTTGTTGAAGTATATAATTTTTTTATATTGCTAATAAAATTTAAAAACTAAAATTCAAAACATAATAATTTATTTGAGATAGAGCGACTGAGAATATATATAGCACACAATATTAAATAGTAAAACTTTTTTGAAATGCAGAATAATAATATGCAACTTATTCTTTGTTTGGTTATCATTACTTGCTCCTAATAAGTTACATATTATTATTCTGAAAATGTTTTATTCTACAGTTCAAACAAGTTTTACTATTTAATATTGTATGTTATATATATATATATATAAATATATTTTCAGTCGCTCTATTTCCAATAAATTATCACTTATAGAAATTTTAGTTTTTAAAATTTATCAAACAAAAAAAAAATTATTTACTTAGAAGAAATAAATATCTAAATTGATAGAAAATAATAATTAAAAATGTATGATAAAAATTATGGTACTTTTTTGCTATAAATTATGGTACTATATTGGTAAAGACACTAGTATAAATTATTTGTTTAGAACTTAATATTCTTTGTATGGTATTGAATAAATTTTAAAATAGAAATAATTTTTTAATATTTAATGATATTTTCATTTTTTTAATTTTTAACTTTTTTAAATAAAATTTGATTTTTTTTATAAATTTTTATAATTTTTATAATTTTTTATAATATTTTTATAGTTTTATTGTATTTTGATATTTTTATTAATTTTTAACACTTAGGGGCATATTGTGAACTTAAAAAGTAATTTGTTAACTAGTAGGGGAATTTCTCTTTTTTCCATCTATAGTGGCATTTCATGGACTTTTAGAAAATATAGTGACATTTCGCGACTTTCTTTATTTTTAGTGGCATTTCATGAAATTTCCCATTATTTTATTATCGGTAAAAATTGTTTCTTTTATTTCATTGGTATTACTTATCCCGTTCAAAACTAAAATAATTTTATTTTAAGTATTAATATATTATTTTTATATTAAACACTAATATTAAATATTTTATATATATATATAACTTCTAATATATTTGTTCATTTTGGTTTATTTCTATATTTTTTAACATATATATAAAAAATATTTATAAGTTAATATATATATTATAATTTTATGTAACTAAAACATTAATAAAAAATAATAAATAAATATTATAATTGAAAACTACCTATATTTTGATTTTATCAAGTATTTAGATAATCTGATTACTCACTTGAAATAACCTTTCAACAGAGAACACTATTCCCCAGCACGGATTAGGTCATGAGACCAATTAGACATCACCGGCGTTGGGTCAAAGGCCCAACCAGCCTATTACTCAGTGCAGATGGAACAACCATCCACTTAGCCACAAGCAAGAGTCAAGAGTGGACTTAAACCTCCCAACGACAAGTCCTTTCACTGACTCACATTCCCGTGGCCCAAATGCCTCGATCGAATGCCAAGCCGCAGCTCAGACTCAGTCAACTCCGTCCCTCTCACTGCAGCCCGAGTAATGTGCGTCTCTTAGAGGCCGCACCCATCCTCGGCACCATCAGGCCTCCAACAGCCCAACAGCCAAAGACCCCCAACCTGTACGAGTCAGTAAGGTGTGCTAACGCGGGCCACGTCGCACCTTGTCTCCGCCCTTGTCCAGGACTCAACGCCTGGCGAACCGTACGACGACTCTGATGTGCAATGCCTCCTTGCACCTTTCATGGCAAGCTATCGGGACAACCCTTAGTTGCCTCGTGCCAGTGGTTACACTAGCACTCGCAACCTAAGGGCCAGCATCGAGCACAACATGCTCAACACCTCTTGGAGTTGCTACCAGGCCACCCTAATAGCATGCATGCCCAATGGCATGCCCGGTCCCCATCGGGGCCCAGACGGATGCCCTCCACAGCATCCACAAACTGACCCAAGGGTCAGCACTGAGCGCAATGCATTCATAATATTGGAGTCGCTACCAAGCCACCTTGGCAGCGTGCATGCTCAAGGCACGTCCGATCCACACCAGGCCCAGACGGATGCCCTCCACAGCATCCGCAAACACGGCCCTTGCCCGAGTCATAAGCAGACGCTACTTAGCTCGGCCAAGACAACCTCTAGTTGCTTCGTGCCTGTGGTTACACTGACACACGCAACCTAAGGACAGCTCTAAGCACAATGTGCTCAAGTTATTGAAGTCACTACCAAGCCATCCTGGCAGTGTGCATGGCCGAAGGCATGCCCAGTCCTTAACAGGTCCGGACGGATGCCCTCCACAACATCCGTTAACTCGGCCCTCGCTCGAGTCACAAGCTGACGCCACTCAGCTTGGCCCAAACCAACACATCGTGCCCTTCAATGGATGCCCATCCCTCGGACCTTCGTCCTCGGGGGTCTCAAGGACTGTGGAACTTAAGAGACTAGGTCAAAGCGACAATCAAGTATGAGATTGACAAGTAAACCCCGCACAAGTCTTAACGGGCACCAACCGAAGGGCAAACTGGCATGGAGCTTCTTGTGACCAAGCAGCTCGCCAAAAAGGGGCATGACAAACCTCCCCCACCGAAGCTCTTGTCGTCCCCGGCAAGATACAACAATGAGTCTTAGCTCAGCTAAGAAGATTTTATCATGCTCCAACAGTTTCCCTACTTTGAAGGTATAACAACCCATAGACAATGTCTTTGACCACCACACACAGGCAACTGCCTTGAACCGTTAACCGGCGCATTTCCCAAAGCTCAAATATTTTTGAGTTCTTCCATGTTCTACTTGAATGGGTCACCGATCTATAGAGCACCACAGTGTCAGTGGCCTCTTGTGTCATTTTCTTCGTGACACATCGCCACTTGGTGCCCTGATACTCAATTTGTTGTGGCGTCCTGAGTCCTTCCATTCACGTCACAACGACACCAAGTGAACAGCGAACACGCTGCTGTGACTGTAACACCCCTACTAATTCGGTTCCTAATAGTCCTATAAATGTCGCGCACAATAATATCTCGCAGCGGTAAATAATAAACTATCGCCCTAATGGTGTCACTGTTATCACTCGCCCATACGGGTGATAACGAATTACCTGATAATCAACTTGCGAAACGTATTCCCGCAGTGACCACAAGAGATAGATAGTAGAACTTAAACAACTTAAAACAAATCTAACATCAACAATTATTACAGACCGTGAGCATCTAAACCAAACACACCTCGGTTAAACAACCCGAGTCCAAAACAACCTGAGTATCACACCGTACCAAGTCTAAACCAACAGTAATATCACAATAGTCACGCCTCGCTGCGACCCACCAGCTAGTCACCTGCATGAAAGTGGTTTGTGGTATGGAATCAGCCCCTGCTGAGTATGTCATCACATGCCCCGTCATGCCCCCAAAGACCCCTCAATTATTTGGTCGAGAGCATGAGGTTCATTACATGCAATACCGTTTTAATATTTAAAACTGTAAAACAATTAACAGTAACATCCATACAATAAACCAACCATCACCATATATAATATAACCACATGTATAACCAATGAACAACCAAGCGAAACAACGAGAACAATAAACAAGTACTAGTTCTCGTCCATGGTGTAGAAACCAATATCGTTCGCCACTGTATAATTCTTAACTGTATTATTTGTTCAGTTATACCTAGTGACAATGCCTCGTTAAAACGACATGTCTCTAGTTACCCATATATTATGGCGGGTCACCCACGGCAGTAGCCACTCCAACGGTAGAGTCTCCGACCAACGAGCCATTCTAGCTCACGGGAAATTTTCTTGATACTTGCGGACCCGTACGCGGACATCCTGGTATCGTTTTTGTGATCACAGCGCGCACCAAGAGCCACATCCTCCTGGCTTTACTTTCCTTCCTTAGTTAATTTATTATCATCGCATCGCATTACCAAATTTTCCTAACACAGCAGACTAAGGTCATTAGTCCAATCCGGAGTCTGTAAACTCGGGATCCAGTGTTAGATACAAGAGCGGCGTATAGAAAGGCCAATGCTCCGTATAAAAGTCTCGGATAATATGTATATCTTATTATCCTAGTGCTACAACGTTTTTCTGACGATCCTTATATTTCATATAAGATAGCACTATAGCCGCTAGTTCGTTTTATATATATAGGTCCATATATACGAACCGGTACTGTTAACTCAACAACAGTAATAATAAGCAGCTATAAATATACAATTCATGCATATTAATTATCACATTCAGACAAACAATCTTATCACAGATCACACAGAAGTCTGAACTGAGGAAGCCCTCAGAGACAATCAGAGACACATAACAACATACCGTTCACCCTGGTGTATTACGGTGGAGTATGAATCAGCAAGATCCTATGCTCCTTGTGTAGTCTCTAACAGTCTAAACAATACATAATGCTACTGATTAGCACACGGTATAACAATACAATCCTACGGTACCCCGTACCGTCACTAACAACTCCCGGTTAACCCCCCGTTATAAACTGTCAATGTTTGTCGGGCTTTCGGTTTAACTCGAGATTTGGAAAGTGTTACATTACATGCGTAGTCTTATCTCGTATATTAATATACTTATTGTTGGACTTTGTTATCGCATGTAACTTAATGTATAATTGTAGATCGTATAGTTTGTTTCTTTATTGCATGTATGATTCTTTGTCATGCACTATACACCTCACCTTAGTATTTATTTTTTTTCTAAGGTTTGTCTCTTTTTTTTTTAAGTTCAATGTGGTATAATTCATATGTAAACAATACTTTGAATTATAAATCCTTATCATCTCATGTATACTCTTAACATTAGAATTCCACATCTAATGTTTGTAATTCTTTTCCCTTTTATCATGTGTCATTTTAATTATGAAAACACATGGTCATTAAACCATATTATATTTTTCCACCATAGCATATATTTATTTATGTGTATGTATTTGTGGAACTATTTTCTATATGGTAAATCTTATAATATATATTCATTCTTTTTAATGAATACCTCTTATATTATAAATGTTATAACTCTTATAACATTAAAAACCATATTATAAATTCCATTTAAAAATGTTAATATTTCCGAACAGCACCCATGTTCTTAAATATTTACAAAATCCACCACCTAATTAATATAATGTTACATTATAGTTATATAACATATATTATGACATTTAAGTCATTAAAACAATTATAACCTATAGTTATATTTTGTTTATAAAAACCAAATAGTCCCTTATATTTTCGGCTTCCATTATATACCACTAAACTTCTATAAATCACAAATCTTCCCAATTTATAATACATAGTTTTCTAATTTCATTACAACTATATATTATACACATATCTTTATAAAACCTTTTATACCATTCCAAAAATTACCAAACTATACCAAAAGGTTATAAATATTATTCCTAACCTTATACTTCCTTTAAATCTCGGTTTTTACCCCTTTGTTACCCATTTGTAACAATGTTATAAAATACCATATATTATACTTATATAATTCATATAAACTCCAAATTTAACCAAATAAATTTCTAAAAGTTCCTAATAACCTAAGGTTTGTACTAAACTCCATTTAGTACCCCAAGTTTTCGGAAATTACATTATAGCCCCATCTCTTTTAAATCTTTTACAAATTAATACTTATCTTAATATAAGATAGTATTTTAATTTCTTAAATTTTCCAAACTTGGTCAAAGTCTCCTATATAGTCAACTTTGACTTCTAATACCAAATGGGAACCAATTTTTCGGTAATCACTAATAATAACCTATACTTTTCTATTTTTACAATTTTGACCCAAAACTTTATAAATGTTATAATTTTTATTAAATTCATTTAAAAACCCTAAATTGCTCTAAATTAAGCCCACGGCTTTCTAATTTCCTAGTAATTACGAATTGGCCCCAATTTTAATTATAAGCATAAATAAAACTAAATAAGCTTATAAACTTAAATTAAAATGGCCTAATGACATGGCCTTATTACAACCTTGAACTTGCAAAATAAATTACACAATAAATGTCTCAAAATATAGCATATATTTTCGGCCTCACTTTGGTTTAATTATTTTTCCACATAATGTCATAATTTGACCATTATGTTAATTAAATCTCTTAAATGACTAGCTTAATTTATCTTAGCCATTTTTTTCCATTTTTAGGTCAATATGACCTATATATGTAATTTCACTCTCGGCCATATATATATATGCTTAAAAATTATAAAAATCATAAGTTTAAGGTGTTTATACCTTGGTTATTCCTTGTATGGGCTCGGTCACTTGTAGGAAAATTCACCACTTGATTTAGACATGTTTAATACACAAAAACAAGATATGGTTACACTCCAAGCTTGAGTTTAACCATAAGGAATAATTAATGTAAGATTTAAGGCAAAAATCACCTTAAAAATGCAAGGGAAGTTCTAGGTGGTTTCGACCTGAACCAAACACACCACAAGGTGTTAGATCCACCATATTGACATAGGAAATAGTTAGATCACAACAAGCTACCTTGTTATTAGGTTTTACCTTGGAAAAATGCCTTAAAAGAGGGTATTTCTCTTGGATCTTGGTCACCCTTGCTCCAAATGGCTAACCAACTGAATGAATATGTAAATATGAAGATTATGAGTGTATAAACTCATAAAAATCAAAAAAAGAAACCGTATGAAGAGTGGAGATCCTTAAGGTATGTTTTTACCTTAAAATGTAGATTTGAACAACCTTGGTCCCTCTACTGGTCTCAACCGAGTTTAGCTCTTGTTCTAACCTTAGAACACTGAGAATAAGCCATAGGAATTGATGAGCCACGAAATCTAGGTGTTGGTAGTGAAGAGATGAAGAAAAAGGGCTAAAAATGACATTAAAACACTTACCTTAAGAGCTTAGGAGCTAGGTTTGCCTTCCATGCTCAAGAACCAGACTTGAGAGCTTCTTAGGAAGGGAGGAACTCGGCTGGGCAGGATGGGATCGGACAAGGAAGAAGGAAGGAATGGGTAAGATTTGAAATAATTGAAAAAGTAAGCTTATTTTCAAAAAGTAAATGTATTAGGTAGTAATTTGTCTCATAATCATTGCAAGCTGTCTCCTCCCTTATTGCCAGCCGATTTCCTTGGTCCAAATGGGTCAATTAATTGACCATTGACCATGCTTGGTCAATATTGACTCATGCGGGCCCCACTTTAGGGTTTTATTAATATTTTAATATTAATTTGTAAAAATTCGTAAATTTTTGGAATTAAATTCCTAATATGATATAATATGATAAAATATCATATTTAAGGGTAATTATAATTTTTAAGCCCATTAAAAATCAATTTAGAAGGCAATCTCACAAAAACGTGCTTTAAGGTGTTTTAGCGCACATTTTTGTGTCACAGGGTGTTCCCGAGCTTAGTTCTCCTTGATAATGGTTTTATTGTGTTCGTTGCTTCATTATAATACTTAGGAATCCACTTTGGATCCTATTTGGGGTCATACAACCTTTATGGTGTCTTAAAGCACATTTTTGGCTTTACCGATCTTAAGGCGTGTTTTGCCTTGTTGAGATCTTTTAGATTGTTCCCCAATAATTTTTAGGTGTTTAATAATCATCTTAGATCATTAATAGATCATTTAATTATATTTTAAAGGTTAGGGATATTTCAGTCTACCACCCTTAAAAAGGCTTCGTCCCGAAGTCCTTAATCCTCTACAGTTCACCTAAGGAATCAAGTTCCACTAAGTAACCAAACAGTCCATTGCTAGGGAGTAACTCCCACTAGGTTCAGACCTAGTCTACATACAGCATATATCAAATAATCAAACTCATGGTATAAAGCTCATTCACATCACAGCACTAAACAAGGTGCACATCCAACTCATCAACCAAAAGTACTCAGCGGTACTATGTATATATTCAACCAGGTGCACTAAGGCACATACATACATAAAATGTATCAACATCCAATCATCCAAACAACATGTATGACGCAGCATACCAACCAAAACACACCACAAAAACAAGACCTAATGCACAACGTGTGCGCAAGCCAAGTGGTGTCTACCCCCCTTAAAAAGGGTTTGACCACGAACCCGTACAAGTAACACAGCTACGACTCGAAGAGTGCTGGGTACTTCGCTCTCATGGAGTCCTCTAACTCCCATGTAGCCTCCTCCACCTCATGGTTCGACCAGAGAACCTTGACCATGCTAACGGTCTTGTTCCTAGTCTGCCTCGTCTTCGTATCGAGAATGCGGAGTGGTACTTCCTCATATCGTAGAGCGGGGTCCAACTCTAAAGTCTCTGGCTGCAAAACGTGCGATGGATGGGGCACATACTTCTTCAACTGTGAAACGTGAAAGACGTTGTGCACCCTCCCGAGCTCTGCTGGTAAGTCCAGTCTGTAGGCTAACGGGCCCACTCGCTCCCTAATCGCATAAGGTCCAACATACTTCGGGCTCAACTTGCCCTTCTGCCCAAACCGGAATATCCCCTTCATGGGTGACACTCTGAGGAATACCATGTCGTCGGTAGTGAACTCAATGTCCCTCCTCTTGGTGTCTGCATTTGCTTTCTGCCGGTCCTGAGCTGCCCTCATGTTCTTCCTAATCTGTAGGACATCCTCCTTAATCTGCTCTAGGTACTCAGGTCCTAGAAGCGTATTCTCGCTGGCCTCATCCCAGCATAAAGGAGTCCTACACGGTCTACCATAAAGTGCCTGGAATGGTGGCATCTGTATCGAGGAGTGGTAGCTGTTGTTGTAGGCGAACTCTATCAAGTGTAGACGCTCTAACCAACTCCCCTGAAAGTCTAAGGCACATGCTCTCAGCATGTCCTCCAGTGTCTGGATGGTCCTCTCACTCTGACCGTCGGTCTGTGGATGGAACGCCGTACTAAGCTTTAATTTCGTACCCAAGGCTTCCTGAACCTGTCCCCAGAATCTGGACAAAAATCGAGGGTCCCTATCAGAAACAATAGTCTTTGGCACACCATGGTGCCGGATCACCTCCTTCTGGAACAAGTCCGCTAACTTTGGAACGTTCCAGGTATCCTTCATAGCAACAAACTTTGCCACCTTCGTCAGACGGTCTACAATGACCCAAATCGTGTTCAGTCCTCCCTTAGTCGGTGGGAGACCGACAACGAAATCCATCGAGATGTCCTCGAACTTCCAACAAGGAATAGGCATAGACTGCACTAAACCTCCGGGTCTCCTATGCTCAAACTTAACCTTCTGACAGGTCAAGCATCTAGCCACATACTCAGCTACATCCTTCTTCATCCCGCTCCACCAGAAATGAACTTTCAAATCCTTATACATCTTCGAAGAACCAGGGTGGACGGATAAGGACGAGCAATGAGCCTCCTGGAGTATCTTCTCCTTCAGATCAGGAGACGACTCCGGAATACATAATCGGCCATTCAGTCGTAACATGCCATCATTACACAGTTCGAAATCATACTTTTGTCTTTCAAAACAACCTTCTGACATTTTCTGTTTGATACTCTGCATATAGTGATCACTCTCCTGTGCAGCTCGTATCTCATCAATCATACTGCTGTTTGCTACTAGCGTAAACAATGAATGAGCTCTGCGGCTCAGGGCGTCGGCAACTACATTTGCTTTGCCCTCTTTATACCTCAGGTCTATGTCGTAGTCCTTCAAGAACTCGACCCATCTTCTCTGTCGCATGTTCAGCTCCTTCTGAGAGAAGAGATGCTGTAGACTCTTGTGATCAGAGTAGATAGTGACTGTCACACCATACAAATAATGTCGCCAGATCTTCAAAGCGAAGACTACTGCGCCTAACTCAAGGTCGTGTGTGGGGTAATTCACCTCATGCTTCTTCAGCTGTCGGGATGCGTAAGCAACTACCTTCCCGTGCTGCATAAGCACACAGCCTAGACCGGTTCCAGAGGCATCACAATATACCTCGAACCCATCGGTGCCCTCAGGGATAGTAAGAACGGGCGCCGATGTCAGGAGATCCTTCAGCGTCTGAAAGGACTGCTCACACTCTGCAGACCATAAGAACTGGGATTCCTTCTTCATTAGATTTGTCATTGGTTTGGCTTCCTTGGAGAAGTCCTTCACGAATCTTCGATAATACCCTGCCAAACCCAGAAAGCTACGGACGTCGGTGACTGTCTTCGGCCTTGGCCAACTCTTCACTGCCTCTATCTTAGCAGGATCTACAGATATGCCGCTAGCTGATATAATGTGTCCTAGAAATGACACGCTGTCCAACCAAAACTCACACTTAGAGAGTTTGGCATACAGCTGGTTCTCTCTCATAATATTCAACACCTGTCTCAAATGTAACTCATGATCTTCCTTGGTCTTTGAATAGATCAGAATATCGTCGATGAAGACTACAACTGAACTATCAAGATGCTCTCTAAAAAGACGGTTCATCAAGTCCATGAATATGGCTGGCGCATTCGTCAATCCGAATGGCATAACGGTGAACTCAGTGTCCATACCGTGTCCTGAAAGCTGTCTTCTCAATATCACCCTCTGCAATCCTAATCTGATGGTAGCCAGATCTGAGATCTATCTTCGAGAACACACTGGCCCCTCTCAGCTGATCAAATAAATCATCTATCCGTGGTAATGGGTACTTGTTCTTGACTGTAACCGCATTAAGCTCGCGGTAGTCGATGCAGAGTCGCATACTGCCGTCCTTTTTCTTGACGAACAGCACTGGAGCACCCCAAGGAGAAACACTAGGTCGAATGAATCCCTTGTCGAGGAGGTCCTCCAGCTGTAGCTTCAGCTCCCTCATCTCAGCCGGTGCCATACGGTAGGGTGCCTTAGCAATAGGGCCCGTACCTGGCAACAAGTCGACGGCGAACTCAACCTCGCGCACAGGCGGCATGCCTGGCAGCTCATCAGGAAATAAGTCGGGAAAATCTACCACGACTGGAATGTCTACGTCCGTCACGTCGCTCTGTCTCGTGTCCTGTACATAACAGAGGAAGGCTTGTCGGCCCTTCCTAACATCCTTCATCAGGGACAATGCTGACACGATCTTGACAGTCGGCTCTCTCCTCACACTGCGGTATGACACTGTCCTGCCGCTCGGCCCCTTCAGTAGTAGTCGATGCTCTGCACAATGAAGGCGGCCCCTATGCTTCTGTAGCCAATCCATGCCCACTATGATGTCAAAACCCAAGTTCTTGAACTCAATCAGATCAATGGGGAAGGTCTCAGTCATATATGCTGATCTCTAACCCTGTATACTGTCTGGTGCAACCTACTTTCTCCTTCGAAGGAAGGGTGACTGAAAAGTCTGAAAGCTGTTCGGGGGTGGCCCCCAGCTTCTTAGCAAAGTCGAGGAAATAAAAGAATGCGAAGCCCCTGAGTCGAACAATACGGAAGCACTAACACCATCAATAGGAAAGGTACCTGAGATCACCTCTATTAGCATCGAGTCCCAATAAATCACTAATTTACTGTTGTTTGTAATTGTCATACCTGTGATGACATTACCAGACTCCTTGGCTTGCGCCATGTCTAGGATGCAGATGGTACCCTCCTTTCCATTTCTATGCCTGAAGTTATGAATTATCGGTATCAACAAAACTGAACACAAACTTGAAGGTATAAAACTCTTATTTCATTCATCCAACTGTATTATACAAGGTTACACACTTAGCTACTGCTATTACATCAATACTGTCTGAAAGTCAAATTTAAACGGCCAGGTCGGATGTGGGTATCATTCACTAAGCTGGTGGTGCGGTATTGAGCTTAATGCTCTTAATACCATGATATACAAGCCTCGACTCTCCACCAAATACCAACACATCCCCAGACTTGAGGATGATCTTGCTTGCTAGATCCATCCTCTTCTGGTCTCCATAGATAACTCAGCATCATCGCCGATGGAGAATGACACAACCGGTATTCCTCTGGTGATGGACTCGGTCGTCTCATCACGGTCCTGGTGCATTCCAAGCTTTCCTCCCTGCTCATAGTAGTTGATGATGCAAACGTCAGGTGTCATGTCGGGTAATGGATAAGTCTCACAGTCTTGAGCAATATCCATTGCGTTTCTCACCAAGGTAAGGAAACTCTCAGGTATCTAGGTATAGATACGTCACCTACCATCCTCACCTCTCGATAAACCCTAGCTTGTGGATCCCAATCTTTCCCTAAGCACATCATGTGCAGTTTCATTCTAGAACCACTATTAAATACAGGGGTATAAAAACCTCCTATGCCCTTACCCAAAGCTCTACACTCATTCACTATGGTGATTTGCTCATCTAGGGTTAGGAACTCTCTGAGAAGTATCATGCCCGGTCTGACTACATGACACAACTCACTAGGGTACTCCCGTCTTTCTTCCACGGGTCTAGGTGATCTCTGTCTTGTAAGTGTGGGATAGCAGATATCGAAGTCTCCTAAGAGGTAAAGGTTTCCTAGGTAAGTTGTTCATCTAAAGCGGTAACTTAAACACACACATTCATGCTGCTCATACAATGGTTAAGGTTTCAAATGCTAACCTTCACCGCGCTGGGTACTAGTGCCAGCGCCTGAAGCTCCCGCTGCATTCAGCATACGGTTGCCCGGCGGGTTCCTCTGGTTCTGGTTCTGCTGCTGGCTGCTGATGCTGCTGCCCTCTCTGGGCTTGGGGCGCCGGCCCCCTCTGGCCACCTCGAGCTCCACCTCCTCCAGTAGGTGCGCTCTGAGTCCCCTTCTGCGGGCGGTACGCTCGGCTATCTGGATTAGCAAAGCACTCGAACGACCTGTGGCCCTTCTTTCCACAATGGTGGCAGTCCACCGCTTGCCCGGTGCAGTCGACACCCGGGTGGTCTTTACCACAGCGCTTGCAGTGAAAGTGGCGCTGGGGTGCAGAACCTATTATCATATCACACTCAGGTTAATACAAGGATGGTAATGGATAGTGTAGTACTCAATTTATTCACAAGGTTAGATCGCTTACCCTTAGGGGGTGCAGATCTAAGAGGCTGCACATCGTAGGTAGGCCCGGTCAGCAACGGGACCTTGTCCTTCCCTTTTGGCTGGCCTGCTCCTTCTTCTTCTCCCTCCAGGAGAACTTTTCTTCCTGTGATCGTCAAAGTGTCAGGATAGCAGGTATAAAAGCAGGCAGTAAGTAAGTAATTTAAATGGATTAAATAACTTAAGGTGGTTCTTACTTCCAGCCCTTACTGCCTCCGCTTCCAGCCTCAGTCTCCGCCTCTTCTCTGGGGCCTTACGCTTCTGCCCCTGGCCGTCCTCCCGGCTGTTCACCATCATCTCAGTCCGAGAAGCAGCGTCATAACACTCCTGTAATACATCAATGAGTTCCCCGAACTTGTAATAAATCAAACTGAGTTAGGTATAACTGTCAATTAATTTTACCTGGACCGTAGGGTACAAGGTAGCACCCATGGCGGCCTTGATAGCATATCTCAACCCGCCTCTAAATTTCTCCACCTTCACAGCATCAGAATAAACAACTCCTGGGACGAAGTCCAAGAGCCCAATAAACAAGGAGTAGTACTGATCTACTGTCATACTACCCTGCCTCAGGGCCTCAAACTCCTCCCTTTCCTCTGCTTCAAATGAGCAGGATAGTACTTCTCTCTCAACAATTCCACAAAACCAGTCCATCCAAAACCCTCTATAGCAAGATAATGTGCCTTCACGGACCTCCACCACGTGCTGGCAGCGTCCTTCAGGTGAAAGGCTGCTATATCGACTCGGTGCTCAGCAGGCACATGTATGGCATCGAAGGCCTTCTCGTGCTCAACAATGTATCTCTCCAGGACAGTGGGGTCAGCAACTCCATCATAGGTAGGTACTCGCGTGTCAGCTACGCTCTTCAGCCAATTCGGCTCTCTAGGTGCGGGTACGGGTGGGACTACCGGTGGTGCAGGTGGTGCTCCTATGTGGATACCTCCCATCTGGGCTAGCTGAGCGAAGACGGCAGCTACCGTCTCAGCCACGCCCACGGCTGGGGCCTCCGGAGGACCTGCTCCAGGCCCGCCGCCTCTTCCACCACCTCCTCTACCTGCTGATCGCCTCCCAGAAGACATCTGAAGAATTCAAAGTTAAAGTCAACACTCGGTACAAATACCGTACTTATCTCAACCATAAGTTCACATAGCCCTAAAAGGCATAAACACATTGTCCCCGACAATCTCCTAACTCAAATCATTTACACTATCTCCTAGGTACTGGTGTGTGAATAACCTAGGCTCACGGTACTTAAACTACTATCTCTTGTAATCAGAGCGGTACTCCGCTCTGATACCACTTTTGTAACACCCCTACTAATTCGGTCCTAATACCTATAATGTCGCACAATATCTCACAGCGGTAAATAAAAACTTCGCCCTAATGGTGTCACTGTTATCACTCGCCCATACGGGTGATAACGATTACCTGATAATCAACTGCGAAACGTATTCCCGCAGTGACCACAAGAGATAGATAGTAGTACTTAAACAATTTAAAAAAATCTAACATCAACCAATTATTACAGACCGTGAGCATCTAAACCAAATACACCTCGGTTAAACAACCCGAGTCCAAAACAACCTGAGTATCACACCGTACCAAGTCTAAACCAACAGTAATATCACAATAGTCACGCCTCGCTGCGACCCACCAGCTAGTCACCTGCAAAAAGATGGTGGTATGGAATCAGCCCCTGCTGAGTATGTCATCACATGCCCCGTCATGCCCCCAAAGACCCCTCAATTATTTGGTCGAGAGCATGAGGTTCATTACATGCAATACCGTTTTAATATTTAAAACTGTAAAACAATTAACAGTAAATCCATACAATAACACAACCATCACATATTAATATAACCACAAGTATAACCAATGAACAACCAAGCGAAACAACGAGAATAATAAACAAGTACTAGTTCTCGTCCATGGTGTAGAAACCAATATCGTTCGCCACTGTATAATTCTTAACTGTATTATTTGTTCAGTTATACCTAGTGACAATGTCTCGTTAAAACGACATGTCTCTAGTTACCCATATATTATGGCGGGTCACCCACGGCAGTAGCCACTCCAACGGTAGAGTCTCCGACCAACGAGCCATTCTAGCTCACGGGAAATTTTCTTGATACTTGCGGACCCGTACGCGGACATCCTGGTATCGTTTTTGTGATCACAGCGCGCACCAAGAGCCACATCCTCCTGGCTTTACTTCCTTCCATTAATTAATTTATTCCATCGCATCGCATTACCAAATTTTCCTAACACAGCAGACTAAGGTCATTAGTCCAATCCGGAGTCTGTAAACTCGGGATCCAGTGTTAGATACGAGAGCGGCGTATAGAAAGGCCAATGCTCCGTATAAAAGTCTCGGATAATATGTATATCTTATTATCCTAGTGCTACAACGTTTTTCTGACGATCCTTATATTTCATATAAGATAGCACCATAGCCGCTAGTTCGTTTTATATATATAGGTCCATATATACGAACCGGTACTGTTAACTCAACAACAGTAATAATAAGCAGCTATAAATACAATTCATGCATATTAATTATCACATTCAGACAAACAATCTTATCACAGATCACACAGAAGTCTGAACTGAGGAAGCCCTCAGAGACAATCAGAGACACATAACAACATACCGTTCACCCTGATGTATTACGGTGGAGTATGAATCAGCAAGATCCTATGCTCCTTGTGTAGTCTCTAACAGTCTAAACAATACATAATGCTACTGATTAGCACACTATAACAACACACGGTTATAGTTATCCGCGAAATACACCTCCCCCGGTTACCGTCACTATCAACTCCGGTTTAACCCCCCGTTATAAACTGTCAATGTTTGTCGGGCTTTCGGTTTAACTCGAGATTTGGAAAGTGTTACATTACATGCGTAGTCTTATCTCGTATATTAATATACTTATTGTTGGACTTTGTTATCGCATGTAACTTAGTGTATATTGTAGATCGTATAGTTTGTTTCTTTATTGCATGTATGATTCTTTGTCATGCACTATACGCCTCACCTTAGTATTTATTTTTTTTCTAAGGTTTGTCTCTTTTTTTTTAAGTTCAATGTGGTATAATTCATATGTAAACAATACTTTGAATTATCCTTATCATCTCATGTATACTCTTAACATTAGAATTCCACATCTAATGTTTGTAATTCTTTTCCCTTTTATCATGTGTCATTTTAATTATGAAAACACATGGTCATTAAACCATTATATTTTTCCACCATAGCATATATTTATTTATGTGTATGTATTTGTGGAACTATTTCTATATGGTAAATCTTATATATTCATTCTTTTTAATGAATACCTCTTATATTATAAATGTTATAACTCTTAACATTAAAAAACCATATTATAAATTCCATTTAAAATGTTAATATTTCCGAACAGCACCCATGTTCTTAAATATTTACAAAATCCACCACCTAATTAATATAATGTTACATATAGTTATATAACATATAATATGACATTTAAGTCATTAAAACAATTATAACATATAGTTATATTTTGTTTATAAAATACCAAATAGTCCCTTATATTTTCAGCTTCCATTATATACCACTAAACTTCTATAAATGACAAATCTTCCCAATTTATAATACATAGTTTTCTAATTTCATTACAACTATATATTATACACATATCTTTATAAAACCTTTTATACCATCCCAAAAATTACCAAACTATACCAAAAGGTTATAAATATTATTCCTAACCTTATACTTCCTTTAAATCTTGGTTTTTACCCCTTTGTTACCCATTTGTAACAATGTTATAAAATACCATATATTATACTTATATAATTCATATAAACTCCATATTTAACCAAATAAATTTCTAAAAGTTCCTAATAACCTAAGGTTTGTACTAAACTCCATTTAGTACCCCAAGTTTTCGGAAATTACATTATAGCCCCATCTCTTTTAAATCTTTTACAATTTAATACTTATCTTAATATAAGATAGTATTTTAATTTCTTAAATTTTCCAAACTTGGTCAAAGTCTCCTATATAGTCAACTTTGACTTCTAATACAAAATGGGAACCAATTTTTCGGTAATCACTAATAATAACCTATACTTTTTTATTTTTACAATTTTGACCCAAAACTTTATAAAATGTTATAATTTTTATTAAATTCATTTAAAAACCCTAAATTGCTCTAAATTAAGCCCACGGCTTTCTAATTTCCTAGTAATTACGAATTGGCCCCAATTTTAATTATAGCATAAATAAAACTAAATAAGCTTATAAACTTAAATTAAAATGGCCTAATGACATGGCCTTATTACAACCTTGAACTTGCAAAATAAATTACACAATAAATGTCCCAAAATATAGCATATATTTTCGGCCTGACTTTGGTTTAATTATTTTTCCACATAATGTCATAATTTGACCATTATGTTAATTAAATCTCTTAAATGACTAGCTTAATTTATCTTAGCCATTTTTTTCCATTTTTAGGCCAATATGACCTATATATGTAATTTCACTCTCGGCCATATATATATATATATGCTTAAAAATTATAAAAATCATAAGTTTAAGGTGTTTATACCTTGGTTATTCCTTGTATAGGCTCGGTCACTTGTAGGAAAATTCACCACTTGATTTAGACATGTTTAATACACAAAAACAAGATATGGTTACACTCCAAGCTTGAGTTAAACCATAAGGAATAATTAATGTAAGATTTAAGGCAAAAATCACCTTAAAAATGCAAGGGAAGTTCTAGGTTGTTTCAACCTGAACCAAACACACCACAAGGTGTTAGATCCACCATATTGACATAGGAAATAGTTAGATCACAACAAGCTACCTTGTTATTTGGTTTTACCTTGGAAAAATGCCTTAAAAGAGGGTATTTCTCTTGGATCTTGGTCACCCTTGCTCCAAATGGCTAACCAACTGAATGAATATGTAAATATGAAGATTATGAGTGTATAAACTCATAAAAATCAAAAGAAACAACCTTGGTCCCTCTACTGGTCTTAACCGAGTTTAGCTCTTGTTCTAACCTTAGAACACTGAGAATAAGCCATAGGAATTGATGAGCCACGAAATCTAGGTGTTGGTAGTGAAGAGATGAAGAAAAAGGGCTAAAAATGACATTAAAACACTTACCTTAAGAGCTTAGGAGCTAGGTTTGCCTTCCATGCTCAAGAACCAGACTTGAGAGCTTCTTAGGAAGGGAGGAACTCGGCTGGGCAGGATGGGATCGGACAAGGAAGAAGGAAGGAATGGGTAAGATTTGAAATAATTGAAAAAGTAAGCTTATTTTCAAAAAGTAAATGTATTAGGTAGTAATTTGTCTCATAATCATTGCAAGCTGTCTCCTCCCTTATTGCCAGCTGATTTCCTTGGTCCAAATGGGTCAATTAATTGACCATTGACCATGCTTGGTCAATATTGACTCATGCGGGCCCCACTTTAGGGTTTTATTAATATTTTAATATTAATTTGTAAAAATTCATAAATTTTTGGAATTAAATTCCTAATATGATAAAATATCATATTTAAGGGTAATTATAATTTTTAAGCCCATTAAAAATCAATTTAGAAGGCAATCTCACAAAAACGTGCTTTAAGGTGTTTTAGCGCACATTTTTGTGTCACAGGGTGTTCCTGAGCTTAGTTCTCCTTGAGAATGGTTTTATTGTGTTCCTTGCTTCATTATAATACTTAGGAATCCACTTTGGATCCTATTTGGGGTCATACAACCTTTATGGTGTCTTAAAGCACATTTTTGGCTTTACCGATCTTAAGGCGTGTTTTGCCTTTTGAGATCTTTTAGATTGTTCCCCAATAATATTTAGGTGTTTAATAATCATCTTAGATCATTAATAGATCATTTAATTATATTTTAAAGGTTAGGGGTATTTCAGTGACGTCCTGAGTTCTTCCATTTGTGGCGCGGC
Source organism: Limonium bicolor (assembly GCA_023374045.1). Lineage (NCBI taxonomy): Eukaryota > Viridiplantae > Streptophyta > Magnoliopsida > Caryophyllales > Plumbaginaceae > Limonium > Limonium bicolor. Next base: position 184,048,599 of record CM041779.1, on the reverse strand, counting down.
AACATTCCGATGTTGTGCAATAATAGGTTCCCCATGTCTCTTCAATGTCAATGTCCTTAGTCCTTCAATTCGCATCGACACTTACTGCACTGCTCGCCTTCGGCCACATCAACCCTAATAAGCTGAGTCTTAGCTGGCTGTGCCTACTCCTGTGCAGAATTTGCATAAGTGACAAAGACCCTGACAGGTCAACGTCTACACGCTAGATGGGTCGTTTCCTCTTAAGCTATGCCCAAGGAACAACCACTTCAAAGGAACCAAGTAGTTTCAGTGCTAAGCACCTAACCACGAGACGAAGGGCAATATCGAAGCCATAAGAAGGAACTTCCCCACCGGTCCTGGGACACAAGTGCATCTCCAGCTTTATCCAAGTACTATAACAAAATTCCCTAGGTTCCACCTTAGTGGAGCCCCGGGCCAAAGCCACACTTCCACTAAAACTATGGGACTTCGCACAGGCATGGGGCCCCCAAGGGGACCGCACCACTTCCTGTTAAACTTCGCAATATAGTAACTATCGCGGCACCGCAAGGCAACTTGCAAGTGCACCCAACACTTGGTAGCCCGAAGCTACATCGGGTCTCAAGTCCCAATTTGAGCCAAAGGTAGTTTGGGCTTGGATCACATTGCTAATTCTACTCAAGGTCACCATGGTTAGCGAAGCTTTCACATAGAACAACGAGACTAAGCGAATTAGATTTCACAATACAAGTAGACCAGCTAGAAAGATGGGCCAATCAACCCCTTTTCAACTTAATACGGCAACAACATTCCCACCACTAAATTCTGGTGAGGCCATCTTAAGCTCAAGCGGTCAAGGTCTACGAAGCCTAGTCGTGGACTTATGACAACCCTTGAATCAAGTTTTGACACAACATCCCCTTTCGATACAAAGGAGAAAGGGCAAGGTTGTTTTGGAGCACTGCTAACGTGCCTCCTAATCAGGAGCACAGGTCGTTCACCCTTAATTGGAACGAGTCTTCCAATTTTCAAGGAGTTCCTAGAGTAACCTGGGACCAGTGGGATTTATCCTTCCGCATCTCAGATCTTGTATCTCATGTGATTCACCCGTAAGGTTTAGAAGGTCTTTCCTCACTAGGGCGGCCCTAAGGTAATGTTCAGCTTTACTTAGAACCACTTACGCACCTTACGCAAATGAGTTTGCAAAAGGCCACTTCCTCATGAGCTTATATGCTTATTTTCTGATGGAAGGACCAATTGAATCCCTATCACATATCTAAGGCTAACGTTGGCTCCGTTTGAAAAGAACACCACCTCTTGGTACCACCTCCTTTACTAAGTTCCCTTTCCCAACTAACCCTTGGAGCTTAGGGGACTTAGGTCATCGCCACGACAACCTTGTCTACGGATTATCCGCAAGGTTTTGTTGGTGACAAGACCTTGTTATCGGCCCAACAGCCCATAACAAATCACGACGTCCTAGAACGTGAAATATCCAAAACCTAGATATGGTGTTTAGATGATAAACTAAGATATAAGAAGGCTAAATAACGCCTTAGAAACATTAGGAAACAATTTAAACCGAAGAAAACACAAGAAAACACCATAAGAGCAATTTAAGCAAAAACATGCTCTAAGCTTGGAGTAACATGGGTTAGCACCCAAATATCATTCTTAAACCTTAGTAACATCCTAATGGTCATGTTAAATCAATTACCAAAGAAAACCAAGCTCAAAAACAAGTTAAAACACAAATAGTGCTTTAAGGACTCTTAAAACTCATTTTTGAAAAATTATCTTAGAAAGGGGTTTTATGTGGCTAAATGCCCATGATTACTCCTTAATAAACATTCATACTACTTAGTATCACATTAGGAAGTCTAAATCAATGCGAAATAAAAAAATTCACAAATATGTGCACTAATTTGTGAATAGTAACCAAATAGTGCCTAGTTTAGTCTTTAGTCAACTAAGTTTAATTAAATGGTCGAACAAGACCATGACTAGCCTTAATTAATAAGGGGGCTGTTTTCTAAGGGGGTGAGTCACCACATGAGTAAGCTAGTTTGTAAAATAAGAGGGAAAAGTAGTAAAAGTACTATTTGCTTTCTAAGAAACAAATATCTCTTTATACTTACCTCTCTCCTCCTTTCTTCATTTCTTCTCCTTCCCACCGATTTCATCTTCTTCCTCTCTTCTTCCTTCATGTAAGAACAGCCCCCATACTAGCTTGATCTTGCCTTGCCCATATCTTGCTCATTTAAGCTCCAAAATCAAAACCAAGCACATAGTTCTCTTAGTTAGCTTAAGCTCTTTCTTTCTATTCTTTCAAATCTCCAAGAGCTTCATTTTTGTGCCAAGGCAAACTGCCATTAGAGGAGGAAAAACAAGCTTGAGGAGTTCGTTAGCTTCTCCATTCTCATAAGGTAAAGAATACGCAAGAAAAATCATCTTTTCACCATTTTTCTCCATTACCGAAAATTGCCACTCATGGGGCTTCATTTTTATGCCTTGTTCTAGCTTTTTTTTTCTATTCCCTAAGGGCTATAGAAGGTCCTTGTTGATTCATATCCAAGCCTACCTTAAGACTTCAAGGTAAAATATTCATTTTAATACCTTAAAACACATTTTTAACCTAGGGTTGATTCCTTAAGGTTAGTGTATTATTTAGCACTCATTGGAGTCATTGGATATTGATTAGAACATTGGCAAGGAGAAATAAATTGGTGACCTACATTGTTCAAGGAAAACCTAAGGAGGAAAGTTTGTGAAGCTTGTAAAAGAACAAGGTAAATTGCTTACCTTAAGGTGTTTTATTGTTTAAGGGAATGGGATTTAGATATATGATAAGCTTAGATTAGAGTTCACATTATGAAAGGGCTATAAAACCTAGGAGAAACAATGATAATATTTGAGAACTTGTGATTAGAGAGGAAATGGGAAATTAGATAGTTAGACATTTAAAAGGTGAATTACATGAGCATTTATATTTCAATGGGAGGCTTGTAGTGTGTATTTGCAGGTCAAAGGCTAATATATGTGGAAATTCAGTGGTTAAGCATTATGTCATTTAAGGGACTAAGTGCCAAGCATTTTAAGTTTATGCACTATACGATGATGTGGTGTAGTTTTGGTTTAATTTGAGTGTTAAGAATGTGTGGAAAGAATTTGGGTGTTCAAGATTGTTAAATGGTAAAAACCAAGTGTTTGGATGTAGAAATATACTAAAGAAGCCATGTCAAAATTTGGTGAGAAAACAAGGAGTTTAAGATGTATAAATGAAGTTTGATGACCTAGAAGGTACTAGGAACTCTTAAGGCTTAAATTGGTGAAAGAAAGTGAACTAGAGTGTTCATGAGTGTTTAATGGACTTTGGAGTTGTCATGAAGGAATTAGAGTTTAAATGACTGATTTTGATGCTCTAGGGATATGGTGGGAGTGTGGTTAAGTCTTGTGCAAGTTTTGGTAAACAAAGGAAGAATAATGCCTTGTGAGAATCTAAGTGTAAGCTTGAGGAAATAGAAGGAGTTTATGTAATGGTGGTGTTGTGGAGCAATAATGCTTAGGAGTGATAGTAATGTTTGTGAGATAACATTTTGGTTAGTTTGAGTTGTAGGTGTGATATACCACATAGAAAACCTAAGGAAAAATATTACAAGTATTATGAGATTATGTGAGAAATTGGGAAATAAGTTTAGATGAGGAATTAGGCAAGTTTGTGATGTTATTTTGGTGTTAGAACGTTCCTAAGATCATGTATGAACTTTGGGTAAAGCTTGGATGAAGAGAGCAAGCGCAATCACACTTAGAAAAATGCAAATGGCAAAATCTGTTGCTAGTCCGGGACCTAGGTCCAGGGTAAAGTCCCGGACCATGCCTAAAATAGAGCCGAGAATTCATTCAGCACCATGGTCCGGGACTTAAGTCTTGTATGAAGTCTCAGACCACCCCTTAATTATCACCCGAGAGTTGCAGCTTATATTGGTCCGGGACGTAAGTCCCATACAAAGTCCCGGACCACAACATAAAATCAGCCGAGAGTTTGAACCAAGTATTGGTTCGGGACTTAAGGTAAGGACCAAGTCCTGGACCACCCTAAAAATGATGTTTAATCTTGTAAAATGTTAGGAAATGATGGGGATTGTTAGGTATTGATGTTATAAAGTTATTTAGGACATGTTTGGAGGGGGTAATGGCTACTAAGTGGGCGAACAAATATAATGGATAATGAGAAACGATGCACTTAAAAGTTTAAGTTAAAACCATAAGGACTTAGTGAATAACAATAGGTAATTAGTGGTGTCTAGGAAAGTTAAGTAAATTGTGTTAAGTTGAGCTAAATAATAACCTAAAACTGAATGAATGTTTTAGGACTTGTGAATTGGGGCTTGGAAGGAGATTAATCAAACAATCGCCGATGGTGAACGGTATAGTTTTCTTGTGACCTGCTGGCTAACGAGGTGTCCCTCGGCTTGTGTGATATCTGTTTATTTGCTATAACTAAGACAAGATAAAGCATGCAACCGGTTTTTATTGTTCTCATTGTGTGTGTGTTTTCTTTACACTAACCCACGGGACTTGGGATTAGCTACTAACTAAGCTTAGTACCTATGGAGTTGAGGAGAGGAATTATATTTCGGTAATTGTTGGTTAATACCTGTTATGGTTTAACTAACACATGGTTTGTAAGATTTTCACTAACTGGAACTTAAGAAGAATGAGGAATCCGGGACTGACTCCGGTCATGCATGTTAAGGAAAGTGGGTCAGTATCTGAATCAGATCCGACTTCCGCTTAAGGACTTGTCTTCGGACTTGTTGCCTAGGGTCGAATGTCGGCTCAGCTACATTGGATTTCCAGTCCAAGGTAGGAGGCATTAAGATGGTGCGGTAGGATCACCTAAATCCTAAATTTTAAGATACGTTGTTTATTCAACCAATGGAGTTAATAGCTCATTGGCTAGGGTTGTTTTTCACCCGACAAAAATAAACATTGAGGTAATATACGACCAATTCTATTTAAAGGATCGTTTGTATTCTAAAACTGAGATAAGGACTAAGAGAAAACTTTTAAGTTATTCGTTGTGTGTGAACTATGACTGTTTATCTGTGGATTATTGTTTTATTACACTTCATATTATGACTGTGCATCTAATCAATTTCCATGCTATCGACAATTAGTCGTCGTATCCCCGTTAGCTTGGGGGCCATGAGAGGATCGTTCCAACAAATTTACTGACCCCCTCGGGGGCTGTTTTCTTATATTTTTCAGGTAAGCGTCCGATGAAGGCTCACCCTAAGAGTAGGGGCGGTTAGACTTAGGTTGGGCTTTTATTTTGAGTACGGGTTGCGCCTGTGCACCCGTCTGTTGATATTAAGACTTATGGAAGTTATGTTGTTGCTTGAGATACTATGAACTCGGTTGGTGGATGTTTTGGATAGTATGTATATTTTTGGATTAGTGGTTGTAAACGTTTAAGTTCGGTATAATCTGTTGTTCAGACTGTAGCAAGGTCCTGGTGCTAGTTTAATTCCGCTGCGACGTTATAATTATGTTGTTAAGTTTGCGATAACCACGATTGGCTTAGGACGGGGTGTTACAAAAAGTGGTATCAGAGCGTAGTTACGCTCTAATCGAAGAAATACCGGACATAGGAAACCACCGAGTTAGGATATGAGTTAAGACATAAGTAATGGGTTAAGGGTGTGAGAAGTTAGAGTGAGTAGAGTCAGATGACCACTAATAAGTGTGGATCATCTTTACCGTCTACGGACGTTATAAAATCCATGAATCAAAACCGTGGTGGATATGAACCTAGTATGAGTTGTGATTGTTCAGATGGCAAGACGTCCATGAGGAAGCCGAGGCTGTGGCCGAGGCGAGGAGAGTAGTGAGATACCGGGGGGCAGTCGATCGTTGAGATCGTGGCTGCCGCGTTAGGGCACTTGGGCTATCAGCCTGGTGTTGGTGCACCACCACCTCCACCGCCAGAGCCCCGGGAACCGAATTGGGTGAAGAGTCTTGCTGACCTTCGACCCGCGACATTCATAGGGGAGACTGATCCCGCCAAGCTTGAGGCGTACATCTCCGAGCTAGTGACCACCTTCGAGACCCTTGATGTCCTGCTGGGATCAAGGTGCGTCTGGCTGCATTTTACCTGAAGGGATCAGCAGGCGATTGGTGGAAGCTAGTGAGGGCCGAGCATGTGGCCAATCCAGACTTCGGCTGGGAGCAGTACACAGCTTTACTACGAGCCAAGTACTACCCCACCCATGTCCAGACGAAGAAGCGCTTACAGTTGGATGCACTAAAGTAGACGGACAAGATGACAGTAGACGAATATTACTTAGAGTTTACCGCCTTGCTTCGTCTTCTGCCGGGTCTTGGATATTCAGACCAGATACTGGTGGACCGCTTCTATGGTGGGCTTAGCCATCGACTCCGCTACGGTATGGGGCCGACGAGTTATACTACCTTGCAGGTAATGAGAATAATTGAGATATGAATAAGTGAATGCGATTTAGACTTTGAGATATAAGGAAACTAATACTTTGGGAAGCAGAAGTGCTATCATGTCGTTCCTAAGGTTGAGATAACCATCTAGCTGAGGGACGAAGACAATGCTAAGAGGAAGAGTGCCGGTAAGAGTACGGAGAACCAAGGGCAGGGCAGGTACAAGAAACAGAAGTACCAGCCTCAGGCCCAGAAGAGTCAGAACCAGAAGGGAAATGAAGAAACTGAGAAGGCTACTGAAGAGCCGCTTAAGCTGACCTATGCTATTGCTGTGAAGCCCCTGCGCTCTAGGGCGCCAAAGGGTAAGGAAATGTACATTGAGTGAATTGAGGAACATTTAGCAAACCGTTAAGATACAATTACTAATATTAAGAATGATCAGGATCTGAGACTGGGAAGGGAGCCGGTGGTGGCTACCAACGACGCTACATCTGTCAGTGGTGTCACAAGGACCACCCCGGGCTCAATTGTAAGGGAAACAAGGTGGTGTGCAACTTCTATGGGGTGTACGGGCACCGAGCTTACGAGTGTTTCCGGAACCCCGAGAGCAGAGCCTTTAGGCCCGAGATGAAGGGCAAGGGCAAGACTGATCAGGGTATGGGATCTGACGGTCAGAAGGGGGCGGAGCAAGCGGCAAACAAGAACCCACGGGTAGTCCAGAAGTCGAGACCCACACTACACATGGTGGACCGGGACGATGAGGCTGAACCCTCATCGAGGCCAGGTACCGCTATAAACCATTAAGTAATAAAATTGCATACTTACCGCATTTTCATGCACGCCTTGGTGAATAATTGAGTTAGATGAGAATAAGATAAGATTAGAACTTGAGTAAGACATAACCTATTACCACCTTAGGAAATTTCAACATTTGCTATCCCATACCTTCAACACCTAACCCGGAAGACGCCGACATCGAAACCCGAGACTTTCCAACCGAACAACGTCAGGTTATCCACCCAGGTATAATCTTATTAAGGGGATACCTGACACTAGAAGCACAAATAGCCATCATCAGGAGATGCAGTCAGCTAGGAGTGGGACCGGGAGGTTTTTATACACCGGAGTACCCAGGGGGAGCAAGGATGAATAAAGATGATGAGCTTAGGCAAGGATTGGAATCCATATGCCAAGACTTACCAGACCACGAGAGCACAAGATGGAGTCTTACCACCGGGGATACCCGAAGAGTTCCATCCGGTTATTACACAAGTCGTGGAGATCGCTCAGCAGTTGGAAGCTGACCCGATTCCAGACATACAAGCAGACATCTGCATTGTGAATTTCTTCGAGAAAGACAGGCGACTCGGACTACACCAGGATAAGGATGAGACAGCGGAGTCTCTCAAAAGAGGGATACCCGTAGTGTCTTGGTCCATTGGAGATGACGCTGAGTTCTTGTACGGCGAGCAGAAGCGTGCGGACCGTGCTAAAAAGTTAGTACTTAAGTCTGGGCATGTATTAGTTATGGGAGGAGAATCAAGAATGTTATACCATGGGATTAAGAGAATTAAGCTGAATACAACACCATCAGCAGTAATTAATGCTACGCATATGAGACCAGGGCGATTAAACCTAACCTTTAGACAATATTAGCCATGTAATGTTTTATGTATGATGTAAGGAATGAGATGTAAGAAAGAAGTACATGATGTAAACAGGATGGTTATGAATAAAATAACAGTGTTGTTCATATTAATTATTACGACTCTTGTTATACCATCATTACTCATGAAGCTTGTGAATACAATTAGGTTATGGACTCGGTACGGAAGGTGCGCTAAGCATACTTACAGAGGCACAGGCCGACGCAAGCGGTACTATCCTCACCGGCACCTTTCCGATTAATGGGTTTGAGGCATCAGTTCTTTTCGACTCAGGGGCCTCGCATACCTTTATCTCGACATCCTTACGAGAAGGTTGGGGCTAGAAGCTGATGAGCTACCCAACTTCACGGTTACGCTCCCGTCTAATGAGAAGGTTCGTTGCACTCGCTACTACCGAGGAGCCATCGTCAAAATTAAGGGGGAAGACTTTCCAGTCAATTTTATTGAGTTCAGGGAGTTAAGATTTGAAGTTATCTTTGGGATGAACTGGTTGGAGCGGCATGGGGGTTGTATCCTCTGCGCCGAGCATCGACAGCTGCTCAGGAGTCCGTCTAGGGTAACAATATCATACCGCTAGAGGCCTAGAGAGCCTTCGACTAAGATCATCTCCGCTATGGGCAATGTGTAAGGAACTGAGGAGGAAGGAAGAAGTATATCTCTACTATGTCCAAGACATAGAGAGGGACCCCGAGTTCGACCCCGACTTACCGGTAGTGTCGGAGTTCCCTGATCTCATTCCACGGGAACTGCCCGGCATGCCACCCACTCGGGAGGTAGAGTTCACCATCGAGCTGCTACCTGGAACCAGACCGATAGCCAAGGCACCATAGCGCATGGCTCCGGCAGAAATGAAAGAGTTAAAGGATCAGTTGAAAGACTTGCTAGATAAGGGATTCATAAGACCAAGTGTATCACCGTGGGGAGCGCCAGTTCTCTTCGTGAAGAAGAAGGATAGTAGTCTTCGCCTCTGCATCGACTACAGAGAGTTGAATGGAGTAACTGTGAAGAATAAGTACCCACTACCCCGCATTGATGATCTGTTTGATCAGTTGAAGGGGGCATCCGTGTTTTCCAAGATTGATCTCAGATCGGGGTATCATCAGATAGCCATTAAGGAGGGAGATATTGAGAAGACGGCACTCCGGACACGATACGGCCACTACGAATTCACAGTGATGCCATTCGGTTTGTCGAACGCACCGGCGAAGTTTATGGATCTGATGAACCGCTTATTCCGGGAGCAGCTGAACAAGTCGGTTGTGGTATTTAACGATGACATTCTGATATATTCAAAATCAAAAGCTGAGCATGAGGAACATTTGAGGAGGGTGTTAGAGATACTGAGGGAGAACCAGCTTTACGCTAAGTTCTCCAAGTGTGAGTTTTGGCTTGACCAGGTCTCTTTACTGGGTCATGTCATCTCAGATGCTGGGATCTCGGTGGATCCAGCAAAGATTGATGCCGTGCGTACCTGGCCGAGACCGAAGACAGTTACCGACATTCGGAGCTTTCTTAGTTTGGCGGGTTACTATAGGAGGTTTGTTAGAGATTTCAACAAAGTCACGAAACTGATGACTAGTCTGATGAAGAAAGATGCACCGTTCGTATGGACGGCTGATTGTGAGAGTTCGTTTCAGAGTTTGAAGGACTCACTGACCATTCCAGACGGTACGGAGGGCTTTGAGGTTTACTGTGACGCATGCGGTAGAGGCTTGGGTTGCGTGCTCATGCAGCATGGCAAGGTGGTGGCTTATGCCTCACGCCAGCTGAAGAAACATAAGGAGAACTACCCCACTCATGACTTAGAATTGGGGGCAGTGGTATTTGCCTTGAAGATTTGGCGCCACTACTTATACGGGGTTAGTGTGACGATCTACACCGATCATAAGAGTTTGAAATATATATTCACTAAGAAGGAGTTGAATCTTCGATAGAGAAGATGGTTAGAGTTTTGGAAGGACTATGACATTGACCTCCAATACAAAGAAAGGAAGGCCAATGTTGTAGCTGACGCCCTGAGCCATCGAGCAAAATCACTCCATTCGCTAGTTTCTTTCTCCATCTTAGTTGATGAGGTGCGAGAGGCTCAGAGGACATATGAGTATTTGACAGAGGTCAGACAGAAGCTGACAGAGGGTACCTTTAAAGTCAAAAATATGACTTCAGACTTCATGATAATGATCTGATCAGACTTAAGGGCCGGTTATGCATACCACGAGGCAGCATGGATTTGAAAGACCGTATACTTAGAGAATCACACTGTTCTTCAGTTTCCATCCATTCGGGAGCCTCTAAGATGTATAAAGACATAAAGAGATACTTCTGGTGGTCGGGGATGAAGACAGATGTTACCGAGTTCATCTTGAGGTGTCTCACATGCTAGAAGGTAAAATTCTAGCACCGACGACTGGGTGGAATGGTACAGTCGATGCCAGTTCCGGAATGGAAGTTTCATGACATCTCCATGGACTTCGTGGTGGGACTCCCACCTACCAGGGGAGGTTTGAACATGATATGGGTGGTGGTGGATTGCCTTACCAAAGTAGCCCGATTCATACCGATGAAGGATACTTGGAAGGTAGCTAAGTTAGCTGAGTTGTTTGAGAAGGAGATCATGAGACACCACAGGATACCAAAGACCATAGTGTCAGATAGAGATACACTAGTAGAAAAAACATTTTAAATGACGACACTTAAACCACGGTTAAATGAAAAACCGTGGTTTAAAGTTTATAAACCACGGTTTCTAGGGAAACCGTCATTTATAGTACACGCCGGAGAGAATAAACCACGGTTTTTGAAGAACCGTGGTATATAGTTTATTTATAAACCACGGTTTGTAGGGCAACCGTCATTTATAGTACATGCCGGAGAGAATAAACCACGGTTTTTGGAGAACCGTGGTATATAACCGTCACGCCGGAGAGAATAAACCACGGTTTTTGGAGAACCGTGGTATATAACCGTCATGCCGGAGAGAATAAACCACGGTTCTTTAAGAACCGTGGTATATAACCGTCACACCGGAGAGAATAAACCACGGTTTTTGGAGAACCATGGTATATAGTCTGAGCGGGAATTTTAATTTTTGGCCCAAATTAACGCGGCTCTTCTCTTCGGAATGTGCTCTTCTCTTCGGAATGTACTATAAATGACGGTTGCCCCACAAACCGTGGTTTATAAGTAAACAAAGAGAGCCGCATTAATTTGGGCCGAAAATTAAAATTCCCGCTCAGACTATATACCACGGTTTTTATTGAACCGTGGTATATAACCGTCACGCCGGAGAGAATAAACCACGGTTTTTAAGGAACCGTGGTATATAACCGTCACTCTCAAGAGAATAAACCACGGTTTTTGGAGAACCGTGGTATATAGTCTGAGCGGGAATTTTAATTTTCGGCCCAATTAACGCGGCTCTCTTGTTCTCTTTATTTCTCTTACTGTAATTGCAACCCACACTGGCGAACAAGGATTGAACGCGCCTCTTCCTCATTCTCTTCACCTCCCGGTAATTTTTACAACCCACGCCGACGAACATGGAACATGCTCTACGCCATCTCTTCAACCTCCCGGTAATTTCGCAAACCATACTAGTGAATAAGGAACATGCTCTATGCCATATCAACCACACTGTAAATTTGCTACCCATACTGGCGAACAAGAAACATGCTCCTACCTCTCTCATTATCTTGTTTTCATGGTAATTTTTGCAACCCACACTGGCGAACAAGGAACGTGCTCTGCGTCTCATCCTCATGTTCACTCATTGTAATTTTTGCAACCCCAGCCGGCGAACAACGAACATGCTCTACGCCGCATCCATTTTCTTCAACCTCACAGTAATTTTGGAACCCACCGGCGAACAAGGAGCATACTGCACCTCCATTCTTCACTCACGATTTGGCAACCTTAATTCGCAAACAAGGAACATACATAATCTGGCATCTTCATTGTCTTGTATATGCGCTCTGTTGAGATTTCCAGATTGAAGGCGAAGATTTGAAAAATTCATGGACTATAAACCACGGTTTCATGTATAACCGTGGTTTATTCGTTGTTTTTTTCACCTTATATACCACGGTTTTTAGAATAACCATGGTTTATTCTCTCCGGCGTGACGGTTATATACCACGGTTCCCCAAAAACCGTGGTTTATTCTCTCCGGCATGTACTATAAATGACGGTTGCCCTACAAACCGTGGTTTATAACCGTGTTTTTTTTACATTATATACCACGGTTTTTAGAATAACCGTCATATATTACTCACTATAAATGACGGTTTATAGAACCGTGGTTTTTATCTTCATTTAAAACCACGGTTTTGAACCGTGGTATATAATATTTTGGCATTTACGACGGCCGCAAATACCACGGTTTTTAACCGTGGTATATAAGCAAAATAACCGTGGTATATAATGTTTTTTCTACTAGTGATACCAGATTCCTTTCGAGGTACTGGAGAGCCACACGAGAAGCGTTGGGTACAAAATTGAAGTTGAGTACCGCGTTTCATCCTCAGACAGATGGTCAGACTGAGCGTATAATTCAGACAGTCGAGGACATGCTGAGATCATGTGCCTTGGACTTTCAGGGCAGTTGGATTGACAAGTTGCATCTGATCGAGTTTTCATACAACAATAGCTATCACGCTTCGATCAAGATGGCGCCTTTCCAAGCGTTGTACGGTAGACCATGTCGTACACCGCTCTGCTGGGATGAGTCGAGTGAGACGGTCATTATAGGACCTGAGTATTTAGAATAAGTTTAGGCTGAAGTTTAGCAAATCAGGGAGAACATGAAAGCTGCTCAAGATAGGCAGAAGCCGTATGCTGATGTTCGACGACGAGACCTGGAGTTCGCAGTGGGTGACCGGGTATTTCTGCAGGTTTCACCGATGAAGGGTGTATTTAGATTTAGACAGAAGGGCAAGCTGAGCCCGAAGTTTGTTGGTCCTTATGAGATTATAGAGTGGGTGGGCCCGGTTGCTTACAGGTTGAATATACCTGCTGAGCTGGGTAACTTGCATGATGTTTTCCATGTTTCACAGCTAAAGAAATACATGCAGCACCCCTCCCATGTGTTAGAGCCCGAGAGGTTGACGTTAGAACCGAATATGAGATCAGTGGAGGTTCCTCAGAGGATCTTGGATAGTAAGACTAGGGACACTCGTCATAAGTCATTGCGACTGGTGAAGGTTCTCTGGTCTAACCAGGATGTCGAAGAGGCCATGTGGGAATTAGAGGGTAAGATGTGATCGAAGTACCCTTCGTTATTTACTGACTAGATCGTCTGTATAGGGTACGGGGCGTACCCCTTTTTAAGGGGGGTAGAGCTTCATTGCTTTTGAGTTAGTAAACAAACATGTTTGTTGTTTTGTTTGGTTGGTGTAAGTTGTGGTTTTTTGTAAGTTGTTACACATGTGGTAAGTTTAAGATATGTATAGTACTTGTGTATGGTACTTGTGGCAGACCTTTGAGTCTTGAGGTGTGTGAATGTGAATGTAAGATATGGTATTAAGATTAAGGAAATTGAGTACCGTGAATGATTAAGTATATATGTGAACTTTGGGGACAAAGTTCTTTTAAGGGGGGTAGATTGAAATACCCCAAACCTATATATGGTGTTTAGATGATAAAATAAGATATAAGAAGGCTAAATAATGCCTTAGAAACATTAGGAAACCATTTAAACCGAAGAAAACACAAGGAAACACCATAAGAGCAATTTAAGCAAAAACATGCTCTATGCTTGGAGTAATTTGGGTTAGCACCCAAATATCATTCTTAGACCTTATTAACATCTTAATGGTCATGTTAAATCAATTACCAATGAAAACCAAGCTCAAAAACAAGTTAAAACACAAATAGTGCTTTAAGGACTCTTAAAGCACATTTTTGAAAAATTGTCTTAGAAAGGGGTTTTATGTGGCTAAATGCCCATGATTTCTCCTTAATCAACTTGTGTACTACTTAGTATCACATTAGGAAGTCTAAATCAATGGGAAATCAAATATTTCACAAATATGTGCACTAATTTGTGAATAGTAACTAAATAGTGCCTAGTTTAGTCTTTAGTCAACTAAGTTTCATTAAATGGTCAAACAAGACCATGACTAGCCTTAATTAATAAGGGGGCCGGGGTTTCTAAGGGGGTGAGTCACCACATGAGTAAGCTAGTTTGTAAAAAAAGAGGGAAAAGTAGTAAAAGTACTATTTACTTTTTAAGAAACAAATATCTCTTTATACTTACCTCGCTCCTCCTTTCTTCATTTCTTCTTCTTCCCACTGATTTCATATTCTTCCTATCTTCTTCTTTCACGTAAGAACAGCCCCCATACTAGCTTGATCTTGCCTTGCCCATATCTTGCTCATTTTAGCTCCAAAATCAAAACCAAGCACATAGTTCTCTTAGTTAGCTCAAGCTCTTTCTTTCTATCCTTTCAAATCTCCAAGAGCATCATTTTGGTTCCAAGGCAAACCGCCATTAGAGGAGGAAAAACAAGCTTGTGGAGTCCATTAGCTTCTCCATTCTCTTAAGGTAAAGAATATGCAAGAAAAATCATTTTTCCACCATTTTTCTCCATTACCAAAAATTGCCACTCATGGGGCTTCATTTTTATTCCTTGTTCTAGCTTGTTTTCTATTCCCCAAGGGCTAGAGGAGGTCCTTCTTGATTCATATCCAAGCCTACCTTAAGACTTCAAGGTAAAATATTCATTTTAATACCTTAAAACACATTTTTAACCTAGGGTTGATTCCTTAAGGTTAGTGTATTATTTAGAACTCATTGGAGTCATTGGATATTGATTAGAACATTGGCAAGGAGAAATAAATTGGTGACAGAGATTGTTCAAGGAAAACCTAAGGAGGAAAGTTTGTGAAGCTTGTAAAAGAACAAGGTAAATTGCTTACCTTAAGGTGTTTTATTGTTTAAGGGAATGGGATTTAGATATATGATAAGCTTAGCCTAGAGCTCACATTCGGAAAGGGCTATAAAACCTAGGAGAAACAATGATTATATTTGAGAACTTGTGATTAAAGAGCAAATGGGAAATGAGATAGTTAGACATTTAAAAGGTGAATCACAAGAGCATTTATATTTCAATGGGAGCCTTGTTGTGTGTATTTTCAGGTCAAAGGCTAATATATGTGGAAATTCAGTGGTTAAGCTTTATGTCATTTAAGGGCCTAAGTGCCAAGCATTTTAAGTTTATGCACTATATGATGATGTGGTGTAGTTTTAGTATAATTTGAGTGTTAAGAATATGTGGAAATAATTTGGGTGTTCAAGATTGTTAAATGGTAAAAACCAAGTGTTTGGATGTAGAAATATACTAAAGAAGCCATGTCAAAGTTTGGTGAGAAAACAAGGAGTTTAAGATGTAAAAATGAAGTTTGATGACCTAGAAGATACTAGGAACTCTTAAGGCTTAAATTGGTGAAAGAAAGTGAACTAGAGTGTTCTTGAGTGTTTAAAGGACTTAGGAGTTGTCTTGAAGGAATTAGAGTTTAAATGAGTGAGTTTGATGCTCTAGGGATATGGTGGGAGTGTGGTTAAGTCTTGTGCAAGTTTTGGTAAACAAAGGAAGAATAATGCCTTGTGAGAATCTAAGTGTAAGCTTGAGGAAATAGGAGTTTATGTAATGGAGGTGTTGTGGAGCAATAATGCTTAGGAGTGGTAGTAATGTTTGTGAGATATCATTTTGGTTAGTTTGAGTTGTAGGTGTGATATACCACATAGAAAACCTAAGGAAAAATATTACAAGTATTATGAGATTATGTGAGAAATTGGGTAACAAGTTTAGATGAGGAATTAGGCAAGTATGGGATGTTATTTTGGTGTTAGAACATTCCTAAGATCGTGTATGAACTTTGGGTAAAGCATGGATGAAGAGACAAAGTGCAATCACTCTTAGAAAAATGCAAATGGCAAAAATCTGTAGCTGGTCCGGGACCTAGGTCCAGGGTAAAGTCCCGGACCATGCCTAAAATAGAGCCGAGAATTCATTCAGCACCATGGTCCGGGACTTAAGTCTTGTATGAAGTCCCGGACCACCCCTTAATTATCACCCGAGAGTTGCAGCTTATATTGGTCCGGGACTTAAGTCCCATACAAAGTCCCGAACCACAACTAAAATCAGCCGAGAGTTTGAACCAAGTATTGGTCCCGGACTTAAGGTAAGGACCAAGTCCCGGACCACCCTAAAAATGAGATTTATGCTTGGAAAATGCTAGGAAATGAAGGGGATTGTTAGGTATTGATGCTATAAAGTTATTTAGGACATGTTTGGAGGGTGTAATGGCTACTAAGTGGGCGTACAAATATAATGGATAATGAGAAACGATGCACTTAAAAGTTTAAGTTAAAACCATAAGGACTTAGTGAATAACAATGGGTAAATATTGGTGTCTAGGAAAGTTAAGTAAATTGTGTTAAGTTGAGCTAAATAATAACCTAAAACTGAATGAATGTTTTAGGACTTGTGAATTGGGGCTTGGAAGGAGATTAATCAAACAATCGCCGACGGTGAACGGTACAGTTTTCTTGTGACCTGCTTGCTAACGAGGTGTCCCTCGGCTTGTGTGCTATCTGTTTATTTTCTATAACTAAGACAAGATAAAGCATGCAACCGGTTTTTATTGTTCTCGTTGTGTGTGTGTTTTCTTTACACTAACCCACGAGACTTGGGATTAGCTACTAACTAAGCTTAGTACCTATGGAGTTGAAGAGAGGAATTATATTTCGGTAGTTGTTGGTTAATACCCGTTAAGGTTTAACTAACACATGGTTTGTAAGATTTTCTCTAACTGGAACTTAAGAGGAGTGAGGAATCCGGGACTGACTCCGGTCATGCAGGTTAAGGAAAGGGGGTCGGTATCTGAATCAGATCCAACTTCCGTTTAAGGACTTGTCTTCGAACTTGTTGCCTAGGGTCGAATGTCAGCTCAGCTACATTGGATTTCCGGTCCAAGGTAGGAGGCATTAAGATGGTGCGGTAGGATCACCTAAATCCTAAATTTTAAGATAAGTTGTTTATTCAACCAATGGAGTTAATAGCTCATTGGCTAGGGTTGCTTTTGACTCGACAAAAATAAACATTGAGGTAATATACTACCAATTATATTTAAAGGATGGTTTGTATTCTAAGACTGAGATAAGGACTAAGAGAACACTTTTAAGTTATTCGCTATGTGTGAACTATGACTGTTCATCTATGGATTATTGTTTTATTGCACTTCATATTATGACTGTGTATCTAATCAATTTCCATGCTATCGACAATTTGTCGTCGTAGCCCCGTTAGCTTGGGGGCCACGAGAGGATCGTACCAGCAAATTTGCTGACCCCCTCGGGGGCTATTTTCTTATATTTTTCAGGTAAGCGTCCCATGAAGGCTCGCCCTAAGAGTAGGGGCGGTTAGACATAGGTTGGGCTTTTATTTTGAGTACGGGTTGCGCCTGTGCACCCGTCTGTTGATATTAAGACTTATAGAAGTTATGTTGTTGCTTGAGATACTATGACCTCGGTTGGTAGATGTTTTGGATAGTATGTATATTTTTGTATTAGTGGTTGTAAACGTTTAAGTTCGGTATAATCTGTTGTTCAGACTGTAGCAAGGTCCTGGTGCTAGTTTAATTCCGCTGCGACGTTATAATTATGTTGTTAAGTTTACGATAACCACGATTGGCTTAGGACGGGGTGTTACAGAACGTCAAATCCACCAACACCCTCCGGTAGCTTGCCTACACAGAAGGCTCTCTTGGTGAGGTGAAAACACCGATCAAGGTATGGAAACGAACAAGTCTTTGGCTTATCAGCCTTTGACCCCTACAAGATCACCTAGTTGGACAAGCCAACCCTCAAGGAACCCAACAACCTCAAATTGTCATGATCAATCAAGGGGACCGATTTTCTCTTCTAAAGGCACGTTCATCCCTAGATTCGGTCTCTTTAAGCTTATACCAGAATTCAGTGTATCTTACATCTTAGGCTAACCCATCGGTCTGTCATAACATTGTGCGCATCACTGCGTGAACCTTTAGCTCAACACGAATTACCACATCTCAGTTGTAACACCCCTCTCAATAATGACGTAATAATCACTCACGAATAAATGCGTCTCACAGCGGAAGAAGTGACAGTAATAAAACTCACATGGGTGTTACTCGCCATCCCTCGCCCATACGAGTGATGTAGCAATACAACAACTTAACAAAAATATAACATAAGGATACAACCCGCGGTGACAACGAGATACCGCCTACACATCCATCTAAGTCCCAAAAGCAACGTCTACAGTGAGTGTTTAGTTATACTCCAAGCTACTTACAGCCGACATCAGTAAAACGACCTTAATACATATCGACGTACAAACGGTAGTTTCAAAATCCAAAACATCCTAACTACCCGGCCCCGCACTCCAGCTTCGTCTGCGATCAACAACCTGCATAAAGCCATAAAGGCTCAGCGATAAACGCTGAGTATGCCGAGTCTGGACCCTAATGGTCAATTAAGTCATATTAACCGTCTTTTTATTAGGTTCATTGCATGCAACACCGGTTTACAGAGTATAGCAGGAAACTGCAAAACATAATTAAGCATGCAACAATCATCACAGGTATACACCGAACAACAGCACATCGTACAATACAATAGCATCGATAATTCACACGCTGTTCTTAGTTTCACATCATCCCGTATTACAACGCTCGCCCCCTCGGGCCCTCACATATCGTTTGATTTGGTTAGCACTGTCGGGAGTCAGTTAGGACAACCCGAAATATATTCGCTTGGACAGTAGTCCCACGTACACACAAGGTGCTCACTGCCCTGATCATCCAAAGACTCCGGGACTATTTCACTTTGGCCTTGTAAAGGCGTCCATTTAGGTGGCCAAGGGCCTGGTGCCAACGGTAGCACACTTCGCCTGACGATCTATCTAGGTTCGTTCAGGATTAACTATGGAAAACCCGACACAGGTTAACCCAAGAGATCTCTACGCGCGACCAGCAGCCGGTGACTGTCTGGATTAAGGTACACATCACTTTCTTTCACACTCCACTGTTAACCTCGTTAGTTAGTAATTCAGTTACAATATTACATATAGAGAACATCACTTATTTGTTGGCTGCCCTGTGGGTCTTACGCATGCCTAGAATGATTCTAGGTAGTATTTAGGTTTGAGTCAAAGCTCTAGAGACCGACAATGTCATGTCCTGTTCCTAAGTGTTTTACTTAGGTTATAACTACATAATTATAATACTTAGTGTATTGGGTCAGGAAACGGTAATCATAGTCACACAACTCGTATATGTAGTTTTATATAAGTCGATCTATAGTCGACATAGTATTAGTCCCGTAGGATGTTCGCGCATAAATAAATAATGCAATAAACACATATCCATCACACATAGTCACACATGTTATCAACAAGTCCGAGCCCGAGGAATTCCCCAGGACAACTCGGATGAAACTCCTTTACATACCGTACACCGTGTCTAGGTTCGCACAGTGCAGACCACTAAAGCTTTCGAGCGCGTACGTCTGAAGGGCGATCTAGAAATAAAAAGAACGCTAAGCGTCAATCCACAAGACAGTATAATTCGGTATTTCCGAATAACGTTTGAAATCCCAGTACTACGCCCCCAGATTTTACAATTGTTACTAATTAAAGTATCGTTATTTTAAAAACCCCTTACTCGTCGTGTGAGTTCATATTCAGTTTACATTAGGGTATGAAACCTTACGTTATACACTTGTGGTACTTCACTCGGGATTTATTTATTATACCAAAGTCATATACTAACCTTAATATTTTATGTCATTGTAAACTATAGTTTATATCTTTATTCTTGACATGTGTTTATATATATGTATGCGTTTAACATGGCAGTTTTAATAAACTATAGTCTTGACCACATAATATTATTTTGTGTTACATTTGGTTCATGATGTTATATAGTATGATGTTTGTATGTCATTAGACTTGTAGCATATGGTTTTGGTAGTTTTATGCATGTACCGAGAATGGTATACACATTTGGTACAGTTGAGCCCTTTATTACATAATTCTCCTTAATCCACATAACTTATAACATGTTGTAAGTATCTAAGTTTATGACATCAGAACCTTGTAGTAAAATGTAACCCAAGATTTGACAACATCTTGCACTAGTTACCGGTAATATATATACATTTCAGATTCCATTTCTTTCACATCCCATTCTCTCTCAAAATCACCATTCCACCGCATTTATCATAGATTATAAAACTTAGGACTGTATCACAACTTATCCCCCTCTGTAACACAATTATACAGAAGCTCATACATTATCAGTATCTAAACAATAACCTCTATATTCCTTCTAGTTCTTGTTTCTAGTTAGTCCAAGTGCTGTTTAATTCTTCCCCACTGTATCTACCTAACTATCTATGGTGTTATTGATGTTTTAACCCAAAATTGAACCACTAAAACATTCACCTAGCCCCTGCACTTAATTGCACAGAGACCGGCCTTAGTGAAAGTCTGAACCCAGAAAATCAGAAAACAGAAGGCAAGGACCTATGTATAACTTCTTCTTCTTTCTTCCATCTTTTATGTCTGTTGGAATGTCTCCTAACCACCTCCATGAGTATCTCAACCTAACTGAGTGTATTAGCCACGATTTGGGTTGTTTATTAACCACACACAACCCTCTTAACAGAACTGTAATTCAGTTATATAGAGAACAGTCATCACAGGAGGCTGAAACAAAACAGAAACAAAACTGAAATGCTACAACTGCTGTTTTCTTTTCTTTTTCTGTTTCTTGATAACCTGGTTCTTGAGTTCTCTTTTCCCCCACATCATTTAACTTCCTATTTAGGTGTCTTAATGTAATTCTTTCCTCAAAGGAATCCACTACAACATTGCTACCCTCACTGTTACATCCCAAAACTGAAACCGATACATACTGATTTACCTTCTTCTGTTTCTTATTCTTTGTTCAGGAATTTGACCTTTGATTTTCCTCCAACCTTCTTACCTAGTTAGTAAGTGAATTAGAAAGGTTTTAAGCTCTTGGACCACTCAATGCCAACCCCTTTAGACACTCTGCAACTTAGTTATACAGAAACAAGGTTTCTGAAACTGCAACTAGAAATCAGAACTAATGTATGCTCTTATTGTCTTCTCTGCCTGTTTTCTAAACTGAGCTACACTCCCCCTAATTCTTTACCCACTGAGTAATGTTTTATCGAGGTTTTAAACTTAAGAATAAACCCAAATCAATCTTACTGATGCTACTGTAATTATGTTTACTGAAATCAGAACTGCATAACAGAAAACCGCAACAGATGTACTTTCTCTTCCATTTCTTTTCCCTCTGTTTGCTTACGTTTTTTATTCTCAATTCTCCCCAAATGATTGACCCAGTTACTTAAGTATTCTATCAAGCTTCTAAACCCAAACTAAATCCAAAAACAACTTTGTTACAGACACATAAACAACCAAACACTGACTGGAAAGAATCTGAAACTGAAGGAAAAGAAAAAAAACTGAAATCTGAACTGGTGTTCTTACAGAAAAACAACATTATAAAACTGGTTGATTCACTTTCTGGTTTCTGAGAGTTCTTAATCCAAAACTTTTTAGACAGTCCTACTAACACCAAGGCATTTTAATGTACTGAAACAGATGGAGAATTTGTAAACTGGAAGACTGTTACATTTTTTTTCCTCTTCTGTTTTCCTTTCTGTTTTACTCACGAGTTTGTTCTTCAGTTTTCTCTCAATACCAGCTCAGGTAGTTTAGGGTGTGATAGTTTTTCTTTAAGTTCTAACAGACTCAAGATAGATTCACCACCCCATTGTTTAAGCTCCTGAAAGGTTGTTATACAGAAAAGGTTAGGATGACAAAAACTGAACTCTAAACTGGTAAGTTCTCTTATCTGTTTCCTTTCTATTTATTTACAGTGGCTTACAGTTTTTTTTTCCTTTCCAGAATGCTTACATACTTAGTTAAGTGAGTTGGTAATGTTTTAGGTTCTTGAACTACTCAATGCCATCCTTTATACTCTTTGTAACATTATTATACAGAAACAGGAAGTTCCTGAAACTGCAACCAAGGTCATAAACTGCTATATGCTCTTACTTTGTTCTCTGTCGGTTTTCTAGATTAACCTACACCTCCTCTCAACTAATTACCCATTTTAGTTAAGGTTTAATTGAGATTTTAACTTAAGCATAGACTCAAAGCAACACGGGTAACCCAACTCAACCTTTATTATCTGAAACGTGAAATGCATGAACAGAACTGAAACAAGTTTTTACACTCTACTATTTCTTCCTCTCTTTAATGTCTATCTGATTTCTCCAATATCCCTCTAGTTAGTCTACACATAGTATAATGTCTTGGCAAGGTTTAAGTTCATTATCCAACTTACTGCCTTTACCTTATTTCTGAACTTGTTTATACAGAGAAAGGAAATTGCAGAGATTATCCTTGTTTCCTGCATTGGTTTCTTTAGTTTATTCTTATAGAGATTTTCTGAACTAGTTCACTTGTTGTTTAGCTCTTATAAGTAGGCACATTTGTTACACTTGCATCAGAAATTACTAGTTACTTACACAATGTTTATTTTCTCAAAGCAGCACGCAGGTAAAACTCTTGTTAGTTCAGAGATTTACTACCTTAAGATTTTTTTTCCTTTTTTTCAGAGTTGCAGCCAGTTCTCCCTTGTGGATCTTCGGTACAAATGAGATTTTCAGCACCCTGGGTCACTTGACGATAACTGGGAAAGATTACTCAGGGGTTAACTGTGATAACTCAAGAAAGAACATGGGCTGGAGCAATCTGAGATAGGTATAATCTTTACCTTGTTTGTTTTTTTTTTACCGAGGATGGTACAACAAGGAAGATTTGCTTGGGTCTTGCTCCTTCACCAAGCTGTGTACTATCCACTCTCTTTTACGTGAGGAAAGACAGGAAGGAAGAAAAGTAGAGCTCTGGATCAGCTATGGTTATAACCGGCAAAACAGGGAAGAGAGGTGGTGGTGTGCTTACCGAAATGGTGAAGGGAAGGAGGGTACACACTTGGGTTTTTTTTCCTTCCTCCACAACCTGTTATGCTCCTCTGGTTTCTTCGTGAAGGACAACCGGTAGGGAAGATCAGGACAAGCTAGGCATGATACCGGTACAACAATGGGAAAGACTGTGGTGAAACTCACGTAAAGAAGCAGAGAACAAAAGGCTTAGTGCATGCTGGGGTTGTTACCGAAATAGAGGAGGAGTTCAAGCAGGGTTATGCGGTTTTACCTTGAGAAAACAAGGAAGCTAGCTTCCCTTCCTTCTCTATTTTAGCCGAAACTCCCCACTACTTTAGCTCCCAACTCGGTCCTTGCTGCTGGGTGGAAACGATCATGGTTTAGCTCTTTGAAGAGAGGGAAATCATAGGAGAAAGGTGAGCATGTTTTAGTCTTGGAGACTTACCTAACTGTTGAGCAGCAACCATGGAAGTTGTGGGCAGCTCTCGGTGAAAGTTGGAGAAGATGAAGGTACTGGAAAGAGGAGGAGGGAAACCGATGATAGTGTGATAGATGTAGGCAATTGTCGCGTGGAAATTTCCTCTAATCAAAGTGGTTAATTACTAGGTTGCAGAGGTTGTCGGATGAGACAAGGAGGGATGATGTATATTGGTATGATATACTCAAGGTACGTGCTGTGTCTTTTTGTTTTGTTCGAGCAGTGCTGAATCCAGGAAGAAGAAGGAATCGGTAAGGCATGTTTGGTTCTTTTTTTTTGTAATTACACTGATAGCCTACTACTAGTTTTAATTCGTTGGTATACATTACCGAATTCGAGCACAGCTCAACCGGTTAAGGCTTCGGGAGAGGTACGAAAGGTCTCGGGTTTGAATCCCGGCTAGAGCATGTTTGCTCTTTTCTCTTTTTTTTTTGTTTCAGCCTCATTTATGCCTATTTCTTGTATATATGCGACTGTATTAACATGTCGCGTTATTCGTTATATGTTCATATATATATGCGACTATTTTGTTATGTCATGTTGTTGATTATGCCTTTATATGGGTACGACTATTTTATTTGTCGTGTTTTAGTTATATGTACAATGTTATAATATTGTAACGTCGTGTATATGTATATATATACGTATGTATATAAGTGCGTGACTGTATTAATATTAAACTGTTCGTTTATACCTTAATGTAGTAATTTTTATATTTAAATAACGTTTAATTATTTAGGGATATTTCTGTCTACCCCCTTAAAGAGACTTCGTCCCGAAGTCGTCTTTTTCGAGTGATTTATAACAACTACCCATATAGCCAGGGTGCACATCTATTTGATGTGACGGTATCTAAGCGATACAGTATGAACGAAATTCATAAAGGAGTACATATATATATATCAATCATCAAACCATTCATACATCCGAGTATCTCACAGGATACTTACATACATGTTCACAACATAGACATGTGCGTAATGCGCAAACAAACCACCAACAAGACAAAACATGTATGCCCCGCATACAAACTGAAATACCCCAAACTTAAATATAGTGATTAAGATAATTCTAATCCTTATTTAAGAGCCTAGTAATGCTTAAGTAATATTGGTAAGGAAAAATAAATCCAAAAGAAATAAAGAAACGCTTATAAAGCGAAAAACGCTAAATAAGTGTTAAATAACCATAAGAGGTGCGAGACCACGGTTAGAGTATTATATGGATTCTTAAGGCTTAATAATGCCTAAATAATATAAGGGAACAAATCCTGAAGAAAACGGACCCTTAAAATGGATTAAAAGCATAAACGAACCTTAAAGCGCGTTTTTCGAGGAAACCGGGAAAACGTGACTTTAAGCGGGTCAAACAGACTCGTAACAATTTTGGTCAACTAAATAGTCACTAATAAATATTAGTGGAGCTTTAGAACCAATAAAATTAATTAAATGAGAAAATTCCGGAAAACGGGTTCCGGTTAGTAAAAACTGTAACAACTGGGAAGTTGTGGGTTGAGAATGCAAATAAATAAAGTTAGTGTGTCCACTTTTGCAAATAAAAAGCAAAAATCTGTAGAGGGATGAGTGTGCAGCCGATTGACCCCCCCTCTCACACTCTCTCCAATTCTCCTTATTTGCTAAAAAACAAAGGAAATAAGTAAAAAGGCAAAAAGAACCCTCTCTCTCCTATCCCCACTCTTCTCTCACGTACTCACCCTCCTCCTCTCTTCATTTCTCTCCTTCCCCTGCGACAGCCATGGTGTTTTGAGAACCCACACAAAAACCTCACCTTCTCTCCTCTCTTTGAACACTCAAATCTTCTCCAAATGCAATGAAAATTGTACCATTGAAATCCCCTCACCAAGGAGAACACTTCCCTCCTTTCAAAAACCGAAAACGACCAACTTCATCTCCATGGGTGTGCTGCATTTGAAGCTTGAGAGTACCACCATTAGAAGCACCTTCACCTCCTTGTCATTTTGAGGTAAAAATATTCTTGAAAACCTATCTTTTCTAGCCCTTATATACAAAACGAAAATTCAAAGTGAGTCTTGTTTTACTCCTTGCATTCCAGCCGATTTTGGCTCCTCATTTGGGCTAGGAATCTTGTTCATTTGCTAGACAAGGACTCCACACATTGGTTGGAAGGTAATACTCTTTTTCTAAATCCTAAAACATCTAAATTCTAGGGTTAGTTAAGGTTAAGGTGCTGAATTAGTATGGGTATGTATGGCTTGCTGTAGCATTGCCATTCTTGAACAAAAACCGAGAACAAGAGAAGAAGGAAAGAGGAAAAGAAGAGAAGGAAAGGAAGAAGAAAACTAGAAAGAACAAGGTAAAGTCTCTTACCTTGAACTAGTTTGGTATTGAGTAAGGTAACAGTTTTGAAGTAGTAAAATGAGTAATGAATTGAGAAACGAGTAGTAAGCATATTGTAGTATAAGGAGGAATGATATTGTGACAGTTTTGAAGTTTTTAAATGATGTTTAAAAGCTTGGGAAAACATTGGGTATTGAATGTGTATGTGCAGGAATTTTATGGAGTTGTAGTGGAGTTGAAATGTGAGTATAATGTGTGGTATAAACAGGTTGTGAAAATGAGCCATTGTGAGCTGAAGTAGTGTGTGAGCAAAGTAAGAATTATAGGGGAGACTATGTCAAATTTTGTGCAGGAATGAGAGGACTTAAGTGTTTAAGAAGAGGAAGTAACCTAGGTGGTAGCTAGGTGTATTTGGAGAGTTTAAAAGGAGTGTTTAGTATCTTGAAACAGATTTGGATATGAGGGTGTTAAGAGGATGGAACTAGGATATGAGTAAGGTATTTAAGATGCAAAGAGTGGCACTATATAAGGGAGTATTGGAGTATAAGAGTTGAGGGAAAAATCTGTAGCAGAGAGAAGAAAACAAAATCTGTAACAAGAGGTATTGGATTTCATTGGAGGAATTAGGAAGAATGAGAGTACAAGACTTAGTAAAATGAATGTTGGACTTGGGTATAGATGTTGTAATTGCTTGGAAATGTACTTGGGATGCTAGTAATGGTATTGGTAGTAGAAGTATTGGATGGGAGAATTGAGTTTTAAAAATCTATAGCAAAAGAGAAACAAAAACGGTTGCATGTGTTGAAGATGAAGTGAGAAAAATTGTGTAAGTTGATTTGAAGTGAAAAATGAATTTGATGGATGAACTAAGGTGAATTAGAGGATTTAATTAGTGTTTAAACATGTAGTAAACATGTGGAAATGAGTAGGAAAAGATTGGGTGAGAATTGAGGTGAATTTGGAGCCCAAAGTAGATAATTAAAAGGGGTTCTGCAGCCGACCTACCCAGGCGACCTACCCCATACTGGGTCGGTCGGGCCGAATTCTGTAACTCGGGTGCTCTCTGCAGCCGACCCACCCAGGCGACCTACCCAGAGTGGGTCGGTCGGCCTTTATAAAAAAAAATTAAATTAAATTTAAAATTTAATTAGATAAATATATATAAATACATACATATATATGTATACATATATATATATATACACATATATATATATAAATACATACACATACATATATATATATATATTATATATACACATATATATATACATACATATATATGTGCATTAGTAAGGCGTTAATGCTAAAGTAAAGAAGGTAAGAAAGTTGTGAATATAAAGAACATTAGGTTATACCCAAATAACGGGATAACGGGGTAAGTACGGGAGTAGTAATTATGTATGTATTGTAATGGTTAGTATTAATTGAATCATTTGACATGTAGTCATTGGTTCGAGAATAAGGATCGAGGAACAAGGGTGAACCAAAGGGACAAGGGAACACCCGGTAAAGTAAATTCCGGTAAAATGGTATGATTTCTTCATGCTCTGTATTAACCTGGTTACCCCGATTTGTGTGCTTATGTGATCACCAATAAGATAAATGCACGAATCGGAATTGTAATGCACTTAATTGTGTTTGAACTATTTTTTTCTTGATTGTATCTTCTTGAACATTTAGTTTGTATAATTCATGAAATGTATGAATGAGAATGAAGGGTATGTGTATGTAATGTGTACTTGTGTATTGTATGGATGTATGGAAATGAAGTACTGACTTCTGCTAATTCCTAAAAATCTAACTCTTAACATGAGTAATGAGTAAATGGAATGAGTAGAAGTCCGATATAGTTTCGGCCACGCGTGAGGATAAGGAAACACAAGAGGTTGGATCCGAATCCTGGCTGTAATCTTTTCCATGGACCAATCCCCTTGAATGGGTAGCATCCTGGATTAGTGGGCCACCCTAAAGCCCGGTGGTGGGATGTAGTAATCCCTGCCCGGAGGTCATACCGACTTAACAGGAAGTAAAGTATGTAAGAAGTTAGTATCGTATGTGTATTGGTCTTGACTGTTGTAAGTCATTGACCTTGAGTAAATGAGTATTCAACACCCGATTAACCCGGGTGTAAAGAAGCTAACAAGCCTTCTGTATGAATTGGAGAAGTGTATCTCCGTATTGCGTATTGAGTATGTAACGAGTATGTATTGTGTATGTGTATTCTGGAGGATGGTAAGTAAGTATTGGTTGACTTATATTGTCTTCCAAGCATGTATTGTACTGTACGTATGTATGTGTACCTTGTGTAGTATTGTAGTACCGTGAATGAAAGCATGTATGTATGTATGTATGTATGTATGAAAGTATGTATGCATGTATGTAATGCAAAATGAATTGCATGTATTCGACCAAATGGTCGGCGTACCCTCGCTAGTACGCGGGGTATGCGGTTATCATATTCAGCGAAAGCTGACCCCCTCGGGGGAACGTTTTTAGTGTGCAGGTACCGAAGCGGATGTGGTCAAGGTGAGAGACCGGTGACTACACTTGGATAGTTAGAAGTGGAATGTAGAGGTGTACTAAATGGCACACCCTTGTACTTAGGAAGTAAGTAGTAGTGAGGAATGGGTAGATGTAGACTCTTAATGAGTACACATGAACTTGGGAGAAGCATTGTATTTGTATAAGGAATTTAGTAAACTCGGTTATGTACATTGTACTGTATGGTATTGTAAAGGAGCAAAGTATTGAATGGAACATGGTAGCATTTATTAGTAAATGGAGTATGTATTGTAGATGTGTAGTACTCGGGATTCCGGTCCATCAGACCGATGCTGTATGTAGAAGTAGTAGCCTTGTTAGTCACATGGGTGACTAAAGGCATTGTATCACCCACTGTATGTAAGTATGTATCCGCTGCGTGAATCTGGAAGCACGAGGAGATTGGACAGTAATGACCGTATTAATGGTAGGGGTGTTACAAAAAGTGGTATCAGAGCGAAGTATCGCTCTGATGACTGGAAGTACCGAGTTTGGGAATACTGAGTTAGGAATTAGAAGCTTAGGGCTAAGGGCTGAGTGATAGCATTAGAGAGATGCTAGTTAGGAACTCCCGTGAGTACCGGATACCTACAACACCAGTCCCGCCCACCGCAAACCCCATTGTATAACTTGGGAAAGGACGCCAGAGAGAAGAGAAGCCTTCTCATACTCGGGGAAAACCCGATCTGGCAGTTGTGAAGCAATCACACAGTAAACAAGAACCGACGTATGGTAGATTCCAAGAAATGGAAGACCCGGAAGTGGATCCCGGTTGAACAACAATAGCCGCACTTAATAGCGGTAGTATAAACACTCCAACCACAAGGAGGCCATAACTTGCAACAGCATGGGGCGACATGCTTAGCAGTCGCAGAACCTAGCTAAACAACCAGCAACAGGAAAGGAAGCACTAACCGTGCAACGAAATGGAAACAGGAGCAGTAATGAAACCCGAGACACAAGTCTACGGGACAACAGTAATAGCCAAGCAACACCACCAACGGTGAGCTAGCTGGCTAAGGACATAGTCGGGAGTGACTGACTCCAAAACTACAACGCCAAAGAGGTTACAAACCTGGCCAACATAGCTCAGGCAGCTACAAGAATATTCACAAGATATAATCTGACGTAACTACAACTGTAGTGCCTAAACCAAATCGGCTCAGTAACCACAACAAACGTGTGGGAATAAGCAACAAGGAACAACACAACCAAGTCAAAGGGGAAGCTCCAAGGATTGGAGAAGTACCCTGATCAATGACAGCTATGTCAACCTCACTGAGAAGTTACTCAGAAGAGTGATTAACCTAAGTAAATGATCAACAAGATCAAAGGAAGAGTAAGCAAGATTACCAATTATGAATGGAAACCATACCGTGATCGGTATAGGATTACTCGAAAACCACCAGTACCACGCACTTGCCACGGCAAGTGCAGTGAGAACATGAATATGTGAAGGAGCACTAACACGTCACAAGTACATAGTAATGTACGGTGACTGTAATGAAACAACTACAGGATCACACATCCTAACAACTAGAAGTATGGAACCTTGGGAAGGCTTAACGGCCGACCACTGTACTTAGTACATACCAGTCAGCGAGAAACTAGACTTGGTCAAGACCTCAACATGGCTATGCCATGCAGAACATCTTTTAACACCGAACCATTATTTTCAAACCAAGTTTTCTTTCAAAACCACAAACCTTCTTTTAAAACCTTGGATTTTAGAACCAAATCAACAGAATTACGGTGAGTATCATGGAATGATACAAGAGGAGTTGACAATAGAATACTTCACCTAGGCGTGTGACGAACACTACGAGTGTACCCAATTACGGGATGTGGGACAACTGCACTCCGAAGGAGCTTGCGGGCCTGACATATAGTTGGGTAAGTGGTAACGTATCAACATGGTACCCCACGTATGTATACATGTAGTGTATGAAACACGAAGTAGTCGACTCCGTTCTACGGACCATCAGTAAGTTCAAACCAGAACAACTGGACACCTCAGGCAATTAAGCATAAAGGAACTCAGAGAATCCATCTGAAGATAAGGAGTAAGAACTAGGAAGTGCAGAGAGCACAGACTAGTCGGTATGGACAATGGATATGTCTCAAAGACATCAAGCAAATATATGACAGCTGGGAAGTATACCCAGCCTAACACAGTAAGGCCACTGCCTAAACATGAGCACTATAATGCTTTACAAATGGGATAGAACTCCCAAGAGCAATCACGATATTACCATGAAGTAAAATCCATCATTGAAGGGGATATTAAACCTAGTCTCAAGCGCTAGGAGCAAGTATAAACGGTCTACCCAACGACGGGAGACGTTATAAATAAAAAAGGAATAGCTTAACACAACACCATAAGACGGTATATAGGACAACACATGTCATAAACATCAGCCGGATGTAACGGCATAACTAACAACACCCAGGAGCAATCCTCGAAGGGTGTCTGGAATGACAACAGTCGAATGAAGTGTCATGATAAGGGCACGACAACCAGAACGAACACTCGGTTAAGACACCGAAAGGATTCACTTAATAGGAACTACCCTAGTCTACAAAAGGCACTGATCAGCACCAGATTGCCTAAGAGTCTCCTATGAACGGAAGCGTGATGCCACGACTTGCCATGGAGCCAGTAATACCTCCAACCTATGGGGTATACAAGGAGTCGAAATATGTATAAGCAGCTTGCAAAGAGCATAGCTTGCAACAATAAGGCTTACAAGCCATCAATCAACTATGTTAGGTAAACCTTAGCGGTTGCATAACTCACACCTTTGATAATAAGACTTGCAAGAGATATTGTCTCATATGACAAGAAATCAACAATGGGACCATCAATTCAAACCCAACATCCTGAGTGGCTTGGAGTAATGGTCAACTCAGTGTCACTGTCACTAAAGCATCAGTCTAGTATACAGTTGACAAGCCTTTAATTACCTTCATGCCTCCCATAGCAATGGTAGCACAGAGCACAAGAATGGTGATAACGCCAACAATGTCCTAGTCCACGCCTGGACATACGAGAAACTTGAGGAAAGATACCTCTCATTAACAGAAAACCACCCATGCGGTGATGATGTGAACCCTTAGAAAGAGGCTTCCGTCTACCATAACAACAAAACTTGTGCATATAGATATTGCCAAGAGACAACGAATAAGGAAATGAGATTTCCAAACCACTACGCCTACGAGGGGCTGTGGACTGTAGAAGCACATCGTTTAAGAGCCTCAAAGCTCGAAGGAGTAAGTATACTCCTTAGGCACCCAATCATGTGGTGAACCATAGTATAAATACTTACATGATAAACCTTGTCATGAGACCTATGAGTGGAAACACACCACTCAAC
This sequence comes from Limonium bicolor, assembly GCA_023374045.1. Classification (NCBI taxonomy): domain Eukaryota; kingdom Viridiplantae; phylum Streptophyta; class Magnoliopsida; order Caryophyllales; family Plumbaginaceae; genus Limonium; species Limonium bicolor. Next base: position 184,016,776 of record CM041779.1, on the reverse strand, counting down.
GAGAACTTCCACCTACCAGTGATAGAATACTCTTTAATTAGAGAACGGGACTAGAAAACCCTTGAAGCTTTGGGGATGTCCCGGTAATGTACATGCAAAAGTAAAACCGCATAGCTAGAGCCTATTATCAATGCTCAGCACTAAGGAGACAGTAATTGTCAAAACAATCAATGAGTGTGCATATTGCACACATGAATGACTGGCGCTCAAGAGAACTTGTAACCCGATAAACCACTTCATCTTTGGTCAACCAAGTATTTGGTAACTATATGAATGAGGAAAGTAATGTGAGGTAAGCTAACCTACACATGAAACCTAAATTGAAATAAAACATCCCCACAATGGGAAGATAATAGTATTGCGGTATACTACGACAACCGTCAACATATGACTAGGAACCTCCTAGTGTTTGTACACCATAAGGAATGGTGCCAACGCGAATGGCAAGGAGTAAAGGTAAGCTACCACCGTACGGAGACCGTAAAACGTGTTGGATAGTGGTAAGAATACGGTGCGCAACAAGCGACCGGAATGAGGAAGTAGTTGGACAATGACACGAAGTATAAGTATGAGATGACAAGCAGAAATATTCATCCCTATCACATAAGTGATTTACTGCCAAGCGTTTACGCCTCTGCACTCTGTATGACTGAGTGTTTTGGTATTGCACTCGCGCAGTAATGATCTAATGCGATAGCTAGGAATATGGGAAATGTAAACCGTAGTAAACCCTTCTTTCACCAACAACATGGCATAAGCCAGTCAAGCAAGCTTAGCAACAAACCGTGCGGCCTAAGGCCAAAGAAGCACGAAGAGTGTAAGCACACTAACAATCACAAGATGTGAATTCCATTGGAATAAAAGGTGAAAGAAGACTGAAGAAGGTCACTTGGACCGACGCATTGAGAATGCAAGGTCATACAAGCAAAGAACACTTGTACTGAACCAGAAGAACTGGTATTATTCTGAAGCTAGTAACAACAGAGGAAGCACTGCAACTAGGTAGTGACTTAACCTCGCCCGACAACAAGTCGGAGGAACTTAGGGAATAATCGTGGGAGTACGAATAGTACGTGTAATAGATTACCAGAGAGCTGGTTAAAATCTAAAACTCATTGAGTTCAAACAACGGTAAAAGAATACCACACTGTTAGTAAACCTTATTTCCATAATAGAGGGATAAAAAGGTGATGTATAGCACATTAAGGATAACAGGGTGAGTAACCCAAGTTATCAGGGTCGCGCAGCAGAAGCTAGTGGGCCCTAGCTAGGAAATGTAATACACCTAGTAAGTATGAAAGAATGGCTATTAATGCCTTGAAGCCTAATAGGCTAGAACTGAATTAATTATGAGTTAAATAAACTCATATAGGAATCCTCGGTGCAAAGACTAAACCATTGGTATGGTTAAGACCCTTTGACCAGAGCATATTGTATAGTATATCGTAGTGAAGCTAAACGCTTCAGATGCCCAAATCGAGTAAACCAATGTTTAATAGTAACATATGGTAGATTACGGGGCGTAATCCCTTTTAAGGGGGGTAGCGAAAACCGCTTAATGTAAGTTTCATGAACAAAACACAGAAACTATAATGTGCATAGCACAAATGAGAATCGAATTGATGATTGGTACTTATGTTAAATAAACATACGTATTCATTCATATTGTAACTGTGGTAATCGGGCACAAGAGATGCGAATACCATAGGATGAATATACCCATCTTGTAACCCCAGTGTAAAAATATTAGTAAAGAGGAGTATAGTAACTCTTGGGGAAACGATAATCCCTGTAGCGTGCGCCTATCTGAAGTTAGACATGGCATTACGATGCTTGAGTCGGTATAAAACCGATGTATAACCTAGAGGAAATTGAGTTCCCTAGGTGATTGTCTTGATACAATTGAGAATGAGTAGTGGACGGAGCTCCACAAGTATTGTATTCTTAAAGAAGTAGTACGGATCGTCTACGAGTAGTAGAGGAATGTAGCCCACAAGTGGTGTATTCGTAAGTATGTTATTGGAAGTAAATTAAGGACAGCTGAATTTCATAAGTATTGTATTCCCTAGTCAGAATAGTAGAGAAGATTGATGAAATGAGCATTTAGGCATCGAATTCCGAGGAAAGTATTTGGGAAGTAGATTGAGAATGGCTGATGGACTGAATTCCATCCTTTGGAGTTGTATGAAATTGTAATTACGACTAGGAAGAGTAAAAAGGTAGAAAATGAAAATGATTGAATTATCTGTTGTTTGAAACGGATGTGGGAAGTCGAACTTGATCCTGATCAGATCAAGGGAAGCCGAACACAAATTGGGGTGGAAAGATAGTTCAACACTGATGCTGATCACATCAGGGTCGAATGATTCTTGAAGCTCCCCTCAAGTGGTCACAAGAATCACGCATAGGGTAGAAGCAATAAATACAAACTGGAATTTGGAGTTGTATGCTTTGGAAAATTTCTAAGTAGTAGTTGCGAAAGAATTTTTCTTAGCCTGAAGATGAAGGATTTGCAAGAAGCGTATGCCTGAGAAGGTAGTAGAGTATCGTATTGTATTATTCCAAGGGCAGCGGGACATAGAAGAGTCCTGTGTCTAGATGACCTGAGTGCCTGCGGGATTGTAACGTGTATTGCATTGCTTTGGGGATAGCTTTGCACTGTATGTATGTATGAACCTTGTAATGTGGAACCAGATGGTTGGATGTAATGCGGATTGGAGTAATTATTGTACATTGGTAAGGCATGGGAAGTAGGAATCTTGAGTAATGGATTGAGGAGTTGTAAGGAGGAAGAATGTACGACGTCTGGCATAGACAAGTATGAATGAGCAAGCATTGTAACCCTATAACCTTGAGCAACTTTGAGGACAAAGTTCTTAAGGGGGGTAGATTGAAATACCCCAAACTTAAATATAGTGATTAAGATAATTCTAATCCTTATTTAAGAGCCTAGTAATGCTTAAGTAATATTGGTAAGGAAAAATAAATCCAAAAGAAATAAAGAAACGCTTATAAAGCGAAAAACGCTAAATAAGTGTTAAATAACCATAAGAGGTGCGAGACCTCGGTTAGAGTATATATGGATTCTTAAGGCTTAATAATGCCTAAATAATATAGGGAACAACTCCTGAAGAAAACGGACCCTTAAAATGGATTAAAAGCATAAACGAACCTTAAAGCGCGTTTTTCGAGGAAACCGGGAAAACGTGACTTTAAGCGGGTCAAACAGACTCGTAACAATTTTGGTCAACTAAATAGTCACTAATAAATATTAGTGGAGCTTTAGAACCAATAAAATTAATTAAACGAGAAAATTCCGGAAAACGGGTTCCGGTTAGTAAAAACTGTAACAACTGGAAGTTGTGGGGTGAGAATGCAAATAAAAAAGTTAGTGTGTCCACTTTTGCAAATAAAAAGCAAAAATCTGTAGAGGGATGAGTGTGCAGCCGATTGACCCCCCCCTCACACTCTCTCCAATTCTCCTTATTTGCTAAAAAACAAAGGAAATAAGTAAAAAGGCAAAAGAACCCTCTCTCCTATCCCCACTCTTCTCTCACGTACTCACCCTCCTCCTCCTTCATTTCTCTCCTTCCCCTGCGACAGCCATGGTGTTTTGAGAACCCACACAAAAACCTCACCTTCTCTCCTCTCTTTGAACACTCAAATCTTCTCCAAATGCAATGAAAATTGTACCATTGAAATCCCCTCACCAAGGAGAACACTTCCCTCCTTTCAAAAACCGAAAACGACCAACTTCATCTCCATGGGTGTGCTGCATTTGAAGCTTGAGTACCACCATTAGAAGCACCTTCACCTCCTTGTCATTTTGAGGTAAAAATATTCTTGAAAACCTATCTTTTTCTAGCCCTTATATACAAAACGAAAATTCAAAGTGAGTCTTGTTTTACTCCTTGCATTCCAGCCGATTTTGGCTACTCATTTGGGCTAGGAATCTTGTTCTATTTGCTAGACAAGGACTCCACACATTGGTTGGAAGGTAATACTCTTTTCTAAACCCTAAAACATCTAAATTCTAGGGTTAGTTAAGGTTAAGGTGCTGAATTAGTATGGGTATGTATGGCTTGCTGTAGCATTGCCATTCTTGAACAAAAACCGAGAACAAGAGAAGAAAAAGAGGAAAAGAAGAGAAGGAAAGGAAGAAAGAAAACTAGAAAGACAAGGTAAAGTCTCTTACCTTGAACTAGTTTGGTATTGAGTAAGGTAACAGTTTTGAAGTAGTAAAATGAGTAATGATTGAGAAATGAGTAGTAAGCATATTGTAGTATAAGGAGGAATGATATTGTGAAGTTTTGAAGTTTTTAAATGATGTTTAAAAGCTTGGGAAAACATTGGGTATTGAATGTGTATGTGCAGGAATTTTATGGAGTTGTAGTGGAGTTGAAATGTGAGTATAATGTGTGGTATAAACAGGTTGTGAAAATGAGCCATTGTGAGCTGAAGTAGTGTGTGAGCAAAGTAAGAATTATAGGGGAGACTATGTCAAATTTTGTGCAGGAATGAGAGGACTTAAGTGTTTAAGAAGAGGAAGTAACCTAGGTGGTAGCTAGGTGTATTTGGAGAGTTTAAAAGGAGTGTTTAGTATCTTGAAACAGATTTGGATATGAGGTGTTAAGAGGATGGAACTAGGATATGAGTAAGGTATTTAAGATGCTAAGAGTGGCACTATGTAAGGGAGTATTGGAGTATAAGAGTTGAGGGAAAATCTGTAGCAGAGAGAAGAAAACAAAATCTGTAACAAGAGGTATTGGATTTCATTGGAGGAATTAGGAAGAATGAGAGTACAAGACTTAGTAAAATGAATGTTGGACTTGGGTATAGATGTTGTAATTGCTTGGAAATGTACTTGGGATGCTAGTAATGGTATTGGTAGTAGAAGTATTGGATGGGAGAATTGAGTTTTAAAAATCTGTAGCAAAAGAGAAACAAAAACGGTTGCATGTGTTGAAGATGAAGTAAGAAAAATTGTGTAAGTTGATTTGAAGTGAAAAATGAATTTGATGGATGAACTAAGGTGAATTAGAGGATATAATTAGTGTTTAAACATGTAGTAAACATGTGGAAATGAGTAGGAAAAGATTGGGTGAGAATTGAGGTGAATTTGGAGCCCAAAGTAGATAATTAAAAGGGGTTCTGTAGCCGACCTACCCAGGCGACCTACCCCAGACTGGGTCGGTCGGGCCGAATTCTGTAACTCGGGTGCTCTCTGCAGCCGACCCCCAGGCGACCTACCCAGAGTGGGTCGGTCGGCCTTTAAAAAAAAAAAATTAAATTAAATTTAATTAGATAAATATATAAATATACATATATATATAATATATATAAACACACATATATATATATACATACACATATATATATAATATATATATAATACACATATATATATACATACATATATGTGCATTAGTAAGGCGTTAATGCTAAAGTAAAGAAGGTAAGAAAGTTGTGAATATAAAGAACATTAGGTTATACCCAAATAACTGGATAACGGGGTAAGTACGAGTAGTAATTATGTATGTATTGTAATGCTTAGTATTAATTGAATCATTTGACATGTAGTCATTGGTTCGAGAATAAGGATCGAGGAACAAGGTGAACCAAAGGGACAAGGGAACACCCGGTAAAGTAAATTCCGGTAAAAAGTATGATTTCTTCATGCTCTGTATCCAACCTGGTTACCCCATTTGTGTGCTTATGTGATCACCAATAAGATAGCAAATTCGGAATTGTAATGCACTTAATTGTGTTTGAACTATTTTGTTCTTGATTGTATCTTCTTGAACATTTAGTTTATATAATTCATGAAATGTATGAATGAGAATGAAGGGTATGTGTATGTAATGTGTACTTGTGTATTGTATGGATGTATGGAAATGAAGTACTGACTTCTGCTAATTCCTAACAATCTAACTCCTAACATGAGTAATGAGTAAATGGAATGAGTAGAAGTCCGATATAGTTTCGGCCACGCGTGAGAATAAGGAAACACAAGAGGTTGGATCTGAATCCTGGCTGTAATCTTTTCCATGGACCAATCCCCTTGAATGGGTAGCATCCTGGATTAGTGGGCCACCCTAAAGCCCGGTGGTGGGATGTAGTAATCCCTGCCCGGAGGTCATACCGACTTAACAGGAAGTAAAGTATGTAAGAAGTAAGTATCGTATGTGTGTTGGTCTTGACTGTTGTAAGTCATTGACCTTGAGTAAATGAGTATTGAACACCCGATTAACCCGGGTGTGTAAAGAAGCTAACAAGCCTTCTGTATGAATTGGAGAAGTGTATCTCCGTATTGCGTATTGAGTATGTAACGAGTATGTATTGTGTATGTGTATTCTGGAGGATGGTAAGTAAGTATTGGTTGACTTGTATTGTCTTCCAAGCATGTATTGTACTGTACGTATGTATGTGTACCTTGTGTAGTATTGTAGTACCGTGAATGAAAGCATGTATGTATGTATGTATGTATGTATGTATGTATGAAAGTATGTATGCATGTATGTAATGCAAAATGAATTGCATGTATTCGACCAAATGGTCGGCGTACCCTCGCTAGTACGCGGGGTATGCGGTTATCATATTCAGCGAAAGCTGACCCCCTCGGGGGAACGTTTTTAGTGTGCAGGTACCGAAACGGATGTGGTCAAGGTGAGAGACCGGTGACTACACTTGGATAGTTAGAAGTGGAATGTAGAGGTGTACTAAATGGCACACCCTTGTACTTAAGAAGTAAGTAGTAGTGAGGAATGGGTAGATGTAGACTCTTAATGAGTACACAAGAACTTGGGAGAAGCATTGTATTTGTATAAGGAATTTAGTAAACTCGGTTATGTACATTGTATTGTATGGTATTGTAAAGGAGCAAAGTATTGAATGGAACATGGTAGCATTTATTAGTAAATGGAGTATGTATTGTAGATGTGTAGTACTCGGGATTCCGGTCCATCAGACCGATGCTGTATGTAGAAGTAGTAGCCTTGTTAGTCACGTGGGTGACTAACGACATTGTATCACCCACTGTATTTAAGTATGTACCCGCTGCGTGAATCTGGAAGCATGAGGAGATTGGACAGTAATGACCGTATTAATGGTAGGGGTGTTACACAAACACACATACAAACACACAAAACTTGAGGCTCTACCCCCCTTAATAGGGGTTACGCCCCCGTACCCCACAAGTGCTCACAGACGCTACTCGAAAAGCGTTGGATACTTGGCTCTCATTGAATCCTCTAATTCCCAAGTGGCCTCTTCGACCTCGTGGTTTGACTAAAGAATCTTGACCATGCGGACGGTCTTGTTCCTAGTCTCCCGTGTCTTCGTATCTAGAATACAGAGTGAAGTATCTTCGTAACTAAGAGATGGGTCTAGTTCCAAGTGATCTGGCTGTAACACATGCGAGGGGTGAGGGATGTATTTCTTCAGCTGCGATACGTGGAATACATCATGCACTCTCCCGAGCTCAGCAGGTAAGTCTAACCTGTAAGCTAACGGGCCCACTCACTACGTAATACGATACTGATCAACATACTTCGGGCTTAACTTGCCCTTCTGTCCAAAAAGAAAGATGCCCTTCATAGGTGACACTCTAAGGAAGACTCGGTCGTCGACTGCGAACTCGAGATCTCTCCGTCTGACGTCTCCATATGACTTTTGTCTATCGTGGGCGGCCTTCATATTTCTACGGATCTGTACGACATCCTCTTTCACCTGCTCTAAGTACTCGGGTCCAAGGAATGTGTTCTCGCTAGCCTCGTCCCAACAGAGAAGTGTCCTACATGGTCTACCATATAAGGCCTAGAATGGTGGCATCTGAATCGACGCGTGGTAGCTGTTGTTGTAGGCAAACTCTATCAGATGCAACCGATCAATCCAACTCTCCTGGAAATCTAGGGCGCATGCTCGGAGCATGTCCTCCAATGTCTGGATGGTCCTCTCGCTCTAACCATCCGTTGCGGGTGAAAGGCGATACTTAGCTTCATCTTGGTACCCAAAGCCTCCTGAACTTGTCCCCAAAACAGTGATAGGAATCGAGGGTCTCTATCTGACACTATTTTTTTGGCACGCCATGGTGTCTTATGATTTTTCACTGGAAAAGATCCGCTAGTTTGGGAACTTTCCAAGTGTCTTTCATCGGCATAAACTTAGCCACTTTTGTCAATCTGTCGACTATCACCCAAATGGTATTTGCACCTCCCTTAGTCGGTGGAAGGCCGACAACAAAATCTATGGATAGATCTTCAAACTTCCAGTACGGAATTGGCATGGGCTGCACCAAACCTCCTGGTCTCCTGTGCTCGAACTTGACTTTCTGACAAGTCAAGCAGCGGGTAACAAACTCTGTTACATCCATTTTCATACCACTCCACCAAAAGTGAGTCTTCATATCTTTGTACATCTTCGATGATCCCGGGTAGATAGACAAGGAAGAACTATGAGCTTCACTAAGTATCTTCTCTTTCAACTCTGGGCTGGACTATGGGATGTACAATCTGCCATTCAATTTGATAAGTCCATCATCACTGAGTCTGAAATCATATTTCTGCCTCTCGAATATGCCGTCAACTAACTGCTGCCTGATGGTCTGTATGTACTGGTCGCTCTCCTGAGCACAACGTACTTCTTCGACTAGGCTACTGTTTGCTGACATGGCATGTAAGGAGTGAGCTCTCCGGCTCAGGGCATCGGCTACTATGTTTGCCTTCCCCTCCTTGTACTTGAGGTCGATGTCGTAGTCTTTCAAGAACTCGACCCATCGCCTCTGCCTCATGTTCAGATCTTTCTGGGTGAATAGATACTGAAGGCTTTTGTGATCAGAGTATATCGTCACTGTCACACCATACAAGTAAAGTCTCCATATCTTCAAAGCAAAAACCACTGCTCCTAACTCCAAGTCATGTGTCGGGTAGTTTTCCTCATGTTTCTTCAGCTGTCGGGAGGCGTAGGCTATGACCTTCCCATGCTGCATGAGTACACACCCTAGCCCCGTACCTGAGGCATCACAGTACACTTCGAACCCGTCGGTCCCTTTAGGAATGGTGAGTACGGGAGCCGATGTCAGAAGGTCCTTCACTGTTTGAAAGGAACGCTCGCAATCTACAGTCCACACAAACTGAGCGTCCTTTTTCATCATTAGTCATAGGCTTGGCTACTTTGGAGAAGTCTTTCACAAAACACCTGTAGTATCCAGCCAACCCCAAGAAACTGTGGATATCGGTCACTGTCTTCGTTCTTGGCCAGCTCTTGACTGCCTCTATCTTCGCAGGGTCGACAGATATGCTACTTGCTGAAATGATGTGCCCAAGAATGCCACGCTATCTAGCCAAAACTCACACTTTGAGAGCTTGGCGTATAGCTGGTTCTCTCTCATAATTTGCAGAACTCCCTAAGGTATGCTTCGTGGTCTTCCTTAGTCTTAGAGTAGATTAAGATGTCATCGATGAATACTACTACTGATGAGTCAAGCTGCTCTCTGAACAGACGGTTCATGAGATCCATGAATACTGCAGGTGCGTTTGACAATCCAAATGGCATCACGGTAAACTCGTAGTGACTGTAGCGTGTTCTGAATGATGTCTTCTCTATGTCTCTCTCATCAATGCGAATCTGATGGTACCTACGCCAATCTCGCAATTGGAGAACACTGCTGCGCCTCTGAGCTGATCAAACAAGCCGTCGATCTGTGGAAGAGGGTATTTGTTTTTGACTGAAATGACATTTGACTCTCTGTAGTCGATGCAGAGTCTCATACTCCCATCTTTTTTCTTGACAAACAACACTGGCTGTAACGCCCCTATTTAACATAAATGCAGCGAAAAAAAAATACTAAGGCGATTACAGATCATCTGGTTCCAAACACCCGGCACCAAACCTCACCAATTACAACGATAATTATCAGATGCTATGTTCCGAACTCGAGAAAAACCTAATAAGAGCAAGATATAAAAACTCTCCACAATTCCTAATTCCCATCCCAATCACTCATACTCTTCGTGGCCACCTGCATAACAATTTGTACCTGCAAGTTGAAACCAAGCAGCCCACCCCGGGAGGGGTGAATCAATTCCCTGGAATGGGACTGGTACAACTCTCCAAATAAATGTTTAAAAACTAACTCTTAATAAGCAATAACTTGAAGTCAAATGCTTAAAACAAAACAGAAGAATAAGACACATCCAATCACCAAGTCAAAGGTACAAGTCAAGGATAGAGATAAATAACATGAAGGTAAAGTTAGTCATTAAAAAGAAACCACACCATAAGTTAGTGAACATCCATTGTTTGTGTTAGATTCAGTTCCAATTGGGAGTAAAAGACCCAATAGTCACAAGGACTAGGAATGGAAGAAGAGATCCAAGAACCATAGCTCCAATAGTGGAATAAAACCAATTGGGAAGATGGGCCCCCACCGCCGTCAGTTTGTCACAAGACGAGGTAAACAGACCTCCGCTGTCAGTTGTCCATATGGACGAGGTATAACAGACCTCCGCTGCCACCGACCCGTTCGTCATCGTGCAAGTGTGCACCACTTAATAGAAAGAATCCATACTCAATACCAAGATTGGACATTTTCCCATATTCCCACTAGATATTAACTGCACAGTGCAATACCAAAACACTCATCCTACAGAGTGCGAGGCGTAAACCCTCAGTAGTTAATATCCAATGAGACAACCAAATAACAGGTAACCAATGATCATGTGAAGTTGTACATCCAAGGCTCAGTTAGTCACATCAAGCTGAGTTAGTCACACAACATTTCCTTTTGAAATTCATTTCAGCTCAGTTAGCGTTCACCAAAACATTCCATAAATTCTGTTTAGCAAAGTATCTGAGTACGAGAAATCGTACCTGGTATGTGTAGAAGTGTAACCAAACTTGAAATGCGAACTACTTCCACTAATTACCTATAATTAAGGTATTCCAAGCATTGATTAGTTAAGGAACATAATGCTACACATCTTTCATTCTTACTATCTAGATGTTTTGGTGTACAATCACTCTCTTCTAAGATCTGGCTAGATTTCGTATTAAAATCTCTAATGTACATTTTAACTTATTCCATTGACCTACTCCTGAATATAGGTTTAGCTTAATTAAACTCTTTAGTTACACTTGCTAACTTACTTAATACTATTTAAGGTTTAGGAATTGCATTTTCCCCTAATAGTCCACTTAGATGTCACATTCTCATTTAATATTTACTTGTCACGTATAGAGTTAGGTTTATCCAATTTTCCCCTCTATATGTTTCCCATAAGGTCTGTTACTTCTTTTATTTACTTCTAATGTATTTATATATACACATATTTTTCCTTAGGATTTATCTAAAACATTCTTTAAGAAATTCTTATTGTATTTAATTATCTTTAATAACCTTTACACTATCCACTTCCGTATATAATTTAAAAATAAATTATTCCTTAGCTTAATTTAGCAACTTACCCTCCACATTATCTAGTTGGATAAACATAGATTGACTAAATTCCTTGATTTAACATATTACTATTTATTTCTATATAATATTAGATATATATATATATATATATAGAACACCTCACTTAAAGCTTGTACTCAAATATTTCTTAACATTCTATATTAAATGTTAGTCTAGTATTATTTCATTCTCAACGTACAAAGTTTATTAATCATCATTACTTTAATTTTTGTAACATTCAAACCTTATATTATAATACCTTAGAAAAATTCAGAATTACAATGTTTAGACCTATTTCTTCTTGTCTAACAATCCCCAAATTTAATATATAGCAACTCTACATTTTAGACATATTTATAAAATTTTGTTTCATAAAAGATATCTTTTTAAATTATCCAAACATTCCAAAATTCACAAAACTTATACAAATTATAATTTACGTTTAAAAACTCAAAACCCATATTAATTTTACATCAAAATAAACTACATTTTATAAGGAATCTTGGTTAAAGGTTTGTCCCAATACATTAGGGAAGGTCATTAAATAAATCTAACCAAGTTGGACTTTATTCTGGAAAATATATTGAACTATTACAACTTAAACCCCACGTTCTAATCTCGGCCGTCCATTTCTTTAACCACAATCGGACGGCCTACATCTCGCGAGTTCATCAGAACCTCCCAAATCGCACCTGAAGTACTAATCCCTCAATATCTCACAATCTCAAAACGAAATTCGACGTTCTTGTTCCTAGGCTTCGAAATTAATTTCCGGTTCTAATGGTACCGATTTCCCTAATTATCATGCAGAATTGAAGATTTTCGAATCTGGGTTCGAAGTTTAGGGTTTATAGTTGGCTTTGATTTGAATTAGACAAATTCCCCATTGTAATCCGAATAGACAAATTGGCATGTGGGTTTGACCGGTAATGAAGTTACGATTGGCAAAAACAGAGCAAATTGATCAGAAACTCACTGGAATCGCATTAACGGAGAATCAAATCGGAAATTCTGGAACTTGTTTATTTTATGTGAAATTCAGTTAGGCAACTTCTCGAATCAACTCGCGCCAACTAAAGGGATTTGATTCACAAACCTATCACAATCCAAACTAGACATGTACTCTAGACGTTAGTGGAAGAATCATGAATTTGAGAACTAGGGAGAAAGCTACAGATCTCACAAGATCTGTGTTTACCTAGTCGGTTTGGAATAATGGGCAGAAATACCACTGTGATCGAGTAGGCAACTTTAGACAGCTTTATCTCCCAAACCAGTGCGAATCAGCCTTGGTCATTAACTGAAAGTTGTAGAGGGATTAGAGATTTCAATACAACGAGCTATAGAACATGGATCTTCGTCCACAGACGAAGAAGTTATGGCCGACTATTTACCTGATTAACTGGGTTTCTGGAAATCTGGTTACGGTTTCGCAGGGAGGCAACTTTGGATCAAGTTTCCGTCCATTGTAGAAGGAGTTAGATGATGTGTGAGTAATGGTTGGAAAGAGTAATGATAGGTATAACGAATGAAACAGCGGCATACCAAATGTGGAGTAGAGAAAAAGATATAGCGTCTAAGAATCGACCCTGACATGCCAAAACTGAAGGAAACTTAACCGATTTAAACTCTGTTCTGACTGGGCGCGACACGTGTCCCGACGCGCGGCTTGAGTCAGCTAGCCCTGGACACGTCAGCAACCTCCAAAATTTTGGCTCTAAACTTCATTTATCATAACTTTGGCTAGGATGATCCGTTTTTAACGTTCTTTTTATCAATCTTCTTGGTTTTCCATAACCTCTTTTATTGTATAGTTTTCATGGCCTATTTGACCATTCTAGAAAGTCATCCTTGCAAAGCTTTGAAGCTTTAAGGTTTCTATGATTTTATTTTGACTTTTAAGCCTTAAATCAATGTTAAAATTTTCTAAAATCTTTATATATCACTGGAGTGTCTTGAAATTTTCCGAAGATTTATTGATTATAATTCTCACTATTAAATTCAGATACCATTAAGAAATTAATTTAATAGTATTATTTAGGTTTACTACAAGAAATCCCCTAAATTAATTAAATTAATTTATGGGGTATTTCAGTCTACCCCCCTTAAAAGGAACTTCGTCCCGAAGTTTAACACCAACTAATAGCAACTCACACCACCTCAGGTGTGCTGCCAAGAATTACCAAGATGTTCATCCAATAACAATTCCAAATGTAATTCCATACCAATCCATACCAAATGTAATTCATACCATCACTCAATCCTTTATTTTCATCCTTTTCCATTTCCAAATTCCACTCAAGATTACTCAAGATTAAACCAAACCAAGATATTTCATTACTCAACATCAAACCAAACCAAGATATTTCATAGATAGAAATCAAGAATCACACCATGTATAAATCAAGTACATACATACACCTCTCCATCACTCTACTAATAAAACAAATAGGGTATAATCTGGATGAGGGTGGACGAAGGAAGATATGCACTCCCCTCCCCCTTAAAAGAGCTAAGGTACGCCCTCGTACCGCTACTAACGAAACCCATTGAAGGCAAGAATATAGGCAAATATCATGTGAATAGTGTGGTACTTCCTCTCATGGAGTCCTCATCTCCCAAGTAGCGTCCCAACCCCATGATTTAAGTAAGTAGTTCAATCCTAGAACAACATCAGTTATTAGGTTGAGTAAACAACTTATGGAATTTTAAGCACAACTAAATACTGAATATGCTAGACCAGGTATGTGTGTGGATCTATATAATTTAATGTCTAATACCAGTAATGTTGGTTATTTTAGGTTGGAGGTTGTTGTTGTTTCTTATTACCATTTAGCTACAGGTTGAAGGTGGTGTATATCTTGTATTATTGATTAAACATGTATGATTATTAAAATGTTAGTTTGATGAAATACAGTTTATAATATAACTAACTATATCTTTAAGAACTAATAATTTGTGTGTAACGAATTACCTTTCAGCCTAGGGTTAGGTGGGTGTATATCTATATGTTATTTAATAGTATGATAACGTCAAATTGTTTCGGGCTAAAGTTTATTGTGGTTTGTTAGTTACCATTCAAGATAGAGAATAACATACTACTCTTAGGTGTAATATAATTGACTATATATTCCTGATTGAATAGGATTATCAAGATATTAGTTAGTGACAGAATACACTGATTATATTATAACTATCTACTTGTTTAAGAAATAATAATTCATGTATAATACACTATTACTAACTTGTATTATGATACTCCATTTAAAAACTTCTCTTGCTTAATGTAATTCTCAAGGTAACTATGTATATTGCGTAATAAATTACTCCCCTTTTTTATCAATATTTAGGAAGTTTCAAGGATCACCCAACCTTGACATGGCCAGTGCCAAAGTGGAATGACCTCTCAACCCGATTTTGTGTCCAGTATCCCTTGATCTGGCCAGGACCAAGTTCAACCTTCCACCAGGATTACCAAATTCATTAAGCGTCAAATACCAAACTATTCAATTATTACTCTATTCCAATAGGTAATTATGAAAATTCCAAATAACCATTACTAAGTACCTACGTGATAGTAACTATTAACCATATACCAAGATATACTTGCATGAATCCCTAGTTACTTTTTCTTGGCATTTCGATAAGTTGTATTCTTAAAACATATAATTTAATCTGCCCATTTGATTTCTAACAATTTGGATCTCCAATTTTCACTTTCAACTGTTTATTCTGTAATCCAATTTCCAAATCCCATCATAAAATCCTAAAGATTAACCTTTACTTTCAATGAACATATTCCATCAACAATGAAATACCCCAAATCTAATTAACATTATAAAACCATTATTTAATGGAAAATAATCCAAATATTAACCATTTCATGTACACATGCAAATACATGCATGAAAACGTTACGTAAAAATAGACGCTTCACCATAAACGCTAAAACGCCTTAGAAACATGTGATTAAGCATGACCTTGTATGACCTTCTAAAACTCAAACCAAATGGTCATACCCTCATTACATGATTATACAAACATATTCTCTAGGCTATATTTAGTCAAAAACGCAAAACGCTCAGGAGTGCTCATGCACGCCCCTTAAAGCATGAAAAGCCCGGAGAGGTGCCGAGGCGGCACGAACTCCTATATAATTCATTCCTAGAGTTCCTAACATCATTAATAATCATTCTAAAGAGAACCCAAGAGCTAGTTTCTCAAAATTCAACAAAATCCTCGGGGAAATTCCTTAACGCTCCTTTTTGCCTCGGGAGTGTCCCGATAGCCCGGGAATTATGTCATGAGTTGATGTAACCCCATATAACTCAATGTAACACCTTAATATGTCATTATTTACTATAATAAATGTTTATAAACACTTGAAACTCATAAAGACAACTTATTTCCCAAAATATCTGAAATACCCCAAACCTTAGTATGTTGTTTAAACACCTAAATATGGTGTATGAAGACTAAAAAGAGTCTTAGAAACATTAGTAAACAAATTTAAACAAAAGAAAACACAAAATGTGCTTTAAAGTCTATAAGAGCCAAAATGTGCTCTAAGCTTGGGATAAGCTTGGTTAAGACCTAATGAACTTACCAAGACCTCATTTATATACTAATGAACATATTAAATCATTTAACAAAGAAAACCAAGCTTGAAAACAAGTTAAAACACAAAATGTGCTTTAAGGAGTCTTAAAGCACATTTTTGAAAAATTGTCTTGTAAATGAGTTTTGAATGGCTAAATGCCCATCATTACTCTTAAATATATATGTGTACTATATAATATCACATTTGGATGTCTATATTAATGGGAAATCAAAAATTTCACTTCAAAGTGCCTTGTTTTGGTGAATAGTGATTTTTATAAGCTAGTTTGTAACATATGTTGTATTAAGTAATTAAATTGACAAACAAAGACTAAAATACCCTCATTATATTATAGGGGGCCGGTTTTCTAAGTGTGGTGACTCACCACTCTTTAGTTGATATGATAAGTAAATAAAGAGAACTAATTAAAACCACTTTTTACTTTATTACTACAAATATCTTCTTAAAAGCAAATTCTATCTTCATTCTCATTTCTCTCCTTCATTTCCCACGGTTCCAAACACCATCTTCAACCTCTCTTCTTCATTCTCTCACGGTTTTCAATAGTACACACCACCATCTCCATCTTTGATCTCTTGTAAAATCTAGCTCACTTGTCCAAATCAAAAACAAACACCACCAATCTCTTCCTCTCATCAAGCTCTTCATTTCTATCTTCTCAAAACTTCAAGAGCCCCATTTCGGTGCCAAGGAGTTCCACCATTGAAGGAGCTTGAGCTTGTATTTTGACATATTATTACTCTCCTATGCTTCTAGGTAAGGAATCTCAAATAAAAACTACATTTCCTCCATGTTTTTGTTGTGACCGAAAATACCCATTGATGGAGCTCTTTGTGACCTTGTTCTGTCAGCTTCATTCCAACTCTTCATGGACTAGGTGGAGTCCTCTCTTGAATTATATTCAAACTCTCTTCAAAGATCAAGGTAAAACAACTACATTAATGTTTTTGAAACAATGTAAAATTAGGGTTTACAATGAGATGAAGCTTATAGCTTGAATACTCATTATCATGTTTGTATATTGTTTAGAACTTGACAAGGAATCAAATACCTTACCAGTTTTTATAAGGAAACAAGAAAGGAGTTGTTTGGAAAAGAGGTAAATCTACTAACCTAATGTTGTTTAATGCCTTAGGAGAAATGAGCTTATAATGCTTATTAAAACTACCTAAAGAGCAAATGGTGAATGACTTAGTAAAGTGTTCTCAAGAGACTAGTAAAAGGCATATGTGTGTTGAGTGTATTTGCAGGTCAAAGGCAAATATATTGTGGAAATTCAGTGTTTAAGAATTATGCACCTTAAGGGCCTAAGAGCCATGCATTTTAAGGGCCTAAGTGCCATGCAATTTAAATTATGCACTATATTGTGATGTAGTCCTTTATGAGTGAAGTTTGTGTATAATAAAGTGTTTGATGGATTGTTAGTATTCTTGTGTGTTTAATGGGGAGAACAATGTGCTTTGGTGTAACAAAATGCTAGGAGAACCTATGTCGGAATTTAGGAAATGTATAAGGAGTTCAAGATGTTTTAAAGGAATTTTGATGAACTAGGAAGTGTTCTAGAGTGTAACAAGGACTTAGGCATGATCTTGAGGTTTTAGTATGTACCAAAGTCATTTTGGACTTAGGTAAAGACTTAGGCAAACTTTGGTAAAATAAGGAGAAAGTGTGAACTTGAAAAAGGATTTCAAGAAATGACATAAGGAGTTAGTTGTGAGAAATAATGCTTAAAAGATGATGTTAAGATGAGGAGAAAGCATTTTGGGAAAGTAGCTATAATAGGTGAGAAACACCATTTAGAAACGTAGTGTAAAATGTTATAAGTGTTAAGGAATTCTACAAGGAAATAAGTAAAGGCTTAAAGAATTAGAAAATGAGTTTTATGTGTGTTTAAGGGTGTCTTAAGGTGTGTTTGAAGTGCCCAAATGAGGTTAGGGGGTGCTAGGTTATATGGGGTGAAGTTTGGAGTTGAATGTAAAAAGGAAAACAAAGGTCTGGGGCAGACCGAACTTGCGACCGAACTTGCAAGTTCGGTCGAGCCCAGTTTACCCTGCGAGATTCGGCGTCTGGAATGGACCGACCTTGGGGACCGGACTTGCAAGGTCGGTCGGGCTTGTATTTTGTGTACGGATTGAGTTACTGGAATCGACCGAACATGGGACCGGACTTGGCAAGTTCGGTCGGGCTAAATTTTCAAAGGGAAGAAACTCTCTGGAATGGACCGACCATGCGACCGAACTTGCAAGGTCGGTCGGAGTAGAAAATTTTGACGGGAATATGTTCTGGAATGGACCGACCTTGTACAAGGTCGGTCGGAAGGTCGGTCGGACCTAAACTTGTAAAAAAAAAAACAGAAAAGAATGTGACTTATGTAGTTAACCCTAGGGTGGATAATGAAGGTAACCTAGGGTAAGATAGACATTAAAATATGTCATACAATCATGTTAAATACTTAGTAAGTTTGAAGTTAATTAAATAATTAACCGACGTTACTAATGTGTTTAGGATTCTCTCAAGGTGGAAATCAATCGAGGCAAGGACCAAGGTATGGTTTTCTTGCAGTCTGTTGCCTACCGGTTTACACCGGCTTGTGTGTTGTTTGTTTTTCCTGTGTGTTTATGACTTTGTAAGATTAAACCATGTAAAGAGTTTACAGTTGTTAAATATTTTTATGTTGTTAAGTATGACTCTCTCTTCCCTTGTGTGTGTCTAACAAGACTCGACCTATTATTGTGAATTGTTTGTTGAGTTCAATGATGAACTACTAACAAGTACTAACGGGGGGAGTGAGGAGTCCGGTCTGTTCCGGCCACGCGTGTGAGTATGTGAGTCGATGTCATAACCGGTTCGATTCTCTCTGTATGTTATGGTTGTGTTTCCAATTTGGTTTCCAACCTTCCCTTTAGCTTAACCAAGGCTATTTTACTGACTCACGTCGGGCCACAGGGGCATACTATGTGTTATTTCGGTGTGCTTGGATCACTATATCCGAGGCACCTTGTGTTAAGTTAACCGTTCAATCTAACAGGACGGTAATGAGTTATGTAACGAGCTTAGCATGAGCATGGCAACATTCTCTAGGCTCTCAATGGGGACTAACTGTGTTGGTTCTCTTCCTAAAAGGAATTGTATGTGTGTGATGTGTGTGATGATGTGTATAATACCCATGTTATGTTATATATGTATAAGTTGTGTGTTTTAAAATAAATGCCATGTCATCATGACAAATAGTTTGCGCGCATCCCGGTAGCCGATGGGCTGCGCGTTAACCATACCAGCCAAGGGTTGCTGACCCCCTCGGGGGATCCATATTTCTTTTACTGCAGGATGAGGATCGAAGAAGCGGAGTGGCTCTAGATCCTAGGATGTAGTTTACTTTGAGTACTTTTGGATGTTGGCCCGGGATGCGCCTGTGCTCCCGTGGCGTGTTATATATTTGGTTATGACAGTTTACAGTGACCGTATACAGTGAAGGATTTATGTAAACACTCGGTATTTTGTTGATGTATATATGTGGTTGTTAGTTCTATGCTCGGGAGTCTGATCATCAGACCGGTACACTTGGATTTATTCAGCCTTGTTAACCACGTGGGTGGTTGACGGCGTTGTAGCACCATTCGTTTAGTTACTGTTTAGTTGTTTATATTTCGCTGCGATTTCAAGAAATGTGATGTGCGTAGTAGGGGTGTTACAAAAAGTGGTAACAGAGCGAAGTATCGCTCTGATGACTAGAATACCGAGCTTAGGGATATACCGAGTTAGGAAACCTAACTATAGTTACCTAAGTGAACAGTTATGGAAAGGTTAACCACTAACTAAGTGTGGAGATACCTTATTATCGGGAAGCGTTACAATCGTTGGACCGATAAGTGTGCAAGCATATTGCTAATGAATATTCATGTGAATTCAGATGGCAGGTAGACCGCGAGGTAGAGGCCGCGGAAGTGGTACTGGTAATATGGGTGACCAAGGCGAGAACCCTACGGCTCAGGTTATGGCTGAGGCAGTAGCAGCCGCCGTAGCCCAAATGGTACCCCAGCTTGTGGCTGCGATTCAGCAGGGGCAGACGCCCGGAGTTCAACTACACCACCACCGCCACCGCCACGAGAGACCAAATGGGTCAAGGCGTTGGCTGATTTGAGGCCACCCTCATTCAGTGGGGAGACCGATCCCCGTAAGCTCGAGGCGTACATCTCCGAAATGGAGACCGCCTTCGAAACCCTAGCAGTACCCGAGCAGGTCAAGGTTCGACTTGCTGCCTATTACTTGAAGGGCTCGGCACAGAGCTGGTGGAAGCTTGTGCGAGAGGGCAGAGTTGTCGACCCGACTTTTCTATGGAGGGAGTACACGGCTCTACTGCGAGCCAAGTACTACCCAATACATGTGCAAGAGGCCAAGCGCCTGGAGCTGGACAGTTTGAGGCAAGGGGATAAGATGACGGTAGATGAGTACTACTCAGCCTTCATCGGACTTATCCACCTGCTACCGATCTGGGTTACTCAGACCGGATCCTTGTGAACCGTTTCTACAACGGACTGAACTATCGCCTACGCTACGGCATGGGGCCTACTGGATATACCACTTTGCAGGTAATGGGACTACAGTATAATGTGAATAAGTGTGTACAATGTGTTAATGTGTTGTGAATTTACTTGGCGGGGCATAACTGACACCCTAAATATAGGAGTGCTATCATGCCGCTGCAATTGTGGAGATCACCGTCCGTCTGAGGGACGAGGAGAGTGCGCTCAAGCGCAAGGCTTTGAACGAGGGCCAAGGCACGCAAGGGCAGTGGGGAGGAAGAAGAAGAAGTCATACCCCCAGTCCCAGAAAGGACAGCAACAGGGTGGCAAGGGCCAGACCCAGACACCACTGCTGAGGAGCCTCTGCAGCTCACCTATGCGTATGCGGCCAAGCCCCTACGTTCTTACCCACCTAAGGGTAATTATCTAATTCTGTGTGATAAGTTGAAGTGTATGTTGATAAGTTGTGAGACAAGTATTGATTGTGTGTTATGATAGCAGCTAGCACGGGCTCTGGACCGGAGCGCCACTATTACTGCAAGTGGTGCAACGGCGACCACCCCGGCAAGGACTGCAAGGGTAACGATGTTCAGTGCCGATACTGTAAGAAGATGGGTCACCGCGATCATGAATGCTGGTAGAACCCAAACAGTAGGAACTACAGGCCCAAGGGGCAATGGAAGGGTAAGGCCACTGCGACCACCGATGGCCAGAAGACGGCGAACCAGCCACCCCCAGATCAGAGGTACACAAAGTCCCAGAAGGGGAAGGGGTCGGGGTCCAACAAGGCCACCCTGAATGTGGTGGACCGGTCTGAGGCGCCAAGGCCCTCTTCTAGACCAGGTACCGCCTAAACTGTTGAATGTAATATGTGTTTGCATACCGCATTCCATGCATGTGTGTGAGTGAGTTTAAGTAAACAACCATGTGAGTAAATAAATAAGTATAGTGTGAAAGTTACCTAATTAGAGTACTCTAAACTTAAAGGAACCTTCAATATATGTTATCCAATCCCACCCTCACCAAACCCTGAAGAAACCACCATCAACATCACCGACTTTCCATTGGAGCAAAGTCAGGTTATCCAGCAGGTATGATACTCTTAAATGGATACCTGACACCGGAAGCACAAATCCATATCATCAGACGATGCGACGAACTTGGAGCAAAACCAGGAGGGTTCTACACACCCGAATACCCGAACGGATCAAGGATGCAATTAAAGATGATGTGCATGGGTAAGGACTGGAACCCTTACACCAAGACATATCAAGAAATGCGAGCCGAAGACGGAGCAACAGTACCAAGTATACCAGAGGAGTTCCTTGCGGTCGTTAATCACGCCGTGGGAATTGCTCAACAAGTTGAAACAGATTCAATTCCAAGTGTGAAAGCAGATCTATGCATTGTGAACTTCTACCAGAAAGGTGGACGGTTAGTATACACCAAGACAAGGACGAGTCACCCGAGTCTCTAAGTAAGGGAGTACCCGTGGTGTCTTGGTCCATTGGTGATACCGTAGTGTTTGTGTATGGCGAGCAGAAGCGTGCTGACCTCGCAAAGAAGCTACTGTTGAAATCGGGAGATGTATTAATCATGGGTGGGCAATCAAGGATGCTATACCATGGCATCAGAAAGATCAAACTGAATACCGCACCGTCGGCAGTGATCAATGCCACACACATGAAACCCGGACGTTTGAATTTGACCTTCAGACAGTTTTAAGCCTTGTATAATATGTGATGTGATAAACCAGTGTGTATTAAGGATGTTGTAAGTGTTAATCATGGCGACAATATAAGCCAGTGAATGTTGTAAAAAGAGTGTGTTAATGAATAAAGTGGAGTTGTTTGAAGCATATAAACCGTGTTGTTACCCAGTACTTATTAGTTTGCCAATGAATTAGGCTGTGCACTCGAACGGGAGGTATACTGAGTGTCTGCAATGAGGCAGAAGCCGGCAAGAGCGGCACAATCCTCACCGGTACCTTTCCAGTGAATGGCATGGATGCATCGATCTTGTTCGACTCCGGAGCCTCACACACATTTATTTCGCTATCTTTTGCGAAGAGGCTGGGGTTAGATGGTGATGAGATGCCAGATTTCTTGGTCACTCTTCCATCGAAAGAGCGGATCAGGTGTACCCGCTACCACCGAGATGTCATTGTACGAATCAGAGATGAAGAGTTTCCGATCGACTTGATAGAGTTTGACGGACTTGGCTTTGATGTGATTGTCGGGATGAACTGGTTGGAGCGGTACAAGGGCAGAATCCTGTGTGCCGAGCATCGACTGCTTCTTCGGAGTCCATCTGGGGCTACTATATCTTACCGCCAGAGGCCCAGGGAGCCTTCGACTCAGATCATCACCGCCATGGCTATGTATCGTGAGTTACGACGAGGGAGTGATGTATACCTCTGCTATGTCCAGGACATAGAGAGAGACCCTGAGTTTAGCCCAGATGTGCCGGTAGTGTCGGAGTTTCCTGATGTATTTCCTAAGGAACTGCCGGGCATGCCGCCAGCACGAGAGGTTGAGTTTGAGATTGACTTAGTTCCGGGCACCGGACCCATTGCGCCGAAAGCACCTTATGTATGGCTCCAGCAGAGATGACAGAGCTCAAGGAGCAGCTGAGGAGACCTACTCGACAAAGCTTTGTATCCGCCTAGTGTGTCACACATGGGGAGCGCCGGTCCTCTTCGTGAAGAAGAAGGACGGTAGCCTCGCTGTGTATTGATTATCGGGAGCTGAATGCTGTTACGGTGAAGAACCGTTACCCTTTAACCACGCATCGACGATCTATTTGAGCAGCTGAGGGGAGCATCAGTATTCTCCAAGATAGACCTACGTTCCGGATACCATCAGATTGCCATCCGTGACAGTGATATCGAAAAGAAGCATTCAGGACTAGGTATGGGCACTATGAGTTCACAGTTATGCCGTTTGGCTTATCAAATGCACCAGCTAAGTTCATGGAATTAATGAACGCTTGTTCCAAGATCAGTTGGAAAGTCAGTGGTAGTCCTCATCGATGATATTCTAGGTGTACTCGAAATCGAGAGGTGAGCACGAAAGCCAACTGAGAAATGTGTACAAACGTTGAGGAAGAATCAGCTGTATGCTAAATTCTAAGTGTGAATTTTGGTTGAACCAAGTATCATTTCTTGGACATGTGATTTCTGAGGCCGGGATCGCTGTCGATCCGGCAAAGATAGATGCAGTGCGCACCTGGCCTAGGCCGAAGACAGTTACCGACATCAGGAGCTTCCTCGGTCTGGCAGGTTATTATAGGAGGTTTGTGAAGAACTTCTCCAGTGTCTCGAAGCCGATGACTTCCTTGATGAAAAAGGATGTACCATTCGAGTGGACAGTCGACTGTGAGAGTTCTTTCACGAGTCTCAAGGATGCTCTAACATCTGCACCGGTTCTGACGCTACAGACGGTCAGATGGGTTTGAGGTCTATTGCGACGCATCAGGCAGGGGTATGGATTGTGTGTTGATGCAACACGGGAAGGTCGTAGCTTACGCCTCCCGACAGCTGAAGAAGCATGAGGAGAACTACCCTACCCACGACTTAGAATTGGGGGCCATTGTCTTCGCACTGAAGATATGCGACATCACTTGTATGGGGTAAGTGTGACGATTTATTCTGACCACAAGAGTTTAAAGTACTTGTTCACAGAAGGAGTTGAACATGAGGCAATGAAGGTGGGTTGAATTTCTGAATGACTATGACATCAATCTACAAATAAGGAGGGTAGGCAAACGTGGTAGCTGACGCATTGAGTCGCGAGACACACTCTCTCCATTCGCTAGTCTCTCATACTGGCTTGGTTTGAAGAGGTGCGGAGTGCTCAGATGACGGATCAGTACATGATGGAGATTAGACAGAAGCTATTGATGGCACATTCGAGGGTCAGAAGTATGACTTCAGACTCCACGATGATGACCTGATTAGGCTTAATGGCGACTGTGTATACCCAGGAGTAGCGCTGAGTTGAAGGAGCGCATATTGAGTGAATCCCATTGTTCTACTACTTCGATCCACCCCGGAGCTTCAAAGATGTATAAAGGTATGAAAAGATATTTTGGTGGACTGGAATGAAAAAGGATGTGAATGACAATGTGTTGAGGTGTCTCACTTGTCAAGAAGTCAAGTTTGAGCACCGACGGCCTGGTGGTATGGTACAGCCAATGCCAGTGCCTGAGTGGAAG
The DNA here is from genome assembly GCA_023374045.1 of Limonium bicolor. Classification (NCBI taxonomy): domain Eukaryota; kingdom Viridiplantae; phylum Streptophyta; class Magnoliopsida; order Caryophyllales; family Plumbaginaceae; genus Limonium; species Limonium bicolor. The sequence goes on along the minus strand of CM041779.1, from coordinate 183,991,962 downwards.
TTCCATGACATATCTATGGACTTCGTAGTAGGGCTTCCGCCTGCAAGGGGAGGTCTGAATATGATTTGGGTTGTAGTTGACCGACTGACCAAGGTGGCCGATTCATTCCGATGAAGGACACCTGAAAGTGGCAAGAATGGCAGAACTCTTTGATAAAGAAATTGTAAGACATCATGGTGTACCAAAGACGATTGTATCTGACAGAGATACCAGATTCCTATCCAGATATTGGAAGTCTACACGAGAAGCATTGGGTACCGAATTGAAATTGAGTACAGCGTTTCACCCACAGACCGATGGTCAGAATGAGCGCACCATTCAGAAACTTGAGGATATGCTACGTGCATGTGCACTTGACTTTCAGACCAGCTGGATTGATAAGTTACATCTGATTGAGTTTAGCTACAACAACAGTTATCATGCTTCGATCAAGATGTCTCCCTTCCAGGCCTTGTACGGTAGACCATGCCGCACGCCATTATGCTGGGATGAGTCGAGTGAGACGGTCATTATAGGACCAGAGTATCTTGAGCAAGTTCAGGCAGAAGTTCGCTAGATCCGGGCTAACATGAAAACAGCTCAGGATAGACAGAAGTCGTACGCAGATGTGCGCAGACGTGACCTGGAGTTCACGTGGGCGATCAGGTATTTTTGAGAGTATCCCCCATGAAGGGAGTATTTCGTTTTGGCCAGAAAGGCAAGTTGAGCCCAAATATGTAGGGCCTTATGTTGTGACGGAGCGGATCGGCCCGGTAGCATATAGACTTGATTTACCCGCCGAGCTGGGCAAGGTGCATGATGTGTTTCATGGGTCCCAGTTGAAGAAGTATATATCTCATCCGTCTCATGTACTTCAGCCTGAGAGGCTAATTAGAGCCAACCATGAGATCAGTGGAGACTCTGGTACGGATTCTGGACACTAAGACTCGAGACACTCGCCATAAGTCCGTGAGACTGGTGAAGGTTCTTTGGTCTAACCAGGACGTTGAGGAGGCCACTTGGGAGCTGGAAGATAAGATGAAGGCGAAGTACCCGTCATTGTTTACTTCTTAGTGTTTGTATGTATAGGGTACGGGGCGTACCCCTATTTAAGGGGGGTAGAGCCGTTTCGGTTATGTGTATGACATGTATATGGATACATTGTCTGTGTTGTGTTGTTATGTTGTGATGTTACGGACCGTGAGTCGAATGATGTCGTGATGTTTGTTGTTTGGACCATGTGTCCGATGTGATGTAAAGATGTTGTTAATGTGATATGGAAGTGTTGTTGATATGTGTTCCCATGTTCTAATATTTAGGATATGTGGAGTATGAACTTTGGGGACAAAGTTCTTTTAAGGGGGGTAGATTGAAATACCCCAAACCTTAGTATGTTGTTTAAACACCTAAATATGGTGTATGAAGACTAAAAAGATCTTAGAAACATTAGTAAACAAATTTAAACAAAAGAAAACACAAAATGTGCTTTAAAGTCTATAAGAGCCAAAATGTGCTCTAAGCTTGGGATAAGCTTGGTTAAGACCTAATGAACTTACCAAGACCTCATTTATATACTAATGAACATATTAAATCATTTACCAAAGAAAACCAAGCTTGAAAACAAGTTAAAACACAAAATGTGCTTTAAGGAGTCTTAAAGCACATTTTTGAAAAATTGTCTTGTAAATGAGTTTTGAATGGCTAAATGTCCATCATTACTCTAAATATATATGTGTACTATATAATATCACATTTGGATGTCTATATTAATGGGAAATCAAAAATTTCACTTCTAAGTGCCTTGTTTTGGTGATAGTGATTTTTTATAAGCTAGTTTGTAACATATGTTGTATTAAGTAATTAAATTGACAAACAAAGACTAAAATACCCTCATTATATTATAGGGGCCGGTTTTCTAATTGTGGTGACTCACCACTCTTTAGTTGATATGATAAGTAAATAAAGAGAACTAATTAAAACCACCCTTTTTACTTTATTACTACACATATCTTCTTAAAAGCAAATTCTATCTTCATTCTCATTTCTCTCCTTCATTTCCCACGGTTCCAAACACCATCTTCAACCTCTCTTCTTCATTCTCTCACGGTTTGCAATAGTACACACCACCATCTCCATCTTTGATCTCTTGTAAAATCTAGCTCACTTGTCCAAATCAAAAAACAACACCACCAATCTCTTCCTCTCATCAAGCTCTTCATTTCTATCTTCTCAAAACTTCAAGAGCCCCATTTCAGTGCCAAGGAGTTCCACCATTGAAGGAGCTTGAGCTTGTATTTTGACATATTATTACTCTCCTTTGCTTCTAGGTAAGGAATCTCAAATAAAAACTACATTTCCTCCATGTTTTTGTTGTGGACCGAAAATACCCATTGATGGAGCTCTTTGTGTGACCTTTGTTCTAGCTTCATTCCAACTCTTCATGGACTAGGTGGAGTCCTCTCTTGAATTAATATTCAAACTCTCTTCAAAGATCAAGTAAAACAACTACATTAATGTTTTTGAAACAATGTAAAATTAGGTTTACAATGAGATGAAGCTTATAGCTTGAATACACATTATAATGTTTGTATATTGTTTAGAACTTGACAAGGAATCAAATACTTACCGTTTTTATAAGGAAACAAGAAAGGAGTTGTTTGGAAAAGAGGTAAATCTACTAACCTAATGTGTTTAATGCCTTAGGAGAAATGAGCTTATAATGCTTATTAAAACTACCTAAAGAGCAAATGGTGAATGACTTAGTAAAGTGTTCTCAAGAGACTAGTAAAAGGCATATGTGTGTTGAGTGTATTTGCAGGTCAAAGGCAAATATATTGTGGAAATTCAGTGTTTAAGAATTATGCACCTTAAGGGCCTAAGAGCCATGCATTTTAAGGGCCTAAGTGCCATGCAATTTAAATTATGCACTATATTGTGATGTAGTGCTTTATGAGTGAAGTTTGTGTATATAAAGTGTTGATGGATTGTTAGTATTCTTGTGTGTTTAATGGGGAGAACAATGTGCTTTGGTGTAACAAAATGCTAGGAGAACCTATGTCGGAATTTAGGAAATGTATAAGGAGTTCAAGATGTTTTAAAGGAATTTTGATGAACTAGGAAGTGTTCTAGAGTGTAACAAGGACTTAGGCATGATCTTGAGGTTTTAGTATGTACCAAAGTCATTTTGGACTTAGGTAAAGACTTAGGCAAACTTTGGTAAAATAAGGAGAAAGTGTGAACTTGAAAAAGGATTTCAAGAAATGACATAAGGAGTTAGGTGAGAAATAATGCTTAAAAGATGATGTTAAGATGAGGAGAAAGCATTTTGGGAAAGTAGCTATCATAGGTGAGAAACACCATTTAGAAACCTAGTGTAAAATGTTATAAGTGTTAAGAATTCTACAAGGAAATAAGTAAAGGCTTAAAGAATTAGAAAATGAGTTTTATGTGTGTTTAAGGGTGTCTTAAGGTGTGTTTGAAGTGCCCAAATGAGGTTAGGGGGTGCTAGGTTATATGGGGTGAAGTTTGGAGTTGAATGTAAAAAGGAAAACAAAGGTCTGGGGCAGACCGAACTTGCGACCGAACTTGCAAGTTCGGTCGAGCCCAGTTTACCCTGCGAGATTTGGCGTCTGGAATGGACCGACCTTGGGGACCGGACTTGCAAGGTCGGTCGGGCTTGTATTTTGTGTACGGATTGAGTTACTGGAATCGACCGAACATGGGACCGGACTTGGCAAGTTCGGTCGGGCTAAATTTTCAAAGGGAAGAAACTCTCTGGAATGGACCGACCTGCGACCGAACTTGCAAGGTCGGTCGGAGTAGAAAATTTTGACGGGAATATGTTCTGGAATGGACCGACCTTGTACAAGGTCGGTCGGGAAGGTCGGTCGGACCTAAACTTGTAAAAAAAAAACAGAAAAGAATGTGACTTATGTAGTTAACCCTAGGTGGATAATGAAGGAACCTAGGGTAAGATAGACATTAAAATATGTCATACAATCATGTTAAATACTTAGTAAGTTTGAAGTTAATTAAATAATTAACCGACGTTACTAATGTGTTTAGGATTCTCTCAAGGGGAAATCAATCGAGGCAAGGACCAAGGTATGGTTTTCTTGCAGTCTGTTGCCTACGGTTTACACCAGCTTGTGTGTTGTTTGTTTTTGTGTGTTTATGACTTTGTAAGATTAAACCATGTAAAGAGTTTACAGTTGTTAAATATTATTGTTGTTAAGTATGACTCTCTCTTCCCTTGTGTGTCTAACAAGACTCGACCTATTATTGTGAATTGTTTGTTGAGTTCAATGATGAACTACTAACAAGTACTAACGGGGGAGTGAGGAGTCCGGTCTGTTCCGGCCACGCGTGTGAGTATGGGAGTCGATGTCATAACCGGTTCGATTCTCTCTGTATGTTATGGTTGTGTTTCCAATTTGGTTTCCAACCTTCCCTTTAGCTTAACCAAGGCTATTTTACTGACTCACGTCGGGCCACAGGGGCATACTATGTGTTATTTCGGTGTGCTTGGATCACTATATCCGAGGCACCTTGTGTTAAGTTAACCGTTCAATCTAACAGGACGGTAACGAGTTATGTAACGAGCTTAGCATGAGCATGGCAACATTCTCTAGGCTCTCAATGGGGACTAACTGTGTTGGTTCTCTTCCTAAAAGGAATTGTATGTGTGTGATGTGTGTGATGATGTGTATAATACCCATGTTATGTTATATATGTATAAGTTGTGTGTTTTAAAATAAATGCCATGTCATCATGACAAATAGTTTGCGCGCATCCCGGTAGCCGATGGGCTGCGCGTTAACCATACCAGCCAAGGGTTGCTGACCCCCTCGGGGGATCCATATTTCTTTTACTGCAGGATGAGGATCGAAGAAGCGGAGTGGCTCTAGATCCTAGGATGTAGTTTACTTTGAGTACTTTTGGATGTTGGCCCGGGATGCGCCTGTGCTCCCGTGGCGTGTTATATATTGGTTATGACAGTTTACAGTGACCGTATACAGTGAAGGATTTATGTAAACACTCGGTATTTTGTTGATGTATATATGTGGTTGTTAGTTCTATGCTCGGGAGTCTGATCATCAGACCGGTACACTTGCATTTATTCAGCCTTGTTAACACGTGGGTGGTTGACGGCGTTGTAGCACCATTCGTTTAGTTACTGTTTAGTTGTTTATATTCCGCTGCGATTTCAAGTAATGTGATGTGCGTAGTAGGGGTGTTACAATATCCTTAGATCAAAAAACACACCTCGGGTGTCACTAAAACGCGTTTTACGCAATTGCCTTGTAGTTTTTGAATGCCACGAATTATGAATCTTAAATGGGGATGAATTGACCCTCTAAATCAATTAAAGGCAGTGTCAAACAAGGAGCTCTATAGGGGCCGATTTTCTACCTAAAAACTAGTATAAATTTACATTTATAACTTATAAAAGGCATAAAACATGGTGACTCACCTTCCATGTGCTATAATACTTAATGGCGAAAGAATATAGGTCTCATTTGACCTCCATGCTGTCGAAATCCTGCAAGAATACAAGGCCATGTTAGTTTGTCAAAAGCAAAAATAATTAAAGCAAAAAGTAGATCCAGATTATCCTTTTTGATTTCTTAAATTCAAGTGACCATCCCATGCTTGTCCATGGCTCCTAGCTGCCGATTGAGGGGCTCCAAATGACCCTCAAAATCGCCTACCTACAAGGGAATAAGAAGACAAGCTTTAACATTGAAAAATCAAAAGAATAAAACCTTACCTAACTTACCTTGTCATTTAGCATACATAATTTCTTCCACCTTGCATTGCCTTGTAACATGGCCGAATGGGTGCCTTAATTTAGGGACTTTGGAGCCTAATAAACTAAAGAAAAACAATAAACAAAGACATTACCTAACATGCCAATTATGGTCCAAAAATAAACAAAACAAAAATCAAGCAAACTTACTTAAGTCTACGGTTGCAATTTCATTTCCCACACTCCTTGCAACCGGTTGGGTAAGCTCCTCTCTTCTCCTTTCATCTTCTTCCTTTAAAGCTCTTAAGTCCATTAATGGAGATTTAACTTCTATCATCACCTTTAAGGTAATTTCCTAGCATTTCTTATCAAGCCTTGAAGCAAAACTCTTCCTAGCACACCTACAGGCATTCGGCATCAATTAATACTCCAAGGAGGTTGTCTAAATCAACATTAATCCAAGGAGCACCTCAAGGTTACCTTAAGGTATTTTTCATGCTTGAAAATCCTTAAAGCACATTTTTATGTGTAACCGAATTCTACTTCTTCTAAGGCTCTTTCTTCTTCATTTTCATGAAGGAAAGTTGTTCATCATCCATCTTAAGTGTGCCGAAATCATAAGGAGAAAAGCTTAAGGTAAATCCTTGAAAAACTACTTACAAATCTACTTAAGATCTAACTCCTTCACCTCTTGCATAAGAACCCAAAGTGGAGCATCAATTTCCTTTGGAGAAAGCTTGGGGATTCAAGAAGAGTTCAAGCACTTAACCATCCATTATTAAGAAGTAAGTTTACTAAGCCAATCTTTATGTTTTAAGCTTGGTTAAGCTTCTAAAAATTATACAAAAATTATGTACACCTTCTTAGGTATCTAAAACCGAAACCATATGGTAAAATATACCAAAAATATAATCTATAGCATATATAGAAAATATTACCTTAAGACACATTTTAATGTCATAAAAGTTACCTAGGTTACATCTTAGTTCATGCCGAATTATCAAGGACAAATAAGTTCTATTTTGAGCTAAGAATCAATATAAGACATTACAATAATTTTTACATGAGTTATATGACTCATATGAATTTATGTATAATGATTTTGGCATATAAATCTACTTTTATCTACTATATGGTGACTTATAAATTATGGCAGAATGGCCTTGTGAAGAATAGGTTTTAATGAGCTACTTATGTATATAAACTTATATTATAAAGTTTGGAGAGTTAAAAATATTTTATTAGTGCTTAAATGGCTAATTAATAAGTTATGTGGCTAAATTGCAAATTTTACAAAGTTTGGTGTATATATGATGAAAGCCGAGAGCTAAGGGTATCTTTGGAGTAATTATGGTATAATATAAGGTTAGGAATTAAGTTTATGAATTTTAGATAATTTAAACAAGTGTTAAAATAATAATTCATAAAGTTTTGGGCTATTATGTAATTTATAAAAGTTATTATGAAAGTTTGGAGTTTAATATGGGGCGAATCCATAATTAGGAGAATTTTAAGGTATACTTCCGAAATTTGGAGGAATTAAATATTTAAACTATAGCTTATAAGTTATTAAGTAACTATTATAAAGTTTTGGGGTGAAAATGTAAATAAAGGAAAGTTATATGCCAAAGCCGAATTGTTGAGGTTCGATTTGTAATTTAAGAATATATATATAATATATATATATATATATATATATATATATTCAGCAATTAAGGAGAATTAAAATTAAACTATATCTTATAAGACATTATGTAAAGGTTATAAGATTTTGAGGTTAAATTGTAATTAAGGAAAAGAATATGTTAAAGCCGAAAGTTTGAGGGCTAAGTTGTAATTTTCGAAAGTTATAATATTCCAAAAGTTATATACCCAAATATTAATGGTGGTTTTGTGATATAATTAAATAAGGAATAAAACTATATAATATAATGAGATTAGAATGTAAATGTTAAGTTTATGAATTAATGAGGTTGCTTTGTAAATAACCGAAATATAAGGGTAATAATTTAGATTTAAATAAATATAGGTCATATGTGGATATTTGGAGGAATTAGAAAAAGAATTTTGATTTAAGGAATTATGGAATTTAAACTATGGCTTATATAGTTATAAGGAATTTAAAGGTAACCAATAAATATTATTTATGGAAAAAGGGGAATAATAAGAACTATAAGAATATATGTCCATGTATGGCATATAAATATAGTTGAGAAATTATAAAGTTGTTTTGTCATCTAGACAATTAAAAACATGTAACATAAATAATACATGAATAAATAAATACAATATGTACATTAAAGGATTTATAAATAAATCAAGGAGGATAACAAAATAAGTTATACATTAAATCATAAGGTAATTAAAAGAAATTACCATACAATATAAGTTATTCATTAAGACTATATAAATTAGAACATATATAAGCACCTAAAATATCAATAAGATTAAGAGGTTAAAGAAACTATCTAAGTATGAAGAAATAAACCTCACATGAAATAACAAATACGAAATTGTTGAATAATCCGATAAAATTATTATAAAAGGGTAACATAAATTAACCCTCTCACTTAATCCTAATATAGGACAATACTTGACCAGACGTTGACCAAGATATATTCAACTACAATCTATAGTGAACGGTATGGGATTCTTGCAACCTGTTTGCTACCGGATTACACCGGCTTGTGTGTTATCTGTTGTTTGAAATAACGACCAAGATAATTAATGTACTCTTATGCACTGTTGTGTTAATTTATGTGCGTGTTGATGCTAACCATAACGTGTATGTCCCACGCATACAACACTACATTACCAGTGGATTAAATACCTGTGTTTTACTATACCGAGAACTTGTACTCAAGCTTCTCACTAACTTCACTTTATAACAGACGTCGTTATCCTAAACATGATAACTGACAATACACATTGTGTTCTTCATTAACGTCCTTGTGTGAAACCTAACAATTCTATACTACGAGAACAAAGAGCCCAGTTGGATCTGGCCATGCATGCTACAGGAGTTGTACCTGTCTCAGGTCGTCTCCTATTCAATTTACGTCGTGACGGGAGTTTTGTGTGCACATGTCACTCACCAGCTGCGTACCGGAACAGTTCAAGTTGGGAGGAAGACTCTATTTCTCTCGAGGGTTCGATACCCACCTCTTTTAAGTACAAGAGTTAACTATGTTATCTTCTGAGGGACTCATTACCCACCTTTCTCTTTAAACAAGGTCACTATACCTTAACTATATTGACATACTCTTATATACCTGTCAGTCCCACTGTGTGGACCTGACAACTATTAAAAGATTACAGATCATCTAACTCGACCTTCTGAAGTCTTGTTCTATGGGACTTTGTTTTCCTTGTATGGATACTTGTGATTATCATGTTATGCTTGTTTACAGCTTACAAAAATGAACTGCATGTATTCGACAAAGTAGTTGGTGTGGCCTAGTAGTTGATGGGCTGCACGTTTTCCATACCAGCATTGTTGCTGAGCCCCTTTGGGGGCACCCCCATTTTTCAGGTACCTGAAGTTGCAGATATTACCACACCGAGTGTAGGTGGGGTAGATCAAGCTATGGGGAGTTATCACTAGATATTTGTTTTTACTTACTTATTGTACCTTTGAGTTTGATTCCTAGTATCTCGGATTGTATTCGTATTCGGACCGTGACTTTTGAGATTTGTATTTGGAGTTAGCCTTGTTAGTCACAAGGGTTGTAACACCCTACTGTTAATACCGTCATTACCGTCCAATCTCCTTACACTTTCAGATTCACGCAGCGGATACTTACATACACACGGCGGGTGATACAATGCTGTAGTCACCCACATGACTAACAAGGCTACTCCTACTACATACAGCATCGGTCTGATAGACCGGAATATCCGAGTACTACACACTTACAGTACATACTCCAATTACCAAATCAAATACTAGAACTTCCCATTCATTACAATACTCCATTTCATACAATGCTCCATAAGTTCGATACATTACAATGCTATACACTGAGTTTACTAAGATCCTTATACAAATATAATACCTCTTCCAAATTCATATCCACAACTACCCATTCCTCACAAACTACTTACTTTCCAAGTACGGGGTGTGCCACCTAGCACACCTCTACATTCTACTGCTAATTATCCAAGTGTAGCCACCGGTCTCTTACCTTGACCATATCCGCATCGGGTACCTGCACACTAAAAACGTTCCCTCTAGGGGGTCAGCTTTCGCTGCGCATGATAACCGCATACCCCACGTACTAGTGAGGGTACGCCGACCACTTGGTCGAATGCATGAAGTTCATTTTCATTCAAACATACATGCATACGTGCTCTTATACACAGTACAATAATACTTACGCAAGCATACATACATACATACACTTCATTACATACAAGGAATACAATATAACCATCCAATACATACTTACCTTCTTCCGAATACACATACTCATTGCATACAAAAGGTACAGTTCTTGTTAGCTTCATTGGTCCACCGGGTTAATCGGGTGGAGATTACTCTTTTACTCATTACTCCATACATACGCATACATACTCATACTCATACATACTTACTTACTTACTCTTACTCATGTTAAGTCGTCGGGACCTCCGGCCCGGGGACTACTCCGTCCCACCACCGGGATTTACTGGACTCACCAATCCGGGATGCTACCCATTTAAGGGGTTTGGGCGCGGACTAGTTTAAGAGTCAGGAATCGGATCCAACCTCTTGTGTCTCCTCATCCTCACGCGTGGCCGAAGCTATATCGAACTTCTACTCATTCCAATTTATTCCTTACTTATGTTAGGAGTTAGGTAGTTAGGAATTAGTAGAAGTCATTCATTCAAGCCACATACACAAATACATTGTTCATATACACATCCATACAAATTCAATGCAATACATAAGTACAATACAAGATACAAATCCACTTCATCATCATTCTTTATATCCTGAATTATACAAACTATTGTTCAAGACAAATATCAGAAACAATGTAACCAAGCACAAGTAAGTGCAATATAGTCCGATTCATGCTTTTATCGTATTAGGTGATCAAATAAGCACACAATCGGGGTAACCAGATTAGGATACAGGGCATGAAGAAATCATACCTTTCACCGTTGACTTTGCACTCACCGACTCCCTTCGGTGTTCAACTATTTGAATCCTTCACATACATACAGTGGATGGTTAATACCATACTTTACCTTACTAATCACTTACTAACATTTCCTGTTTTATACTTATTAATTCATTGTGTTAAAATACTTATACTTGGATACCTACTTACAATTACTTTCTAAGCTTGTTTATGGCCTTATAACTTAAACATCATTATTAGTCCTACATCTTATAATATCATTACCCATCATTACCCATCCTACCTAAGCTTAGCAACCACATTCTGTAGGATTTCTGTGTTGTCCAGGTGGTGTCGGGTTTACAGACCCGGACCAACTCGTTGAACTACATACGGGTGAAATTATGCTTGGTCGGGTTTTCTTCCTAGTATGCAAAACCCGTACCTCATGGGTATATGCTCTTGGGGATTTTTTTGCATCATCCGGTTTGTGGCTACTTGCAAACCCGACTGTAATACCCAACCCGAAATCCAATAAACTGAACGGCGATCACTCCCAAATAAAATACAACTGCAGCGGAAATAAATACAACAACCGGGCGGTATTACAATGCCGTTGGCCACCCTTGTGACCAACAAGGCTAAGTCCAAATACAATCCTCAAATGTCACGGTCTGGAATACAGATACAACCCGAGATACTAGGAATCAAACTCAAAGTAAAATACTGAAATAAAATAATAACTAATAGTAGACTCCCAAAGCTTGGTCTACCCCACCTACACTCAGTGTAGTGAACTTCTCAATCTTCAGGTACCTGAAAAATGGGGGTGCCCCCAAAGGGGCTCAGCAAACAATGCTGGTATGGAAAACGTGCAGCCCATCGTCTACCGGGCCACACCAACTACTTTGTCGAATACATGCAGTTCATTTTTATAAAGCTGTAAACAAGCATAGTCTGATAATAACAAGTATCCATACAAGGACAATAATGTCACATAGAACAAGACACAGAAGGTCGAGTTAGCTGAACTGAAATTCTTTACTGATAGTCGGTCCACACAATGGGACTGACAGTTATAACTGAATATCTGAAATAGTGGAGGTATAGTGACCTCGTTATAAAGAAAGGTTGGGTATAAAAACCCCAGGAGATGACGTAGTCAAACCCTGAACTGAATGGCGTGGGAAATAAGAACCCACTAGAGGAATAAAGTCTTCCTCGAACTGAAGGGCATTTGAATCCCGGAAGGAATAAAGTCTTCCTCCCAACTGAATGTTCCGTCGCGACGTAGTAGGAGACGACCTGAGACAGGTACAACTCCCGTAGCATGCATGGCCAGATCCAACTGGGCTCCTCAATCTCGAAGTATATAATTGTTAAGTGTCATATAAAGACGTTAAACAGAACACAATGTGTATTGTCAATTATCACGTTTAGGATAATGACGTTGTTATAAAGTGAAGTTAGTGAGAGACTTGAGTACAAGTCCTCGGTATACTGAAACGCAGGTATTTAATCCACTGGTATAGTAGTGTTGTATGCGTGGGACATACACGTTGTAGTCAGCAACAATCACGCACATAAAATAATACCACAGTGTGCAAGAGTAAAACAACAGTTTACATTAATTATCTTGGTCGTTATTTCAAACAACAGATAGCACACAAGCCAGTGTAATCCGTTAGAAAACAGGTTGCAAGAATCCCATACCGTTCACCGTAGACTGTACTTGTAAATTCCCGGTCAACGTCTGGTCAAACAAAGTCCTAGAATAGGATTAACTGAGAGGGTTAATTTATGTTACCCTTATATAATGATTCTATTGGATCTTTTAACAAATCTCTTATTTGTTATTTCATGTGAGGGTTATTTCTTTTAATTACCTCATGATTTAATGTATAACTTATTTGTTATTCCTTTTTGATTTATTTATAAATCCTTTAATGTACATATATGTATTCATATATTGTACTATATTTGTTGTTTATTTTAATTGTCTAAGTGACATAACAACTTATATTTTCTTAACTATATTTAAATGTCTTACAATGACATAAAATTTTATAGTTTCCTATTATCCTTTTTAACCATAAATAATATTATTGGTTTCTTTTAATTCCTTAAAACTGCATAAGCCATAGTCTAATTCCATAATTCTTTAATCAAAATTCTTTCTTCTAATTCCTCAAAATATCCATATAGGACCTATATTTATTTAAATCTAAATTCTTACCCTTATATTTCGGTTATTTAAAACAACCACATAATTCATAAACTTTATATTTAAATTCTAATCTCATTATATTATAGAGTTTTAATTTCTTATTTGCTAAATTACAAAACCACCCCTAATATTTTGGTATATAGCTTTTAAATATTATAACTCTCAAAAATTACAACTTAGCCCTTAAATTTCGGCCAAATATATTTATTCCTATAATTACAATCTAACCACCAAATCTTATAACTTTTACATAATGACAGTAAACTATAGTTTTAATTTTAATTCTCCATAAATGCCGAATATATATATTAAATTCTTAAATTACCAAACTAACCCCAAAAAATTCGGCTTTGTCATTGAACTTTCCATTAATTACATTTCACCCCAAAAACTTAATAATAGATATTTAATAACTTATAAACTATAGTTTAAAGTATTTAATTCTTCTAAAATTCAAAGCGCACCTAATAATCTCCTTAATTATGAATTCGCCCCATTATATTCTAAACTTTCATAACAACTTTTATAAATTACATAATAGCCCAAAACTTTTATAAAAAGTTATTTTCAAGCTTGTTTAAATTATCTAAAATTCTTAAACTTAATTCCTAACCTTATATATTATAATTACACCAAACAGCCCCTTAGCTCACGGTTTTTATATAAGCACACTAAACTTTGTAAAAATTACATTTAATCCACATAACTTAATTAATTAGTCATTTAGACACTAATAGAATATTTTTAACTCACCAAACTTTATGATATAAATTTATATACCTAAGTAGCTCATTAAACTTATTTATCAAGTAGAACATTCGGCCATAATTTAAATGAGACCTTATGTTATATAAAAGTGGATTTATATGTCTAAGTAATTATAAATAAATTCATAGGAGTCATATAACTCATGTATAAATTATTGTAATGTCTTATATAAATTCTTAGCTCAAAATAAAGACTTTTGCCTTTGAATTTCGGCCTTAATTTATTTGTAACATAAATAAATTGTGACACAAAAATGTGTCTTAAGGTAAATATTTTCTATATATGTTATAGATATATTTTTGGCATATAAAACCATATAGTTTCGGTATTAATATACCTAAGAGGTGTACATATTTTTGTACAATTTTTAGAAGCTTAACAAAGCTTATAATATAAGGATTTACTTAGTAAACTTACTTCTTAAAAAGGTGGTTAAGTGCTTGAACTTCTTCTTGAATCTCCAAGCTTTCTCCAAGGTAAACTTGATGCTCTCTTCGGTTTTATGCAAGAGGTGAAGGAGTTTAGGAGTTAGATCTTGAACAAAGATCTTAAGTAGATTTGAAGTATTTTTACAAGACTTTACCTTAGACTTTTCTCCTTATAATTCGGCACTCCTAAGGTAGATGAAGAACAAGTTTCCTTCATCAAAATGAAGAAGAAAAGAGACTTAGAAGAGGTAGAACTTGGTTACACATAAAAATGTGTTTAAGGATTTTCAAGCTTTAAAACCTACCTTGAGATGCTCCTTGGTTTAATGTTGGTTTGGACAAACTCCTTGGAGAACTAAATGAAGCCGAACCACCTTGTTATGCTAGGAAGAGTTTTGCTTCAAGACTTGCCAAGAAATGCTAGGAATTTACCTTAAAGATGAAGATAGAAGTTAAATCTCCATTAATGGACTTAAGAGCTTCAAAGGAAGAAGATGAAGCTAGAAGAGAGAGGAGGGAGCTTACCTAAACCGTGATGAAGAGGGCAAGGAAGAAATGAGACTTAGCTCACGTAAATGCAATAGGCATTTGGAAATTGATTTTGTTTTGTCAAATTTTTAATGTCATTGACAATACTTTTTCTTAGTTTATTCATGGTGATTGGCTCAATAAATGTCTCCTTTCCAGCTTAAAAACCGGCCATGAGGTGTGACAAGCAAGAGTTGGAAAGACAATACTTTTGGCTAGAGACAAGGTAAGAAAAGGTGAGTATATTCCTTTGATTTTTCAATGGCAAATGACTTGTCTTCTTCTTCATGTAGGTGCACGAATTGGAGGCTGAATGGAGCTCAAAAACCGGCCATGAAGAGCCAAGGAAGAACAAGGAAGGTCACATGTGGAAGAAGGAATCAAATAAAGTAGATCTTAGATCTACTTTTTACTTTTTCCATTTGTTTTTGTTCTAGCTCACATGGCTTATTCCATGGCCTAATTTCGACAGCTTGCTGGTCAAATGAGACCTACATACTTAGACATTAAGTAATATAACACATGGGAAGGTGAGTCACCATGTTCTATGCTTTTTATAAACTTTTAATGCAATTTTTATACTAGTTTTTGCCCTTAAATCGGCCCCTATAGAGAGCCTTGTTGACTAGTCACACCAACTGATTTAGAAGGTCATTTTAACCCTTTTAAGATTACCAATTCGTGGCATGTCAAAAACTACAAGGTAATTGCGTAAAACGCATTTTCGTGACACCCGAAGGTGTGTTTTGTGCTCTAAGGAAATTTTGGGAAACCAATTGTTCTTATGAGTTCCAAGTGTTTGTAAACACTTATTATAGTAAATAAACATATACTAAGATGTTACATTGAGTTATATGGGGTTATATCAACCCGTGACATAATTTACGGGCCATCGGGACACTCCCGGGCCAAAAAGGAGCGCTAAGAAATCCTCCTTTGGTTTTTGCTGAATTTTGAGAAACCACTTCGTGGGTTCTCTTTAGAATGATAAATAATGATGTTAGGAACTCTAGGAATTAATTTTATAGGAGTTCGTGCCACCTCGGCACTCCTCCGGACTTTTCGTGCTTTAAGGAGCGGGTGTGAGCACTCCCGAGCATTTTGCGTATTTGACTGAATATAGCTTAGGGAATATATTTGTATATTCATATAATAATTGTATGACCATTTAGTTTGAATATTAGAGGGTCATACAAGGTCATGTTTGACCATATGCTTCTAAGGCGTTTTAGCGTTTATGGTGAAACGACTGTTTTTACGTAACGTTTTCATGCATGGGTTTGCATGCGTACGCGGAAATGATTTATATTTGGATTATATTCCAATAAATAATGATAAATAATATTATTTAGATTTGGGGTATTTCAATCTACCCCCCTTAAAAAAAGGACTTCGCCCGAAGTCTCATATCTAAAGTATAAGGTTGTGGGGGAATCAAGTTCCACTAAGTATCCACAACTCAATCTAATTTTTAGGGATCAAGTCCCAAGTCTCTATTCCCTAAGTTCATAGTGTATATCAAGTACAACAGGAATACTTGGAATGTCATAACATATACTTGCAGTGTGTAAAGCAAGGTAGTGAACACAATCACTTTTCATTTCAAATGGTGCAACGTAGTGCATATAATATTTCCATTGTAGTGTAATGAAGTACACACAATCGCAAGTAGAAGTACAAGGTACATTTAAACACAGTGTTACACAAGAACACATACAAGACAAGGTGTCACTGAAATGCACAAAAGTGCAACAACTGAAATGCAAAAGTGCAACAACTGAAATGCACAAAAGTGCAAAACTGAAATGCACAAAAGTGCAACAACTGAAATGCACAAAAGCAACAAATGCAATGCACAAAGGTGCAACAAAGTGCACACTAAACTCAAAAATGAAAAAGGCTCTACCCCCCAAAAAGAAGGGTACGCCCCCGTACCCTAGACTAAAGTGCCTAGTCGGTAAATAATGAGGGAAACTTCGCTCGCATATCAGCTTCGAGTTCCCATGTGGCCTCTTCCACATCGTGGTTCGACCAAAGAACCTTCACGAGGCTCACAGACTTGTTTCGAGTCTCTCGTGTCTTTCTATCTAAGATTCTTTGCGGTGTTTCCACATACCGCATTGTTGGTTCTAAAGAGAGTGTCTCTGGTTGTAGAACATGAGAAGGATGAGGCATGTATTTCTTAAGCTGAGACACGTGAAAAACATTGTGTACTTTGCCCAACTCGGCTGGCAAAATCAAGTCGATATGCCACTATAGCCCACCCGCTCTATGATAGCGTAGGGTCCTACAAATTTCGGGCTTAGCTTGCCCTTCTGACCAAATCTGAATACACCCTTCATGGGTGAAACTCGTAGAAATACCTGGTCGCCAACTGCGAACTCAAGGTCTCGTCGCCTCTCATCAGCATATGATTTCTGTCTGTCCTGTGCTGCTTTCATATTGTTTCTGATCTGCTGAACTTCTGCCTGGACTTGCTCCAAGTACTCAGGCCCAATGATGACGGTCTCACTAGACTCGTCCCAGCACAAAGGTGTGCGGCATGGTCTGCCATATAAAGCCTGAAAAGGTGACATCTGTATAGAGGCGTGATAGCTGTTATTGTAAGCAAACTCGATGAGATGTAATCTATCTATCCAGCTGCCCTGAAAATCCAAGGCACATGCTCGTAGCATGTCCTCTAAGGTCTGAATAGTTCTCTCTGACTGACCATCTGTCTGAGGATGAAATGCTGTGCTAAGCTTCAATTCAGTGCCAAGTGCCTCGCGAGTAGCTCGCCAGTATCGTGAGAGAAATCTAGTATCTCGATCTGAAACAATAGTCTTTGGAACTCCATGATGTCTGATAATCTCTTCTCAAATAGCTCTGCTAACTTAGGCACTTTCCAAGTGTCTTTCATCGGAATAAACCTAGCAACCTTAGTCAATCGATCAACAACGACCCAAATCATATTAAGTCCTCCTCTCGTAGGTGGTAGTCCCACCACGAAGTCCATAGAGATATCATAAAACTTCCACTCTGGAACTGGCATAGACTGTACCATACCTCCTGGTCGTCTATGTTCGAATTTCACTTTCTGACAAGTGAGACATCGAATCACATACTCTGTCACGTCGCCCTTCATACCACTCCACCAGAAATACCTCTTCAGATCTTTGTACATCTTAGAAGCTCCTGGATGGACAGATGTGGTAGAAGTGTGGGACTCTCGAAGAATATGCTCCTTATATCTGTGCTGTCTCTGGGAATACACAATCTTCCCTTCAATCTGATGAGTCCATCATCATGTAACTGGAACTCATACTTTCCACCCTCAAATGTACCGTCAGTCAACTTCTGACTGATCTCCATCATTCGCTGATCACTCTGCTGTGCTCTGCGTATGTCATCCATAAGACTCGAGCTAGCCACAATGGCATTAAGAGAATATGCTCGTCGACTCAATGCGTCTGCTACAACATTAGCTTTCCCTTCCTTGTACTGCAAATCAATGTCATAATCCTTAAGAAATTCAACCCATCTTCTTTGTCTCATGTTTAACTCCTTCTGGGTGAATACATATTTCAAACTCTTATGATCCGAATATACGGTCATCTGGACACCATACAGGTAGTGGCGCCAGATCTTCAAGGCAAAAACAATAGCTCCAAGCTCCAAGTCATGTGTGGGATAGTTTTCCTCATGTTTCTTCAACTGTCGGGAAGCGTAGGCGACTACCTTCCCATTCTGCATGAGTACACACCCTAATCCCTTCCTGATGCATCACAATAAACTTCATAACCCTCTGTGCCTTCAGGGATAGTCAAAACTGGTGCTGATGTCAAAGCATTCTTCAGAAGCTCGAATGAGGTCTCACATTCAGTAGTCCATGTGAAAGGTGCGTCCTTCTTCATTAACTGGTCATAGGTTTGGCTATTTTGGAGAAGTCTCTGACAAACCTCCTGTAGTAACCTGCTAACCAAGGAAACTCCTGATATCAGTCACTGTCTTTGGCCTAGGCCAGGTGCGAACTGCTTCTATCTTTGCTGGATCCACTGCGATCCCAGCATCTGAAATGACATGTCCTAGAAAGAAACTCTGTCCAACCAAAACTCACATTTGGAGAACTTAGCATAAAGCTGGTTCTCCCTTAAGATCTGAAGTGTATGTCGAAGGTGACTCTCATGCTCTTCTTTAGACTTTGAGTAGATTAGGATGTCATCGATGAATACAACCACGGTCTTATCCAACTGCTCTCTGAATAATCTGTTCATCAAATCCATGAAGACTGCAGGTGCATTTGACAAGCCAAAAGGCATAACCGTAAACTCATAGTGGCCATACCGTGTTCTGAATGCTGTCTTTTCTATGTCTTGCTCCCTGATGGGTATCTGATGGTAGCCTGATCTCAAATCGATCTTCGAAAACACTTTTGCTCCTCTCAACTGATCAAATAAATCGTCAATACGTGGTAGTGGATATTTATTCTTCACCGATACTGCATTAAGCTCCCTGTAATCAATACACAAACGAAGGCTTCCATCCTTCTTCTTCACAAAAAGCACTGGTGCTCCCCAAGGAGATACGCTAGGTCGTATGTATCCCTTGTCTAATAAATCTTTCAACTGCTCTTTCAGCTCAGCCATCTCTGCTGGTGCCATACGGTACGGTGCCTTAGCTATAGGACCGGTACCTGGTAGTAATTCGATGGAGAACTCTACCTCTCTAGATGGCGGTAAGCCTGGAAGTTCCTTTGGAAAAATATCTGGAAAATCCGACACCACTGGCATAGCTGGATCAAAATCAGGGTCATGCTCTACATTCTGAACATAACATAGATATACCTCCTTCTGCTTCCTGACGTGTTGTACATGGACATAGCAGATATAACTTTTATCGATGGCGCTCTAGGGCTCTGACGGTAAGATACTGTCACTCCTGATGGGCTCTTAAGCAACAGTCTGCGCTCTGCACAAAGAATGCGGCCTCTGTGCCGCCCCAGCCAGTCCATCCCGGCTATAACATCGAATCCTAGACCTCTGAACTCAATAAGGTCAATAGGAAATTCTTCCTCCTTAATACTGATAGTGGCTCCTCTATAAAGACGAGTGCAACTGATCTTCTCCTTAGACGGGAGTGCCACCTTAAAATCAGGTAACTCTACTGCGTCTAGCCCCAACTTCCCCGCAAGCGTAGGCGAAACGAAAGTATGTGAGGCCCCGGAGTCGAACAGTACTAATGCATCCACTCCATTAACCGGAAAGGTACCAGTGAGAATCGAGCCGCCCTTGCTGGCCTCCTCCTCAGTAAGTATACTTAAGGCACCTTCCGTCTCCTTAGCACAACCTAATAACAGAATCTGAGTAAGTACTTTGATACATGATGGGGTCTAAAGACATTCACTTTCACAAACAATAATGCTTCATTGATGAGATGATCTCCTTTCTGAAGTCCAAAAACAAATTACAACACTAATACTTTCTAAAAGTCAAACTTAATCTTCCTGGTCTCATGTGAGTGGTGTTTATCACTGTCGAAGGTGCTGTGTTTAGCTTAACCCTCTTAATTCCATGGTATAGCAACCTTGACTTTCCACCCATTATTAAAACATCTCCTGAACTCAATATAATTTTCTTTGCAAGGTCCACACGCTTCTGCTCGCAATAAAGGAACTCTGCGTCATCTCCAATAGACAAAGATAATACTGGTATCCCCTGTTCAAGGGACCCTTTTGTTTCATCATTGTCCTGGTGTAGCCCTAAACGGCCTCCTTCTTCATAGAAGTTGATGATACATAGATCAGCCCTTAAGTTGGGAACTGGATCTTCTTCCATCTGCTGAGCGGTAGTAACTGCTTGTTCCACAATTTGTAAAAATTCTTCTGGAATCTTTGGCACTTGAGCTCCATCTCCATTTCTTGTATCCTGGTAATTCTTGGTATAAGGATTCCAATCCTTTCCCAAGCACATCATTTTCAGCTTCATTTTTGATCCTCCTGGAAATTCTGGAGTGTAGAACCCTCCTGGTCCTGCTCCCAATTCTTGACACCTTCTGATGATTGCAATTTGTGTCTCCGGTGTTAGGTATCCTTTGAGTAGTATCAATCCTGGTTGGATAACCTTACATTGTTCGTTCCCTGGTTCTTGTATTTTGATAATGTTTTCTTCCAGGGAGGGCGGTGAGGGGATAGGAAAGCATATCTTATAGCTTCCTACGTGGTTTAAATTTTACTAATGAGTCTTACTATTTCTCCTACTCAATTAGACAATCAAGGCATGCAAGCACTCATTCACATCATCCATTGCTCAATAATAGGTTCACGTGGTTTAGAATTACCTGGGTTAGTAGAGGGACCAGCCTCATCTGAGCGGTCCATGACATGTAGGGCGGGTCCCGATGCTGGGCCCTTGCCCTTATACCCTTGAGCCTGGTTGGTTGGTGGAGGGCGAGTATCGCTAGCTCCATTCTTAGGGCCGGTGTTTGGCTTTGCTCCCGGGCGGTAGTTCCTGCTCTCCGGGTTTCGGATGCACTCGAAGCACGATGCCGAGTACCGAGTATCTGACAGTAGCGGCACATGACCTTCTCCCCCTGGCAGTCCACACCGGGGTGATCCTTTCCGCACTGCTTACAGTTGAAACGGCGGACATACTTCTGGCCCGTGTTTGAGCCAGATCCAGAACCTAATAAAATCAAGGTAATTACGCATTCCAATGGTACTAAGGTAATCACAAAAGTTTCAAGTCTAACTGCTTGATTAAGGTGCCTACCCTTAGGTGGGTAAGTTTTCTGTGGAGCTGCCGCTCCGTAGGTTCCTGACTGAGGGTTCCCAGTAGTTTGGTTCCCCTTTCCTTGATAGGACCCCTGCCTTTCTGATAGGGTTTGTTCCTTCTGTAGGAGTTCCCTTGCTTGGCATCTTCGCCACCAGGTCCGTCCTTCCTCTTTTGGGAGCTCAAAGCATCCCTTCTCTTGCAAGTAATCTCCACAACGGAGGCAGCATGGTAACATTCCTGAAATCTTAAGGTATTAATCTCCAAATCTCCCATGATGGGGTATAGTATGTAATAAGATTTCCAACTGATTTATGTCTTTCCTGTTTTACCTGCAAACTGGTAGGGATGATTGGTCCCATCCCAAACTGAAGTCGAGGGCTCAGTCCCCCGTAGAACCGGTCGACCAAGACCTGGTCCGAGTATCCTATGCCGGGCAATAGTCGGAGTAGCGAAGTGAACTTCGCATAGTACTCATCCACTGACATCTTCCCCGTCTGCTCCAAGGCGTCAAACTCCCGAGTCTTCACCATCCTGGTGTGGGCCGGGTAGTATTTGCCCCTAAGTAGTGCAGTGTAATGTCCCCAAGTAAAGGCTGGGTCATCCAGGTGGTCGGCTTTCACCATGTTCCACCAATCTCTAGCTGCATCCTTCAGATAAAAGGCAGCAAGTCTTACTTTCTCCCTAGCTGGGACTGCAAGCGTCTCGAACGCTGTCTCCATCTCCATGATGTAGGTCTCTAAGTGAGCAGGGTCAGTCTGCCCCTTGAATGCAGTTGGCCTCAGATCAGCCAAGCTCTTCACCCAGTCTCTCTCCCTGGGTGGTGGTGGTGGAGGAGGTAGCTGCTGCTGCTGTGCAACCCCCGCCTGTGCAAAAGCCTGAGCAATTAAGGTAGCAATGTCTGCCAACCTGATGTTTGGCTCCTCATCAGCCTGTCCACGTCGTCCTCCTCTTCCTGACATCTGCAGGATGTTGAGGTATATTAGGCACTGTGGTCAAACTCGGTCTTGGATAGTAGTCTAAGTAAAACTAACTTAAACTCCTTTCAATACTATCTCTCAACCCTTAACCTAAAGTATTAGATATCCTAATCTCGGTGTATCCTTGTATCCAGAGCGTAACTACGCTCTGATACCATTTTTGTAATACCCCAACCCGAAATCCAATAAACTGAACGGCGATCACTCCCAAATAAAATACAACTGCAGCGGAAATAAATACAACAACGGGCGGTATTACAATGCCGTTGGCCACCCTTGTGACCAACAAGGCTAAGTCCAAATACAATCCTCAAATGTCACGGTCTGGAATACAGATACAACCCGAGATACTAGGAATCAAACTCAAAAGTACAATACTGAAATAAAACAAATAACTAATAGTAGACTCCCAAAGCTTGGTCTACCCCACCTACACTCAGTGTAGTGAACTTCTCAATCTTCAGGTACCTGAAAAATGGGGGTGCCCCCAAAGGGGCTCAGCAAACAATGCTGGTATGGAAAACGTGCAGCCCATCGTCTACCGGGCCACACCAACTACTTTGTCGAATACATGCAGTTCATTTTTATAAAGCTGTAAACAAGCATAGTCTGATAATAACAAGTATCCATACAAGGACAATAATGTCACATAGAACAAGACACAGAAGGTCGAGTTAGCTGAACTGAAATTCTTTACTGATAGTCGGTCCACACAATGGGACTGACAGTTATAACTGAATATCTGAAATAGTGGAGGTATAGTGACCTCGTTATAAAGAAAGGTTGGGTATAAAAACCCCAGGAGATGACGTAGTCAAACCCTGAACTGAATGGCGTGGGAAATAAGAACCCACTAGAGGAATAAAGTCTTCCTCGAACTGAAGGGCATTTGAATCCCGGAAGGAATAAAGTCTTCCTCCCAACTGAATGTTCCGTCGCGACGTAGTAGGAGACGACCTGAGACAGGTACAACTCCCGTAGCATGCATGGCCAGATCCAACTGGGCTCCTCAATCTCGAAGTATATAATTGTTAAGTGTCATATAAAGACGTTAAACAAGAACACAATGTGTATTGTCAATTATCACGTTTAGGATAATGACGTATGTTATAAAGTGAAGTTAGTGAGAGACTTGAGTACAAGTCCTCGGTATACTGAAACGCAGGTATTTAATCCACTGGTATAGTGTTTGTATGCGTGGGACATACACGTTGTAGTCAGCAACAATCACGCACATAAAATAATACCACAGTGTGCAAGAGTAAAACAACAGTTTACATTAATTATCTTGGTCGTTATTTCAAACAACAGATAGCACACAAGCCAGTGTAATCCGTTAGAAAACAGGTTGCAAGAATCCCATACCGTTCACCGTAGACTGTACTGTTTATTCCCGGTCAACGTCTGGTCAAACAAAGTCCTAGAACAGGATTAACTGAGAGGGTTAATTTATGTTACCCTTATATAATGATTCTATTGAATCTTTTAACAAATCTGTATTTGTTATTTCATGTGAGGTTTATTTCTTTTAATTACCTCATGATTTTATGTATAACTTATTTGTTATTCCTTTTGATTTATTTATAAATCCTTTAATGTACATAAATGTGTTTATTTATTCATGTACTATATTTGTTGTTTATTTAATTGTCTAGTTGACATAACAACTTATAATTTTCTTAACAATATTTAATGTCTTACAATGACATAAAATCTTATAGTTTTCATTATTCCTCCTTTAACCAAAAGTAATAATCATTGGTTACCCTTAAATTCCTTATAACTATAAGTCATAGTTTAACTTCATAACTCCTTTAATCAAAATTCTTTCTTTCTAATTCCTCAAAAATCCATGTAGGACCTATATTTATTTAATCTAAATTCTTACCCTTGTATTTCGGTTATTTACAAAACAACCACATAAAATCATAAACCTTATATTAAATTCTAATCTCATTATATTATAGAGTTTTAATTCTTATTTAGCTAAATTACAAAGCCACCCCTAATATTTTGGTATATAGCTTTTAAATATTATAACTCTCAAAAATTACAACTTAGCCCCTTAAATTTCGGCCAACATATATTTATTCCTTATAATTACAATCTAACCACCAAATCTTATAACTTTTACATAATGACATGTAAACTATAGTTTTAATTTTAATTCTCCATAAATGCCGAATATATATATATATTAAATTCTTAATTACCAAACTAACCCCAAAACAATTCGGCTTTGTCATTGAACTTTCCATTAATTACATTTTCACCCCAAAACTTATAATAGATATTAATAACTTATAAACTATAGTTTAAGTATTTAATTCTTCTAAAATTCAAAAGCGCACTAATAATTTCTTAATTATGAATTCGCCCCATTTATATTCTAAACTTTCATAACAACTTTTATAAATTACATAATAGCCCAAAACTTTATAAAAAGTTATTTTCAAGCTTGTTTAAATTATCTAAAATTCTTAAACTTAATTCCTAACCTTATATTATATTATAATTACACCAAACAGCCCCTTAGCTCACGGTTTTTATTAAGCACACTAAACTTTGTAAAAATTACATTTAATCCACATAACTTAATTAATTAGTCATTTAGACACTAATAGAATATTTTTAACTCACCAAACTTTATGATATAAATTATATACCTAAGTAGCTCATTAAAACTTATTTATCAAGTAGAACATTCGGCCATAATTTAAATGAGACCTTATGTTATATAAAAGTGGATTTATATGTCTAAGTAATTATAAATAAATTCATAGGAGTCATATAACTCATGTATAAATTATTGTAATGTCTTATATGAATTCTTAGCTCAAAATGGAGTACTTTTGCTCTTGAACTTTCGGCCTTAATTTATATGTAACATAAATAAACTTTGTGACACAAAAATGTGTCTTAAGGTAAATATTTTCCTATATGTTATAGGTTATATTTTTGGCATATAAAACCATATAGCTTCGGTATTATTAACCTAAGAGGTGTACATAATTTTTGTACAATTTTTAGGAGCTTAACAAAGCTTATAATATAAGGATTTACTTAGTAAACTTACTTCTTAACAAAGGTGGTTAAGTGCTTGAACTTCTTCTTGAATCTCCAAGCTTCCTCCTAGGTAAACTTGATGCTCCTCTTCGGTTTATGCAAGAGGTGAAGTTGTTTAGGAGTTAGATCTTGAATAAAGATCTTAAGTAGATTTGGAAGTAGTTTTATAAGACTTTACCTTAGACTTTGCTCCTTATAATTTCGGCACTCCTAAGGTAGGTGAAGAACAAGTTTCCCTTCATCAAAATGAAGAAGAAAAGAGACTTAGAAGAGGTAGAACTTGGTTACACATAAAAATGTGCTTTAAGGATTTTCAAGCTTTAAAACCTACCTTGAGATGCTCCTTGGTTTAATGTTGGTTTGGACAATCTCCTTGGAGAACTAATGAAGCCGAACACACCTTGTTATGCTAGGAAGAGTTTTGCTTCAAGACTTGCCAAGAAATGCAAGGAATTTACCTTAAAGATGAAGATAGAAGTTAAATCTCCATTAATGGACTTAAGAGCTTCAAAGGAAGAAGATGAAGCTAGAAGAGAGAGGAGAGAGCTTACCTAAACCGTGGATGAAGAGGGCAAGGAAGAAAGTGAGACTTAGCTCACGTAAATGCAATAGGCATTTGGAATTGATTTTGTTTTGTCAAATTTTTAATGTCATGTGACAATACTTTTTCTTAGTTTATTCATGGTTGATTGGCTCAATAAATGACCCCTTTTCCAGCTTGAAAACCGGCCATGTGGTGTGTGACAAGGCAAGAGAATGTGGAAGGAATAATGTGAACTAGAAGACAAGGAAATTTAGGTAAGGTATCTTCTTTTGATTTTTCTAAGTTTGTGTTGTCTTCTTCCTCATGTAGAGTCACGAATTCAAGGCTTGAATGGAGCTCAAAAACCGGCCATGAAGAGCCAAGGAAGAAGAACAAGGAAGGTCACATGTGGAAGAAGGAATCAAATAAAGTAGATCTTAGATCTACTTTTTACTTTTCCATTTGTTTTTGTTCTAGCTCACATGGCCTATTCCATGGCCTAATTTCGACAGCTTGCTGGTCAAATGAGACCTACATACTTAGACATTAAGTAATATAACACATGGGAAGGTGAGTCACCATGTTCTATGTTTTTATAAACTTTTAATGCAATTTTATACTAGTTTTTGCCCTTAAATCGGCCCCTATAGAGAGCCTTGTTGACTAGTCACACCAACTGATTTAGAAGGTCATTTTAACCCTTTTTAAGATTACCAATTCGTGGCATGTCAAAAACTACAAGGTAATTGCGTAAAACGCATTTTCGTGACACCGAAGGTGTGTTTTTGTGCTCTAAGGAAATTTTGGGAAACCAATTGTTCTTATGAGTTCCAAGTGTTTGTAAACACTTATTATAGTAAATAAACATATGCTAAGATGTTACATTGAGTTATATGGGGTTATATCAACCCGTGACATAATTTACGGGCCATCAGGACACTCCCGGGCCAAAAAGGAGCGCTAAGAAATCCTCCTTTGGTTTTTGCTGAATTTTGAGAAACCACTTCGTGGGTTCTCTTTATAATGGTTAATAATGATGTTAGGAACTCAAGGAATTAATTTTATAGGAGTTCGTGCCACCTCGGCACTCCTCCGGACTTTTCGTGCTTTAAGGAGCGGGTGTGAGCACTCCCGAGCATTTTGCGTATTTGACTGAATATAGCTTAGGGAATATATTTGTATATTCATATAATAATTGTATGACCATTTAGTTTGAATATTAGAGGGTCATACAAGGTCATGTTTGACCATATGCTTCTAAGGCGTTTTAGCGTTTATGGTGAAACGACTGTTTTTACGTAACGTTTTCATGCATGGGTTTGCATGCGTACGTGAAATGATTTATATTTGGATTATATTCCAATAAATAATGATTAATAATATTATTTAGATTTGGGGTATTTCAAATGTATTAGTATTACTTTCTTTCCATGTAATCTTTTAAGCCTTCCAAATTGAAATTATGTAACCTATTAGTAGCTGTACTCCTTTTCCTTATTAGGGTTTACCAAAGGGTTTTTACCTAATAAGGTTTTAACGAGGCAGTGAATCATATAATAAAATCCGCTTTGCTCTTTAATTTTTGCAAATTCAATACAAAAATTTAAGTCTTTGTTTCTTACACATTTAAGATTATAAACTTGAGGAATAACCTATCTAGGAGTAAAGTGGACGAAAAGAGCAACGTGTGCGATCAAACGGATCTAAAATCGGAGTTAAAACGAAGAAACTAGAGCCGATCGAATCTTTTCGGAACCGATCGGAACCGCCCCGGAACCGGTCGGAACCGATCGGAACCGGAACCGCTTTGGAACCGGTCGGAACCATTGATTTGAGCGAATCCAAAGTGAATACAGAGTCCGGAACCGGAACTGCCTGGAACCGGTTCCGAATCCGAATACTCATTTTCCGGAACCGGAACGGTGGAACCGGATTCATGGCCACCATTACTACCAACACATTAAATTCCTGCACATACCCAATCTACTTCCCTTGGCTTCCAAGCCTTTATTCATCATTTAATCAACACTAAACAACTCAATCTCTTCCTCATTATTCAATAACACTACCAATACTCAAACCATGTAAATTCCTCATACATAAGCATTAAAATTTTGTTTTCTCACTACATACAAAACTAGCTCAAAGGTGAGTTCTTTTACCTTGAACTTACTAGTTTTTTTTCATTTCTTCCTTTCTCCTTTCTTCTTCCTTCTTCCTTGTTTCTTATTCTTGTTCTTTGCTCACCAATTCGGTGATGCTACAACCATCCACACATACCACTATAGCTTAGCAAAACTAACCCTTAAACTAATCTAGAACTTAATACATGTTAGGGTTTTATAAGGGGGGTATTACCTTGTGTTCCTTAGGGAACTTTTGGACAGCAAAGGGGTAGTAGGTAAGGTTTACAGCTCCAAGATAGCCAACCAAAACCGGCTGGAAGGGAAAGAAAAGCAAGGCTCAACTTGTATTTTCGTTTTACAAATAAAAGATGGAAAAAGATGGATTTTTGAGACTATTTTTACCTTAGAACAATGTGGAGATGAAGGGGGTCACAATGGTGGTCTTCAAGCTCAAAATGAGCCCACACCCATGGAGATGAAGTGTGAGCCTTTCAACTTTTGAAAGGAGGAAAATGAAGCCCAATAGAAGAGGAGTGCAATGGTGTAATTTTTTATGAGATTTGGACAAGGTTTGAACCTTGAACAAGAGGAGAGAAGAGCTTGGTGAAGAGGGCTCTTCAAATCGCCATTACAAGGCTGGAGGAAGAAGAAGGAATCAGATGGGGGGAAAACGTGAGAGGAAAGAGTGTAGGAGAGAGACTTCTATTTTTTTTTCACTTTTGTACTTTCCACTTTATTCTTTTGTCTTTTAGTGAGTTAGGAAGTAATTAAAAGAGAGGGGGAGAGTGCAGCCGTCCCACACACACCAACAAATGGGTTTCTGATTTTTAATTGCAAATGGGGGAGATACTTGGTTTTATTACACTTAGCATCCCCACAACTTTTAGTTTTTACATTATTCACTCACCGGAACCCGTTTTCTGGAATTTTCTCGTTAATTAATTTTAATGGTTCTAGGCCTTCACTAATGTCTAAATATAGACATTTGATTGACTAAAATTATTACGGGTCCATTTAACCCGCATAAAGTCACGTTTTCCCGGTTTCCTTGAAAAACGCGCTTTAAGGTTCGTTTATGGTTTTAATCCATTTTATGGATCCGTTTTTCTTCAGAAATGGTTTCTACATACTATTTAGACATAAATTAGCCTTAGGAATCCATCTAGGATCCTAGTCAAGGTCACATAACTCCTATGGTTATGTAACACTCATTTTTACATCTTTCGCTTTTTAAGCGTTTCCCTTTTCTTTTGGTTTTATTTTCTTTACCAATATTCTTTAGGCACTATTAGGCCCTTAAATACCATATTAGACTGATTTAATCACCTTAATTATGTTCGGGGTACTTCAATCTACCCCCTTAAGGAACTTTGCTCTCAAAGTTGTTCAAGGTTGAAGGATTACTATCTCCACTCATCCAGACATGTCTAATGCCACAGATCATACATTCCTCCTCCTTACAAATTCCCAAATCCATTACACAAGTGATAAGCCGCAGACTTATCATATTTTATGTGCTAGATTTTGGATTATATTTATCTAAATAAGGTTAAATATATGTTATTTATGTTATTATATGTTAAAGTATATTATTTGTACAGACTCATGTTTTTGGGAGCTTTTTGTGCAAGGAATGATTTTCTAGGCAAAAGTTCAATTGATGCCGGACTTAAGGCCGGGTAAATCCTGCACGGCAATCGCATAACTTCGCATTAGGACGGAAAAGGAGCTTTGCCGGATGCGATGCCGGGTAAAATCTATCGGCATAAGTGTAAAGGCGCTTCGGTTGACCATACGACAGCACATGTGTTCCACATGATTTCCAACCGCTGCCAGGTATGATGCCGGGTATATCTTACCCGGCATATACACGTTTTCATGCGGAATTGGCGGTTTTGACCGTTAACAGTTGGGCACATTTCCCACATGTGCCGGCTATTGATGATCCGGCACGACGCCCGACAAGAGACATATTGAAGCCCTATAATAGGCCGAGAGTCTACATCATTTGACACACTTCAACATACCAAATCCACGCCATTCACTTCTGTATTTCCGCCTCACTCCATGTTGGTGTCCAAAGAAGTCTACGGATCCATCCACGCAAGAGAAGAAGAAGACTTGTCGGTTAAGGCTATGAACATCTTCTTCTCCCCCTTGTATTCTCTTCTTGTAGTTGTGTGGATGGTGATGTAGAATTCTTTGTTAGGTTTTGGTTAGGGAAGATTTCCTTGTAAAACTCTTATGAACATTTATGGAATTTTCAAGTTTCTTAACCCGAATTCTAATCTTCTTACAAGTAGAATGAGTTAGCTACTTATTCTCTTATCTCTAAGTCTTATTTAATGTTTACAAGACAAGAATAGATTAGGATTTTGGTAATCTTTAGTTTGTTGTTCCGAAAGAGGGGCATCTAGACCTAAGGTTTAGGGTTAATCTCTATTCCTTATTATTCTGTTTGTATTCGCGGCATTAGCTATGCACGTGCAAGTATGAATATTGAGTTCCTTTTGTCCAAACCGAATTTGGAAGTGTTATTTACGAAATGAACGGTGCCGGATGTAGTGCTGGATGGAAGATGTCCGGCACATTCAGGCCATGAATATGCCGGGTAGCGGAGGTCCGGCAGGAAACCCGGCACATTCATTTTGCGAGACTAAATTCTTTTTGAGACTTGCCACCCTTGATCATTGGTCATATGATACTCTTACACTGACATTCGCCCAAATCAAAGTTAGTTTATTTAGTTTTCTTAGTTTAGAATCAACCTTTACTTTTCCCCCTTGTTTTAGAATAGGCTTTTGCCCGGATTAGGACTAGTTTTCTATAAGTCCCTTGGGTTCGATACTCTCGGTCGTAATATATTTACACTATACTCCGACCGGGTTTTATTTGCTACCCGTAGTAGAGTTATAGGTTTAGTTCAGTATTTTTATTCTTTTTATGTATATAGTTTTTCCTACAAATTTCCTGTTAGCAAATTGGGGCCGTTGCCGGGGACTTGGAATTAGTCCAAGTCCTAAATTCGGTATAACACCCTATTCTTTATACTCTATTCTTTATTCTTTGATTCTTTGATTTAATTTTTCCATTTTGTTTTTCGGTTGAATATGCCGGGTTGGATACCGGGTAACCGGTGCGCGGCAGATTCAACAATTCTTATTTACTTATTTTTATTAGTTGTTTTAAATTGTTTTCCAGGTTGAGCATGCCGTGCATTATGCGGGTAGGTAGGACACGTCCCATATTGAGGTAGTCCTAAGCCGGATTGGATCTATCCGGCGCATAATCCGGCATTTAATCTCAACTTTTATTGTGCATTTTCTTTCTTCGAATCCTTGATTTACTTATAAATACTTTCCCTTTGCTCTTTATTGTTAACTTCCTTTTCTCTTTCTCGTCTTATCTATTTTTCTTTATAAGTTGAACGCGCGGGTAATATGCCGGGTTAATTCAATCCGGCATTAGTGGAGGAAGTCTACTGCCGGATACCAGGCGCCCGACAACATGACCGGCACGTTCAATTTTTTTCAAATTTATTTATTATCTTAAAGTGTTACGAATCTTCATAATATTTTTGTTGCACCTTTCATTATATATCTTCCCTCTAACACATCACACTCTTTGATCCGCTTATTTTTCTTTCGGATCAAATAGGCCGGGTCTAATGCCGGGTATGATACATCCAGCATTATTGGAGGAAGTCCAGCGTTGGATACGATAGACCCGACACTGAACCCGGCATACACAAAATTTTGTTTCTTCTGTTGTTTTTCGTAATTTTAATTATTTCACTATCTTATTATTTATTACTATGAAATATTATAACTTGGTGTTTTGCTCCTCATAAATATTTAAAAGGTGAATGCTTCTTCGGTCAACGAGTACTCCTGAAAATTTAGCCAACTTTGATCCATAGATCGAGAGAACCCTACTTCATACTTTAAGGCAACAACGAACCTACACAGAAGCAGTTCCTACACAAATGGTAGCACCAACCGTCCAAAATATAAACCGGCCTTCTAACCAAGGCCAGAAACCAGCAATCGACCTCCCCCACCTTGCACAAAACGAATACGATGAATGGCAAAAACTTAAGCCATATCATCAAATCCGATGCATCAAGGAATGGGTATGTTCGACGGTACGAATTCGGACGATGCCTTGCTCCATGTCACCAAATTTTTGCAACTTACAAACAGCCTAATCTCCACAAACAATGTCCTCCAATACGCTAGACTTTCCCTCTTTCCCCACAGTCTTACAGGGAACGCCAGCAAATGGTACCACAGTCTGACCCCCAGTACCATCACCACATGGGAGGACATGGCAACCAAGTTTTATGACAAATTCATGCCTCCAAGTCGCACCCTGGAGATGATCGCCGAGATATACAATTTTTGACAGCCCAGCTCAGAGAACATCTGTGAGACTTGGGACAGATTCAAAGGGTTGCTGCGCACATGTCCACACCACGGCCTCACCAAGGAACAACTATCTCAGTTTTTTACAAAGGATTGGTCAACCAATGCGAGATGATGATCTTATCCTCCCTTGGTGCAGACATATTGAAGAAACCTGGAGATCAATTCCTTAATGGAATTGAATCTCTTTGTGAGAGAGAGAAAATTTACCCTAATGCAATGGTGGAAGAAGATTTCTGATTGGAAGTTGAGAGCTACACAAATCTGGTCCTCGAAGGTCCGCCTCGGACTGGACTTTGGACGCGAGTTTCCGCCCTCGTAAGTGCTCGAAATGGGGGGAGATCTTGGTATGGAAATGCTTAGAATCGAAAGAGGAATGTTTTGTGAGCAAAATGCGGTGGAATGGAATGGAGTGATTTGGTCAAGAAGAAACGAGTGAGATATGGAGGAGAGAAGTTAAGGGTTTGAGAATGGAGTTTGCTGAAACAAAAATGGTGAATTTAGGGAGAAATCCCGATTTGAATTGGGTGAGTAAAGCCACTAATCGAAACGGCACCGTTTGGCGGTCAAACGGACGCGTCCGAGTCAACGTCCGGGGCCACGGATGGCGCGTCGGGGTCACGGACGCCCTCTTTTTTCTTTTTTTTTTCCGAAAATTAACTGGTTAATTTAAAAGAAAACTAAGCAAAAACAAAATACTCTCTTATTCATCTCGAAATTAAAAGAAGAACAATTTAAAGAGTTTAAGAGAACAGAAAATGCCTAGGATTAAATGTCTAAAATGCAAGCTTCCTCTTGACAACTCTTGGCCCGGCTACCCCCTCCTTTTTTCGTTTGAATGCGTTACCTCCTCCTTTCGACCGTATAGCCATTTCCGATAACTTGCTGAGAGCTCCAAGTCTTCAGGTGCCAGGGGCTTCACCACTTGAACTTCCCCTTCGAGTCGGTCCATCATGATCGCATGAAGAGCCTCATGATCGTATGCTTTCCTTGGCGCTTCATATAACGAACCCTTGGGTCGGCTCTGGGCTCGCCCAATTTGACGGCTGAAACGCCACGGGTGGATGACATGAAAGTTCTCAAAACCGGGTAACGAGATCCCTCCGTAATAACCTCCACACATTCGAACTCCTTCAATTTTCCAAGCTGAGACCGTCCATCGGACTTGATGTCCCTGCCGTATGGAGTTCAAAAAGGCCGGCCACCCATCAACCGGCTCCTCGGGGGTACGTTCTAGGAAGATGCTGAATCGTGAACATTTGGTTGTACTCGGGAATCAGCTTGAGCGCTCGAGAAGCCAAACTTGCAGAAGATGAATGCTTCCTTCGAAAAAGTAAGGGTTATCCCTGATTTGGGCCATGAATCCAGGCTCTGAATAATTTGTGCGACTATCAATGGTCCCAAGGTGAAACCAGCTTGAACCTGCGGAAGTAAAGGGAAAACTTTTGGTGTATGGCCATGTACGGGGTTCTGAAGAGGTAGATCGCTAGCAACGCAAGATCAAGAAAATTCCTCTTGTGCTCCAAGGAGATCTCAGAGGTAATGAAGTTTGAAAGAGTTTCCACTGGCAATCCCTCGGGCCCTACCATTCCTAGCAACTGGGTCGGACTTAGCCCAAGTAAATGGGAATGGGCCTCAACCGGTGAGGGAGTCAAGTTCGGTACTACTGGGCTAGCTAGGGTATTGGCCCCTAGCAGTGCGTCAAACTCCTCAGGCAGTAAAGTTAGCTCGTTATCTCCAAACTTGAAAAGATGCTCAACCGGATCCCAATGGTAATAGCCGCTCTCAGGAAATCTTCATGCAATCGCGTCTGGGATAAATATGCCAGAGTGTGGAGGATAGACAACTTATTGACCTTCTTTGACCAGTTGAAACACATCTTTCATAGTTCTGTCACAGGACTTGCTGAATTCGAAGCAGTGGGCCATGGACTCCATCTTCTGCTTTTATCAAGAAAAGAAAACACATATAGGGTATCAATCAGCACTCAACTTTGCTTATGGGCCAAAACAACTAGGACTTTGAACTGGGCTGGGCCAACTGTGGGATGGTTCCCTATCCGTTCTAAGTCTAGTCGTGGGTCAATCACAAGAGCAAACAAGGTTCCACACAAATTCAAAATGTCCTCACCCGACGACCTTGATTAATGGGTATGGATCAGTCCGGAGAGGTGCTCGGGGCGCGGGCCCAGGTCACCACAAAGGAATAGGGCTTGCACGCTATTCTCTTGGGCTTCCCCACTTTTTTCACATCACCTAAAGGTGTGCATCTACGGTCGGGTCTTTGACTGACCAAACAGTGGGCTAGGTAGGGTACTGCCAGGAAAATGCTTGGGGCTAAAGCCCAGGTATTTAGGGGGTGTGGTTAGACGACACCCTCCTCTTTTCCCCCACTTATTCACATCACCTAAAAGGTGTGAGTCCCTGACAGGGGACCCTCAAACGGGGACAGGGGTGAAATTGGTTGGTTTGCGTGGACCCTCGCTCTCATATGATGCAAAGGTGCAGGAATTAAAGCGCGTACAAAGGTAAACAAACAATGTAATAAAAGCCATAAATAAACATTTTCAAGTTAAGCCCTCTTTCTAAAATTAAAAAGTTAAAATTAAGAAATTGTCCCCAGCAGAGTCGCCAGTCTGTGAGCCTCGATTTTAAACCCTACCCTATGTTGATTAAGGCTGATTGGGATCTAACCGGGTTTTAGGTCCACTTATAACCTAAGATTAATAACTATGTCATATAACAATAATTATTAAACCTAAGCTAGCTCACTGGAACCTATTGTGAGTCGCCACCTAATTTTAACCTAGATCAAATTAGGAAAGGAGAGTTCGGGTTCGGGGGCTTGGTATTCGACTTATTTAAGGTTCAAATTACTTTCATTACCCTTCCTAGGTCATTTTTCCTTTACTTGGCTTATTTACGGCTTTCTACAAAGTTGCTTTTAACCTAGGTGCGCGCTTCTTTTTGTTTTTTATTTTTTGACGTTTTTTGACAGAAAGTTAAAGTGAAATTAAAAGCTACCTAAACTAGGGTTTCGGAGGCAGAATTAGGTCAAATTTTAATTACGTCCGTGGCCACGGACCTAATTCCGAGACACCACGGACCCCAGTTGAATTCAGTGATTTCGAAAACAGAACTAAAATAAAAACGCAAACTTGAAAAGTCCGGGGCCACGGACGTGGTGTCGTGGGCCCGGACATGTATTGACAGAAACCCTAAATTTGAAAAATTTGAAAAATATAAAATCCCGCCACTGTCCGTGGGTGTCCGTGGTCACGGACAACCCGTCCGTGGTCCCGGACAAAGAGTCCAAGGTCACGGACAGCCCACGGACAGTGGGTTTTTGATGGTTCCCGAGGTGTGTTTTGAGCTCAAATTTTATGGGTGGTGTAGCCTGAAAGATTTTAAAACACGTTAGTAACTGAAAGAACTCAATTTGACATCAAAATAAATACGAAACTTAGCAAACAAGTAACAAGGCAGTAGCTAAAACAATTAGCGATACAGAAGCGAAAAAGAGTTAGTTTAAGCCCAAATTTTGAGGAAGGACTGATTATATCGTGGGGAGTTAGGAAAGTGAAATTTCTACCTGTTTTACCTTCGGATTCCTGATGATTCTTCACACCGGGATTCGTCGAGTGCTTCGTTGATGGCAAACCCGAAAGGATTTCGAACCAAGCTTCTGGTTGTTGGTTGTTCTTGCTGTTCTTCACGTTTTTGAAGTGTTTTTGTGAGGTTTTGATGATTATTGGTGCTTTGGGGATTGGAAAACGTGTTTAGATGGTGATTTTGGGGGATTTTCGGTATGATTCGGGTGGCCGGGTGTTGAAAAACGTGTGAGAGAGAGAAGAGGTTGTGCTTTCTGTCTTCCTAGGGTTCTTGAGCATATGAGATTCCCATTTTATCAAAAAACCTATCCTTTATATAGACTTAAAGATAAAGAAAATCTAGTAAAAGTAAGATTTTTGATATTAAATTAAGTGACTTCCCAAAGAACTTGGCTGTGAAATTTTAACCACATGTCAAGGATGACAATTATGAATTTTCTGAAGTGGAATCGGATTTTTAAATGTTGGAATATTTTAAATTGAAATTCTCGTCAGATTTAGTCAGAAATTGCTAGAAAATTATTGGAAATTCGAAAAATCAAATTCCAACGCCATTATGCTTAGAATGTCATCTCTCTATCATGGGTTAAATATCAAAGCATTTCAAGCTGATTTGGGCATCTTTCGGAGGAGAGAGAAAGCTATAGTAGGTCTTAGGAGCCTTAAAAATTACGAAAACGCCCCTGACAATGACGAAACTGCTCCTCATGCCCTGGAATGCGCCGATCGAGCCGGAATCCCTCATTACTTGATTGAAACGTCCCCCACAACATCAAAACCTCGTAGACCCTAACAGGGGGGTTAAATTTGGGATATAACAGCATCATCATGGAGGATTTAGGAATCAAATGAATGTCTTGGGATATACTTGTGTATTTAGGACTTAGGCAAATATTGGTAAACAAGTAGGAGGGAAATAATGTGTGGAAGAAGGAGGCATAAAACTCTGAAGGAACTTTAAGTAGTTGCATAAAGGAATTTTTAGATGGTGAAGATGCTTGGGAGATGATGTTATAGTGGTGATGGAAAACATTTTGGCATAGTGGTTATAATAGGATGAAATAGCAAATTCCTAGCTTCCTAACCTCCTATCCTAGTCTCTAATCTGATCCTAATTTCTGCCGCTAGGCCTTTTTCGCTTTATCGAGTTACCTTACTACCGCGCGACTGGGCTTTGAAAGAGAGAAAGAATCGCGAAGACAATGCAACAGTGTATGGTTTCGAATGTGAGAACGTATCCTTTATTGTGGGGTTGACCCCTATTTATAGTGTTTACACTGTTAGATCGGGAGTTGCCAGCCTGTCCTTCTTTTAATTGCCAGGCTGGCATTTACATATAAGCGGGATATTTAATTACTCACCCGGCCGGATCACACTCCGATCCGGCGATATTTCCTTGTTCTAAGTCGTTCCTTCCAGGCACATGGAACCGGATGTCCTACTTTTCCTTATTCTCGCACTTTTCCCTCTTCATCAGTCCCACAAGTTCTACTTTTGACCTTTTTGAACGTAAAAAGTAGAACTTTTCAGCGTATGCCTTTGTTTGTTTTGACGTTGTAGCCTTTGGTTCTTCCGGCTGAGGCTTTTTGTTCTTCCGGCCATTGCCTTCCCTTAGTCCCACAAGTCTCTTTTTTCTTTTTTTTACCCTCTTTCTTTGTTCGTTTTTTTTTTAAAAAAAGAAAGAGAACTTTCTTTTTCGTATTATGCCCTGCCCGTGCTTGGCCCGTGCCTGCGCCTTTTCGATGTAGAGTTTGCAGAGTCGTTTTGTGTCAGAGCCCTGTTTCCAGGAAGGAGGTGCAGGGTCTTCTTTTAATTTCATTAACTGGGCGGGAACCGATTTTCTCCAAAGCTCTAGTCTCGAACCCTTTCAGATTTCTTCTCTCTTTGTTTGCCCAGACTCCGTCGCCTCTTCCCTTGCGTCCGGTTTTCAAATCTTTCCACTCTTTCGCTTCGTTCTTGCTCTCTGCTCTCTTGTTCTGATGGCGTCGTCTAGCTCGAAGAAAGAACAAGGCAGCCGCGAACTTTGTCCCTGCTAAAGAGGTGTTTCAGGGTACTTTTTCGCCCCAAGGGTTTCGCCCAACTTATCTGAAATCCACCGCACCCTTTTCTGCTAATCGGGAACCCTCTCCATCCTCCCTGGACACCTCCTCCCTTCTCTCCTGTTTAAAGGACGTCGAAGTCCCACAGGGTACTTGCATCTTCCTTCCTTCTACCGACTCACATCCCCACGATGATTTTGGGCTTGGATATGCCGTTTATGCGGACTTTTTCTCTCGTGGCCTGACCGTGCCCCCTCATCCATTCGTCCTGGGCTTCCTAATTCGGCGTTGTTGCGTGCTCGCCCATCTACATCCGAAGGCAATTTCTTACCTCCATGCCTATGTTCTCCTTTGTGAGGAGAACAAAATTCGGGTAGAAGCGACCGAGTTCGCCCAATTTACTCCACAAGGGACGATCCTGATAGCCTGACTATCAAGGCGAAGGCCGGCTTTTCTCTTTTTGATTATAAGAAAGCGTCTTCCGGGTGGAATTCCCGATGGTTTGTCATTGTCCCACCACCAGGCCGATTTTGGGAGTTCCTTACTGTCCCTCGATCCCGAAAGGCCAATTTAGCTGTCCTCCTTCCCCGGCGCAAGAAATGCCCATCTCAAAAATCCTGAAGATGATAAGCAAAAAACAGCCTACGGTCTCCGAATTTTTTACCCCGGCGCGCCTGGAATCATTGAAGAAATATCACAGTAAGTCTTATTTAGTTAGCCTTACCTAGATTTTACCTTTTACCGTTTTCTTACTTTCGCGTCGTTCGGCAGATTTCTTTTCTAGAGGAGATAAGGTGGGGCCCTTCAACAGCTGGAATTTTGTCGGCTTCAAGATGGGTGATGAGCAAGTTGATTACTATGCATCTGTTGATGCGGCTGTTGATGCGGCCACAAGGCTCCTCGGGAATGTCACCTCCTCCAAGAAGAGACAAAGGGGCGATAATGACAAAGACCATTCTGGCCAGAAGAAAAAGAAAACTACTGGGTCTCCAGTCCGATCAAGCGGTGATTTGCCAGGTACTTGGTACGTGAGTCCAGGGTCTGGGCGTCGCGTCTTTCTCCCTCTTACTCCTGATTCGGGCCAGGGGTCTGCCTCTCGTCCAGGGCAGGGATCTGGTCACCCAACCCCCATTTGTGAATTGTTTCCTGACTTGGCAGGGTATTTCTCTTCCGATCCGGCCCACGGTGCTGTCTTGGAAGATACTAACCTACGTATTGCTCTCTCTTATTTGAAGGAAATTTTTGCCTTCCTTTTTTGTTCATCCTATGCTGACCCTTTCTTTCTCAGGCTCTCAAAGCGTACCCATAACCGTTACTGACAACGAGGTCGCTTGCGGTCCGGCCCACCCTACTCCTGCTGTTCCGGCTTCCGATACTCAAAGACTTCGGAAGAAAACTGTATCAAAGCCGAAGGCTGTTTTAACGGAGGTTTCTGAGACTGAAAGGGATAGCGGTACTCTTGGCACCTCAGTCCCACATGACATCCCTGGAGTCAGTGAACCAGCACCCGAAGGGGTGAAAGAATACCGACCTGTGCCCGAGAACAGAGCTCCGAAGTAAACAGAGGGAAGACAGGCAAAGGGAGGACGTTGCTGCTTCCTCCTCCTCTCCACCTCCTCCTGCTCTGGGGGGGTTCACTGGTCCTTCCCAGAAGGAGGGGTGGTTTTACTATCTTGGGCAACCCTTGCGCAAGATCCCCTTTGATGCGGCTCGATACACCGAAGCCTGGAAGGAAGCGATAAGACTGTCTGAACATCCGGACGGGATCTTCGCCCCTCCATCCATTGTTACTGCCACCAAGGAAAAACTGAGGGCCGGGGTCGGAGCAGCCGATGCTATCATGCGTCATTCCATTCCCTCGGGGGATGTCTTCAACCTGATGTGGCAAAGCATTTTTCGAGTAAGTACCGTCCTCTTCCCATTCTCCATGTCTTTTGATATTCCTTGAGCCTTTTATGTTTTGTCTCTTTTAGGTCATGTCGATGGCTCAGAGCGCCGAAGTCCAGACTCGGACCTTCAATTTGACTCGTAAAAAAGGAGTGGCGGTCATCACGTCATGAGTGAGTTCGCCTTCGGAGCTGAATGTTGATCGAAGTTATCGAAGAAAAAACCTGCGGGAAGAAATGTTTGCTCTGAGAAATCAGAACCTCCACACAGAGAACATCCTGAAGCAGGTACACCGCAAGCCTTCCGGTGAAAAGGATGTTCTGATATCAAAGCATGCTTTGTCTGACTTGGAAGTTTTGTTGCGGCAGGTACAAGCTGCTCACAAAAGGGACGTGGATTCCCTTACTTCAGATAAGGCTTATTTTGCGGGTGTGAATGTTGCCCTTGAGGAAGAAATTAAATCCCTTGAGGCGGACAAAAAAGCTTTGGCCGGGCAGAATGAGGCTTTGGTGGAAGATAAAACCAAGCTTATTCAAGAGCTTACCGAATTGACCGAGGAGGAAAAGAATGCTCTGGATGAGCAAACCCGGACTGCTTTTGACCAAGAGAGGCAGTTCTTGATGGGGCGAAAACACGGCTCTTTCTGAGGGTAAAGCTGCTCTTGCGGCCGAGAAGGCCTCTCTGGAGGAAAAGTGAAAGCTTTAGAGGAGGCCATGGCCCTCCCTCAACCCGAAAGTGCTAAGGTCCCGGCCAAGGGTGAGTCTTATTGGTCCCTTTTCCGCCGTTTTTTAATCCTTATGCCTTATTCTTACCGATCCTGCTCTCCTTTTCCTTTTTTCTTTAAAAACAGATTCTGAGAATCTTTTAAAACATGTCGAGAAGCTCAGCGATCGTATTGACAAGCTGAATGAGGAACTTTCTGCCGCGGGTTCTGACCGTGATCTTTACCGAGCTCAGGTTTTGCAGCTTGAGGAGGACGTTGCTAAACATACAGCCTACGCCCGTCGGACCCAAGAGGAGCTGAAGAAAAGGAACCATCATTGCCCATCTAAAAAAGGCTTTCGGCTCTCAGAGCCGGAAGATTACTAATATTTGTCGCCAAGCCATCTCCAAGTACTTTCTGAAGAGGGGGAAGTGCTGGATGACGATCTGTACAATGAGCTGGAGTTTGACAATGTTGCCCGGAAGAGCAACTTTCTTGAAGATTTTGAGAAGTTTGGTCGTCTCCCTGGTGAGACAGTCTTTGGGCCTGGTCAAGCTTCTTTCCTTCCTCCCGATAGCGGCATGCGCCAGGAGGTTGCGGGCTTTCGTCAAGCTGTTGGAAAATCTAATTCTGCGGAGAGTGTGTCCAAAGAGTCCGCTGTAAAGAAGCCTGCTAAAGAATAGATACTTTTAGATAGTAATTTCTAAACGCAGGGATCTTGTATAGTTGTAATTTGGATTACTGTTTTTGTTAATGTTTTGGCGTTTTGTCCTCAACGCTTCCTTTGTAACTCTTAATTGTTTTAAGTAACTCTCCTACGAGTTAGCTTTATATACTTTTTCATTTGGCTTTATCCGGAGCGACCGGATTTCCAAATGCTTTGTAGGTCCCCCCCCCTTATTTATATGGAAGACCTTTATGCCTTCGCTCAAAGCTTTTTAAGTAAATTCCTAGTCTTTATAGGCACGCTAGCTGGGTGGTACATTTCAAGGGATAGCCTGTAGGCACGTTGGCCGGATGGTACATTTCAAGGCATGATAGCCTGTAGGCACGCTGGCCGGATGGTACATTTCAAGGCATGATAGCCTGTAGGCACGCTGGCCGGATGGTACATTTCAAGGCATGATAGCCTGTAGGCACGCTGGCCGGATGGTACATTTCAAGGCATGATAGCCGTAGGCACGCTGGCCGGATGGTACATTTCAAGGCATGATAGCCTGTAGGCACGCTGGCCGGATGGTACATTTCAAGGCATGATAGCCTGTAGGCACGCTGGCCGGATGGTACATTTCAAGGCATGATAGCCTGTAGGCACGCTGGCCGGATGGTACATTTCAAGGCATGATAGCCTGTAGGCACGCTGGCCGGATGGTACATTTCAAGGCATGATAGCCTGTAGGCACGTTGGCCGGATGGTACTTTAAAAACTTTGCTTCAAAGGAATACCTCATTTTATTGCTCTTTGTAAAAAATGTTTTTATACATAAAACTTTTTAAGGCATTCGGCATGCCAGGAGTGAGGCAGTTCGTATCCTTCACTATTTTTCAGACGATATGAAGCTTGCCCTGTTCGCCGTTGTACTATAAATGGTCCCTCCCATTGGGGCTCTAGCTTCTTTGGTTGCTTTACCTCCCGAAGGACCAGTTCACCCGGAGCGAAACCCCTTTCCCTTGTTCTCCTGTTAAAATATCTTTCCACTTTCGCTTTATCCCTTTCCATCCGGGCTTGGGCCATAGTCCTGGTTTCTTCAAGCAGGTCAAGGCTGTCTTTCACCCCTTCACTGTTGTTTTCTTCATCAAAGGATTCCCATCTAATCGACGGGACTATAACCTCAGCCGGAACAATTGCTTCCAGACCGTAGGTCAACCTGTATGGGGTTTCCCTGTTGGGCCTTTTTCGGTTGTCCTGTAGGACCAGAGAACCTGAGGTAGCAACTCCGCCCATTTCCCTTTTTTGCTGTCCAACTTCCTTTTTATAGCCTTGACAATTTGTCCATTCGCATTTTCTACCTGGCCGTTTGCTTGTGGATGGGCGACCGATGCGAATCTCAGGTCAATCTTCCATTCTTCACAGAATTCCCGGAAGCTTTTACAGTTGAACTGAGTTCCATTGTCTGTTATTATTATCTTTGGGACCCCGAATCTGCAGACTACATACTTCCAGATGAAATCTTGTGACTTTCTTGCGGTAATGGATACTGTTGGCATGGCTTCTACCCATTTGGTGAAGTAGTCAATGGCCACATAAATGAATTTATATCTTCCGGGAGATGCTTCCGGGAAAGGTCCAACGATATCCAATCCCCACATGGCAAACGGGATCGGGGATAATATGGCTTTCAGTGTGGATGGGGGGCTGTGTATTTTGTGGCCGTGTTCCTGACATTTTATGCACTTTCGTATGTATTCTTTTGAAGATTCCCTCATCCTTGGCCAATAGTATCCCAGCCTTAGGATCTTGTGAACTATTGCCCTTTCTCCTTGGTGGTTCCCACAGGTCCCCTCATGTAGCTCCTCCATGAGCCTTACTCCCTCTTCCATGGTAACACACTTAAGTGCTGGTCTCGCGAATGATCTTTTGTAGAGCTGTCCTTGCTCTAAAAAGAAAGATGCAG
Source organism: Limonium bicolor (assembly GCA_023374045.1). Lineage (NCBI taxonomy): Eukaryota > Viridiplantae > Streptophyta > Magnoliopsida > Caryophyllales > Plumbaginaceae > Limonium > Limonium bicolor. The sequence goes on along the minus strand of CM041779.1, from coordinate 183,948,459 downwards.
CCCTTCGCCTTGTTTTTGCCGCCTCTTTCTCATCTTGTGGCAAGCTTCCGCTTTGTATGTACTCAACAATGGGTGCCATCCAAGACTTGGCTATTGCGTCCGATTCAATGGTGCATACTCGGATCTCTTCCAGACTTGAGTTTGCCTTTATTTCCATCCAGACTTTACTGGGCATTCTTTCGGCCATACTGGCCAATTTAGCTAACGCATCGGCCTCTATGTTTTCTACTCGAGGAAGATGTCTTAATTCACATCTCTGAAAGTTTGCCTTCGTCTCTTGGACTTTGGCCAAGTATTTTCCAAGCTTCTCCTCCTTGACCTCGTAAATGTTATCGTTTTGTCGCGCCACTAGCATTGAATCTGAGTATATTTCCAATTCTGCATAACAAACAAAGAGGTAAGCCCACTCTCCCCCTTTAGGAGGTATTTAAAAAAAATTCCTAAAGACACAAATGAGAACCCCTGTCTTATTATTAGAAAGAACCTGTTGCCCCTAAGGCAGTGGCGACCTCCAATCCCTGTATGAGGGCTTCATATTCTGCTTCATTATTTGTTACCTCAAATTCCAGCCGGAACGCAAAGTTAAGAGTTCTTCCATCCGGCGTTTGGACCACTATTCCGGCCCCCGCTCCAGTCTTGCATCGAGCTCCGTCAACTAAGATAACGTACGGGTGGTTGGCTCTCTTTGTTTTTGGGCAAAGTTTGTTTCGGTTATAAAGTCCGCCAAGGCCTGTGCCTTTATGGCTGTTCGAGGAAGGAAGTGGATTTCGTACTGGGTGAGCTCGACAGTCCAACTGACCATTCGCCCGGATGCGTTTGGGTTGTTTGCTATCTGTTTTAGTGGCCAATTTGTTCTAACGAATACCCGGTGCGACTGAAAATAAGGTCGAAGCTTTCGAGATGCAACGACTAATGCAAACAATATTTTTTCGATGTTGGTGTAACGGCTTTCCGCTGGAGTTAGGATTTTTCCGGTGTAATATACTGGTATCTCTTTTTCTCCTCCTCCATTATTAACACAGCTGCTATCGCCCAATCTGTGGCAGAGAGGTAGAGATACAAGTCTTGACCAGGTGCCGGAACACCCAGCTTGGGCAATTCTTTGAGCATCTCCTTGATCCTTTCAAAGGCGTCTACACATTCTTGACTCCACTGGAATTCTTGTTTTTTCGTAGAGTACTAAAAAACGGTATTGACTTTTCTTGGAGTTTTGAACAGAATCTGGCTAAAGCTGTGAGCCTTTCGTTCAATGCTTGCACATCTTTAATGTTCTTTGGTGGCGATAAATCGAGGATTGCCTGGGTTTTTTCGGGATCTACCTCAATCCCTCTTTGCCCCACGATGAAGCCTAAGAACTTCCCCTTTGTAACTCAAATACACATTTTTCCGGATTCAGCTTGATCTGGAACCTGTCCAGGGTGTCAAAGGTTTCTTTCAGATCTTCCATGTGCTGCGCCCAGGAATTACTTCTTACCACGATATCATCGACATACGCTTCTACATTCCGGGCCAACTGTTGCCTGAACACTTTGTCTATCATTCTTTGGAAGGTTGCACCCGCATTTTTTAATCCAAAAGGCATCACCTTGTAGCAAAAGGTTCCGGCCGAGGTAATAAAAGACGTTTTTTCTGAATCCTCCTCATTCATTCTTATTTGATTATATCTGAAAACGCATCCAAAAAACTTAACACAGAACTTTGAGCCGTTGAAGCAACCAATCTATCTATTGATGGTAATGGATAAAGTCTTTAGGACATGCTTTATTCAGATCTGTGAAATCCACACACATTCTCCATTTGCCATTTGATTTTTTAACCATCACGACATTGGCCAGCCACTTGGGATAGGACACCTCTCTGATAAATCCGGCTTTAAGCAGTTTTTTCACCTCAGCACGTGCCGCAAGGTCTCTTTCCTCTCCTATTATTCTTCTCCTTTGCCGGATGGCTGGGTGCTTTGGATCCACTCGCAGGTCATGCTGGATAACGCTTGGGTCTACTCCTGGCATTTCGTCCGTACTCCAGGCGAAAGTTGTCCTTCTTTTTTCCAGGAATCTCATCAGGTGAGTTTGTTCTCCACTGCCGAACGCATTTCCTATTTTAAAAAATTTAGAAGGGTCAGTTTTAAGTGTACCTCTCTTGGTGGTTCCTTAGAGGTTCCACAGTCTTCTGTTCTTTGATCCGGCTCTGGCGGGAAAGGGAGCTTTCCCTTGTATTCCTTTTCCGACCCCACCGTTTTGACCATTTCTTCTTCCGGCATTCCCTCCATGATGCGGACTTCACACACTCGAGCCATCTTTTGACTCCCTTTTATGGTTACACCTTTCCAGCCCTGGTTAGATACTTCATCTTCAGGTGGTGAGTGCTGCATATTGCTTTGAAAGCATTAATCCCTGGTCGGCCAAGATACATATTGTACCCGGAAAGTCCTGGTACAATGAAGGCTGTGAGCTTTTCGGTTCTTCGGTCGTCTTCCAATCCTAATGTTATGGTGAAGTCTATGCGCCCTGAAGACTTGGTAGAAACGCCCCCAACAAAGCCTCCAAGAAACGCCGAATATGGTTAATCTTACTTTCTGGGATTTCCAACTTTTTAACTGCCTCGGCAGATATGACATTCGCTCCAGCCCCGCTATCTATCAGGATTCCTTCCATCATCCTGTCATTCACTTGTGCCCGAATGACCAGTGGATCATGTGAGGGTATAGCACCCCTTCTTCATCTTCGTCTGTAAAGAAAATCTGGGGAAGGTTTTTCTCGCTTGGCAATCTTCCTTTCCGGGTAGTCTTGATGTACCGCATGAATATGTCTTTTCCTTTCGTTTGGGGTCAACGTCCTACTCTGAAAAGAGACCTGAGAATTTGCTTAGAGAAAAAAGTTTATTAGACTTCTTATTTTATTTTCTTTTGGAAGAGACTTACCGGAAGGTTCCGGTAGATTTTTACAACATATGCCTTTTTTTTAAAAAAAAAAGAAGAGGAAAAGTCCAATTACACAGCTCTCGCCTTATTACCAAAATGAAATAGCAAATTCCTAGCTCCCTAACCTCCTATCCTAGTCTCTAATCTGATCCTAATTCTGCCGCTAGGCCTTTTTCGCTTTATCGAGTTACCTTACTACCGCGCGACTGGGCTTTGAAAGAGAGAAAGAATCGCGAAGACAATGCAATAGTGTATGGTTTCGAATGTGAGAACGTATCCTTTATTGTGTGGTTGAACCTCTATTTATAGTGTTTACACTGTTAGATCGGGAGTTGCCAGCCTGTCCTTCCTTTTAATTGCCAGGCTGGCATTTACATATAAGCGGGATATTTAATTACTCACCCGGCCAGATCACACTCCGATCCGGCGATATTTCCATGTTCTAAGCTGTTCCTTCCAGGCACATGGAACCGGATGTCCTACTTTTCCTTATTCTCGCACTTTTCCCTCTTCAGCTGGTTGATGCGCTACATCTTGGATGACGACTATGCGCAGGCAGGGGTTCCACCCGCTATGCATCGAGTTATATTTAACTTCATTGTCCGGGTGGTTGAGACCGATCACTCCGCCCTCTCCCATTCCCACACTCCTACAGTCCTTATTTGTTGACGCTGGGGGGGATGTGTCTGATGAGCAGCCTCAGTATCCTCGGTCTCCTCTCGATATGACAATGATGTGTTTCTTTCAGTGGGAGAAGATCGACGGCCAGTGGGTGAAGCATCGACGCGCTGCACGAGCACCCCGAGTTGCAGAGGACGCTGCTGAGGTTGCTAATAAGGCTGATGCCGTTGCAGATGAGGCTGCTGCTGGTGGTGGTGAGGCCCCAACTTCTCGATGCCTGCTAGTCCGGCCCCGGGCTATGACGAGTTGCTGCATTAGTTTAGAGACTGGAGGGGGACGGCCACAGCTTAATTTGACGGTTTTACGAGTCGTTTGGACGGGTATGGTGCGAGACTCTCAGCTTTAGAGACCCGTCAGACTGACTATGAGGCCAGGTGGGGTGCTCAGTTCGCTGAGTACGAGGCTCGTCAGGAGGCCCGATTCCGTGCTTATGATGAGCGCTTTGCGCAGTTGGAGTCCTGGCGCCTGCCCCGTCAGTAGCACTTGTGTTGGTTATGCTCTTTTCTTCATCCGTCTGCCTATCCTTTATTGTTCTTTTGGTTTCTCTGCAGATTCGGATATTTGAGATATTTTGATGTTTTTTTTAGATTGTTAGTTTGTTTTATCTGATTTTTATCGTTTCTCTCTAGGATGTAACTAATAACCCTAATATTTCTACACTTTTCTCTCCCTGGATACTGCACTATTACTCTGTTGTAGCACTGTGTTTTATATTCGTCCAGGTTTGCTATTATTTTGATAAGTTTCGTACACCGTACAAAGGAGACTCTACTCGATTCTTTCAAGAACTCCATCCGCTCGATTATATCAAAACTTAACTAGGGGAGTTTTGTTCTACCTTTTTCTCACTTTGTTTTAATTGTGGAAGCAATGAGGGCATTGCTTGATTTTAAGTGTGGGAAAGGAAGGTTACACTTGGTTTTGTATATTGAAAGCAATGAGGGCATTGCTTGATTTTAAGTGTGAGAAAGGGGGAGTTTACACCTGATTTTTTTGAGGATATCAATTTGTTTATCTTTCCTAGATTTTTGACATCATCTCTTTTTCTATCACTGATTTTTGCTTACCCTCAACAAATTTTTCGATTGAGACTTACTTGGTTATAATTGGTGGTAAGATGAGTCAGTAGGGAATACCGTACAAGTAGCATAGTTTCTGAAGTCGGATTTGGATATCAAGTCAAAGACACTTGGGTTATGCTGCTTGTATTGTAACACCCCGTCCTAAGCCAATCGCGGTTACCATAAACTTAACAACTGAAACATAAACATCGCAGCGGAAATAAACCAACACCAGGACCTTTCCACGGTCTGAACAACAAGAAATACCATTTCTTAAACATTTACAACCGATAATCCAAAATATATACACCAACCGAGTTATATGTATCTCCAAAACCACATAACATTTCTCAACTTTAAATGTCAACAGACGGGTGCACATGCGCAACCCGTACTCAAAATAAAGTCCCACCTAAGTCTACCCGCTCCTACTCTCATGGTGTGACTTCATGGGCCGCTTACCTGTAAGTGTAAAAACAGCCCCCAAAGGGGGTCAGCACGAATGCTGGTACGACCCTCTCGTGGCCCCCAAGCTAACGGGGCTACGACGACTAATTATCGATAGCATGGAAGTTGATTAGAATCACAATCATAATATGAAATGGAATAAATCATCAACCACAAACGAACATACATAGTTCACACACAAATGAACGTCTCAAGCGTTCCCTTAACAAGTGGGTTAGTAATAACCTTCCCCAGATCTAATTCCACTTATCCTCAGTTCACCTTAACTTACCTCAGTCTTATCCTTATCTTAATCTCAGTATACAAACCGTTCTTTAATTAGAATGGTTGTATTTTACCTCAATGTTTATTTATGTCAGGTCAAAAGCAACCCTAGCCAATGAGCTATCAACTCCATTGGTTGAATAAATAACTTATCTTAACCTTAGGATTTAGGTGATCCTACCGCACCATCTTATTGCCTCCTACCTTGGACGGAAAGTCCAGTGTAGCTGAGCCGACAACCGACCCTAGGCAACAAGTCCGAAGACAAGTCCTTAAGCGGAGGACGGATCTGATTCAGATACCGACCCCCTTTCCTTAGCATGCATGACCGGAGTCAGTCCCGAGTTCCTCACTCCCCCCTTAAGTTCCAGTTAGTGAAAATCTTACAAACCATGAGTTAGTTAAACCTTAACGGGTATTAACCAACAAATACCAATATATAACTCCTCTTCTTAACTCAATAAGTACTAAGCTTAGTTAGTAACAATCTCAAATCTCGTGGGTTAGTGTAAAGAAAACACATTCACAACGAGAACAAGTATTACCGGTTGCATGCTTTATCTTCTCTTAGTCATAGCAAATAAACAAATAGCACACAAGCCGAGGGACACCTCGTTAGCAAGCAGGTCACAAGAAAGACTGTACCGTTCACCGTCGGCTGTCGTTTGTCTAATCTCCTTCGAGGTCCCAATTCACAAACCTAAGACATTCATTCATTTTTAGGCCATTAGTTATTTGCACCTTACTAAACTCAATTAGTCCGTAAAGATTCCCATTCAATACCCTCTTAAGTTCATACAACCTTAACCTTAAATACTTAACTTATTTCCTTAACTTAACTCCTTACTTCCCCACATGCTTACCCTCTTAATCATCATTGTCCTCTTAGTGGCACACACTATTACCATTTATCATCCTTAGGTTTTTTTTTAAAGTTTTTTTTATATGTTAAGGGTCGACCGACCCAATCCTTGGGTCGGTCCGTTCCAGTAATTTTCTGGTTCGAACAATTCCCTTAGACCGACCCACGACCGACCGCCTTATGGGTCGGTCCATTACAGAAATTTTCCCGTCTTTTAAAATTCATCCGACCAACCCAAAGCTAGTTCGACCGACCCAAAGCCCTATGGGTCGGTCCATTCCATAATTTTTTTCGTTTGTTAAATTTCGCCTGACCGACCCAAGACTTTCCTGACCGACCCAAGACCCTCTGGGCCGGTCCGTTCCAGAGATATTCTGCAGGCTTAATATGGTCCGACCGACCCAGAACTGGGTCGGACCCTGGGTCGGCCCACTACAGATTTTTCTCTTAAATTGCTCTTTCAATTCCAAACTCTTCCATAAGTGTCCTAATAGGTCCAGCACCATTTTGGCACATTAAACCCACCTTATAACATCCACCAAACTCATTAAAATAACCTCCAAAAATCTCCTTAGACATTTACTCAATTCTTACAAAAATTCCCAACACTTAGCACTTATTTTCCTACATTACTAACATGCAATTCACCTAGAATTTCCACTAACCAAATGCCCCTTCCTTAAGAACCTGACCACACCATATACACCACTTTCCACCCTTATTCCATTTATCAAAGTTTTCTAAGATCCTAAACTCTAGTTCTCACCTAAACCATTTCAAAGTTTTACACTTTATCCCCATCAAACTTACACAAGTTTCCTAACTTCTTTTATCATGGTCTTGGTGCCTAAAATTCACCATTTTAACCCCTAGTTCCTCCTAGACATACCTAAGTCATCCTAGTTCACTAGAACATCTTCAACTCATTCCCTTCTCATCAAAACAACTCCGAAAATTCATAGCACTTCCTTAGTCATAAAATCTTCTTATATTATCTTAAACATCATGTTTCTTCACTAAATTTTGACATGGCTTCCCTAGTATATTACTACACCCAAGCACTTAGGTTTTCACAATTTAACAATCTTTATCACCCAAATTCGTTCCACACTTTCTTAACACTCAATTTACACCAAAACTACACCACATCATCATATAGTGCAATAACTTAAAATGCTTGGCACTTAGGCCCTTAAATGACAATAAGCTTAACCACTGAATTTCCACATATTTAGCCTTTGACCTGCAAATACACAGAACAAGGCTCCCATTGAAATATAATGCTCTTGTAATTCATCTCAACATTGTTTAACTATCTCATTTCCCATTTGCTCCTTAGTCACAAGTTCTCAATATAATAATTATCTTTTTCGTAAGTTTTATAACCCTTTCCCATTATAAACTCTAAGCTAAACTTATCACCCATATCAATCCCATCCCTTAATGCATTAAAACACCTTGAGGTAAGCAATTTACCTTGTTCTTCTACAAGCTCTTAAAGTTTTCTCCTTATGTTTTTCTCTTGCTCAATCTAGATCACCAAACAATTCTCCTTGCCAATGTTCTAACCAATATCCAATGACTATAATGAGTGCTAGATAATACATTAACCTTAAGGAACAAATCCTAGGTTAAAAATGTATTTTAAGGTATTGAATTGATTGTTTTACCTTGGAGTCTTAGAATAGGCTTGGATATGAAGGAAGAAGGACCTCCTCTAGCCCTTGGAGAATAGAAAACAAGCTAGAACAAGGCATAACAATGAAGCCCCATAAGTATAGATTTTCAGTAATGGAGAAAAATGGTGGAACCCTAGATTTTCTTACATATTATTTACCTTAAGAGAACGGAGAAGCTAATGAACTCCTCAAGCTTGCTTTTCCTCCTCTAATGGTGGTTTGCCTTGGCTCCAAAATGAGGCTCTTGAAGTTTTGGAAAGATAGAAAGAGAGAGCTTGAGCTAACTAAGAAGAATATGTATTTTGTTTTGGTTTTGGAGCTAAGATGAGTAAGTAGTGGTCAAAGGAAGATGGAGCTAGCATGGGGTCTCTTCTTACGTGAATGGAGAAGGGAAAAAGATGGTGAAACCGGTGGGAAAGAGAAGAGAATGAAGAGATGAGAAGAGAGGTAAGCAAAGGTAAGATATTTATGTTAAAAGCAAATAGTAACCTTTACTTTATCTCTTCTTTTTCAATAAGCTAACTTACTTATATGGTGATTCATCCCCTTATAAACCGGCCCCATTATTTATTTAAGGTTGGTCATGGTCTTGTTTGACCATCTAATTAGACTTAGTTGATTAATGACTAAACTAGTCACTATTTGGTTACTATTCACAAATTTGTGCACATATTTGTGAAATTTTATTGATTTAGACTTCCTAATGTGATACTAATTAGTACACAAGTTAATTAAGGAGTAATCATGGGCATTTAGCCACTTTAAACCCCTTTCTAAGACAATTTTTCAAAAATGTGCTTTAAGAGTCCTTAAAGCAAAATTTGTGTTTTAACTTGTTTTGTGCTTGGATTTCTTTGGTAATTGATTTAACATGACCATTAGGATATTACTAAGGTCTAAGAATGATATTTGGGTGCTCACTCAAGTCTCTCCAAGCTTAGAGCATGTTTTTGCTTAAACTGCTCTTATGGTGTTTCCTTGTGTTCTCTCCGGTTAAAATTGTTTCCCAAAGTTTCTAAGGCCTTATTTAGCCTTCTTATACCTTAGTTTATCACTTAAACACCATATCTAAGTTTGGGGTATTTCAATCTACCCCCCTTAAAAGAACTTTGTCCCCAAAGTTCACATATGTACTTAATCATTCACGGTACTCAATTTCCTTAATCTTAATACGATATCTTACATTCATTTCACACACCTCAAGACTCAGAGGTCTTCCACAAGTAAAATACATAAGTACTATACATATCTTAAACTTACCAAAAGTGTAACAACTTACATAAACTTACACAAACCAAACAAATGACAAACATATTCGTTACTAACTCAAAAGCGAGGAAGCTCTACCCCCTTAAAAAGGGGTATGCCCCGTACCCTATAAAGACAATCTAGTCGGTAAACAAAGAAGGGTACTTCGATCTCATCTTATCCTCCAATTCCCACGTGGCCTCTTCGACATCTTGGTTAGACCAGAGAACCTTCACCAGTCGTACTGACTTATGGCGAGTGTCCCTAGTCTTACTATCCAAGATCCTCTGAGGAATCTCCACTGATCTCATAATCGGTTCTAAAGTCAACCTCTCAGGCTCTAACACATGGGAGGGGTGGTGCATGTATTTCTTTAGTTGTGAAACATGAAAAACATCATGCACTTTACCCAGCTCAGCAGGTAAATTCAACCTGTAAGCAACTGGGCCCACCCGCTCCGTAATCTCATAAGGACCAACAAACTTCGGGCTCAATTTGCCCTTCTGCCCAAACCTGAATACACCCTTCATCGGTGAAACTCGTAGAAATACCCGGTCGCCCACTGCGAACTCCATGTCTCGTCGTCGAACATCAGCATACGACTTCCGCCTATCTTGAGCAGCTTTCAGATTCTCCCTAATCTGCTGAACTTCAGTCTTTACTTGTTCTAAGTACTCTGGTCCTATAATGACTGTCTCACTCGAATCATCCCAGCGGAGCGGTGTACGACACGGTCTACTGTACAACGCTTGAAAAGGTGCCACCTTGATCGAAGCATGATAGTTGTTGTTGTAAGAAAACTCGATCAGATGCAACTTGTTGATCCAACTGCCCTGGAAGTCTAAGGCACATGCTCTCAGCATGTCCTCGAGTGTCTGAATTGTACGCTCAGTCTGACCATCTGTCTGAGGATGGAACGCGGTACTCAACTTCAGTTCTGTACCCAACGCTTCTCTGGTAGCTCTCCAGTACCTCGAAAGGAATCTGGTATCTCAATCCGACACTATGGTCTTCGGTATCCCGTGATGTCTCATAATTTCTTTCTCAAATAACTCAGCTAATTTGTTACCTTCCAAGTATCCTTCATCGGTATGAATCGGGCTACTTTGGTAAGGCGATCCACCACCACCCATATCATGTTGAGACCTCCCCTAGCAGGTGGAGTCCAACTACGAAGTCCATGGAGATATCATGAAACTTCCACTCCGGAACTGGCATCGACTGTACCATTCCGCCCGGTCGTCGGTGCTCGAATTTCACCTTCTTGCACGTGAGAGACCTCAAGACGAACTCGGTAACATCTGTCTTCATCCCCGACCACTAGAAGTATCTCTTCATGTCTTTATACATCTTAGAGGCTCCCGGATGGATGGAAACTGAAGAACAGTGAGATTCTCTAAGTATACGGTCTTTCAGATCCGTGTTGCCCCGTGGTATGCATAACCGGCCCTTAAGTCTGATCAGATCATCATCATGAAGTCTGAAGTCGTATTTCTGACTCTCAAAGGTACCATCTGTCAGCTTCTGTCTGACCTCCCTCATATACTCATATGTCCTCTGAGCCTCTCGCACCTCATCAACCAAGCTGGAGAAAGAGACTAGCGAATGGAGTGAGTGTGCTCGACGGCTCAGGGCGTCCGCTACAACATTGGCCTTCCCTTCTTTGTATTGGCGGTCAATGTCATAGTCCTTTAAAAACTCCAACCACCTCCTCTGTCTGAGATTTAACTCCTTCTGAGTGAATATATATTTCAAGCTCTTGTGATCGGTGTAGATCGTCACACTAACCCCGTACAAATTGTGGCGCCATATCTTCAAAGCGATGACTACAGCTCCCAGCTCTAGATCATGCGTGGGGTAGTTTTCCTCATGTTTCTTCAACTGGCGTGAGGCATATGCTACCACCTAGCCATGTTGCATGAGTACGCAACCCAGCCCTCTGCCGGATGCGTCACAGTAAACCTCAAAGCCCTCCGTACCGTCTAGAATAGTCAGAACCGGTGCAGTGGTCGTTGAGTCCTTCAAACTCTGAAATGAGATCTCACAGTCATCCGTCCAAACGAACAGTGCATCTTTCTTCATCAGACTGGTCATCGGTTTCGCGACCTTGCTGAAATCTTTAACAAACCCCCTATAGTAACCCGCCAAACCCAGAAAGCTCCGTATGTCGGTAAAAGTCTTCGGTCTTGGCCAAGTACGTACAGCATCTACCTTTGCTGGATCCACGGAGATCCTAGCATCTGAAATAATATGACCCAAGAATGAGACTTGGTCAAGCCAAAACTTGCATTTTGAGAATTTAGCATATAACTGGTTCTCCCTCAATATCTCTAATACTCCTCAAATGTTCTTCATGCTCAGCTCTTGATTTCGAATATATTAAAATTTCGTTAATGAATACCACAACCGACTTGTCCAGCTGCTCCCGGAACAAGTGGTTCATCAGATCCATAAATTTCGCCGGTGCGTTGGACAATCCGAACGGCATCACTGTAAACTCATAGTGGCTGTATCATGTCCGGAATGCCGTCTTCTCAATATCCCCCTCCTTGATGGCTATCTGATGATACCCCGGTCTGAGATCAATCTTGGAAAACACTGATGCCCCCTTCAACTGATCGAACCGATTATCAATGCGGGGTAGTGGATACTTATTCTTCACGGTCACTACGTTCAACTCTCTATAGTCGGTGCAAAGGCGGAGACTACCATCTTTCTTCTTCACGAAGAGAACTGGCGCTCCCCATGGTGATACACTTGGTCTTATAAATCCCTTGTCCAATAAATCTTTCAACTGATCCTTTAATTCATTCATTTCTGCCGGAGCTATGCGGTATGGTGCCTTGGCTATCGGTCCGGTTCCTGGTAGCAGCTCGATGGTGAACTCTACCTCCCGAGTGGGTGGCATGCCGGGCAGTTCCCATGGAAAGAGGTCGGGGAACTCCGACACTACCGGTAAGTCAGGGTCGAACTCGGGGTCTCTCTCTATGTCTTGAACATAGCAGAGGTACACTTTTTCCTTCCTCCTCAACTCCTTATACATTGCCATAGTGGTGATGATCTTAGTCGAAGGCTCTCTAGGCCTCTGGCGGTATGATATTGTTACCCCAGACGGACTCCTAAGCAGCAGTCTATGCTCGGCGCTGAGGATACGACCCTTGTGCCGCTCCAACCAGTTCATCCCGAAAATCACATCAAATCCCAACTCCTTAAACTCAATTCAACTGACTGGAAAATCTTCCGCCTTAATTCTGACGATGGCTCCGTGATAGTAGCGAGTGCAACAAACCTTCTCTTTAGACGGGAGCGTAACCGTGAAGTCGGGTAGCTCATCAGCGTCTAGCCCCAACCTTCTCGCAAAAGATGTCGAGATAAAGGTATGCGAGGCCCCTGAGTCGAGAGAACTGATGCCTCAATTCCATTAATCGGAAAGGTGCCGGTGAGGATAGTACCGCTCGCGTCGGCCTGTACCTCTGTAAGTATGCTTAGCACACCTTCCGTACCGAGTCCATAACCTATTTGTATTCACAAGCTTCATGAGTAATGATGGTATAACAAGAGTCGTAACAATTAATATGAACAACACTGTTATTTTATTCATAACCATCCTGTTTACAACATGTGCTTCTTCCTTACATCTCAATCCTTACTTCATACTTAATACGTTACATGGCTAATATTGTCTAAAGGTTAGGTTTAACCTCCCTGGTCTAATATGCGTCGCATTGATTACCGCTGACGGTGCTGTATTCAGCTTGATTCTCTTAATCCCATGGTATAACATCCTTGATTCTCCTCCCATAACAAATACGTCCCCTGACTTAAGTATTAACTTATTAGCACGGTCCGCACGCTTCTGCTTGCCGTCCAAAAACTCAGCGTCATCTCCAATGGACCAAGACACTACAGGTATCCCCCTTTTGAGAGACTCTGTTGTCTCGTCCTTATCCTGATGTAGTCCAAGTCGCCCAACTTTCTCGTAGAAGTTTATAATGCTGATGTCTGCTCGTATGTCTGGAATCGGGTCAGCTTCCAACTGCTGAGCGATCTCCACAACTTGTGTAATAACCGGATGGAACTCTTCGGGTACTTCTGGTGGTGAGATTCTATCTCGTGCACTCATGGTTTGGTAAGTCTTGGCGTATGGATTTCAATCGTTGCCTAAGCTCATCATCTTTAATTTCATTCTTGCTCCCCCTGGGTACTCCGGTGTATATAAACCTCCCGGTCCCGCTCCTAGTTGACTGCATCTCCTGATGATGGCTATTTGTGCTTCCGGTGTCAGGTATCCCTTAATAAAATCATACCTGGGCGGATAACCTGACATTGTTCGGTTGGAAAGTCTCGGGTTTCGATGTCGGTGTATTCCGGGTTAGGTGTTGAAGGCATTGGATAGCAAATGTTGATGTTTCCTAAGGTGGTAATAGGTTATGTCTTACTTTAAGTTATAATTTTATCTTATTCTCACTTAACTCAATTATTCACCAAGCATGCATGAAATGCGGGAAGCAGGCAATTTTATCACTTAATGGTTTATAGCGGTACCTGGCCTCGATGAGGGTTCAGGCTCATCGTCCCGGTCCACCATGTGTAGTGTGGGTCCCGACTTCTGGACTACCCATGGGTTCTTATCTGTAGCTTGCTGCACCCTTCTCTGACCGTCAGATCCAGCTCCCTGATCGGTCTTCCCCTTGCCCTTCATGTTGGGCCTAAAGGCGCTGCTAGCGGGGTTTCGGAAACACTCGTATGCTCGGTGCCCATACACCCCACAATAGTTGCACTCAACCTTGTTCCCCTTACAATCGAGCCCGGGGTGGTCCTTGTGACACCATTGACAAATGTAGCGTCGCTGGTAGCCACCACCGGCTCCCTTATCAGTCTCAGATCCTGATCATTCACAATATTAGTACTCATATCTTAAACGGTTGCTAATTGTCTCTTAACTCACTCAATATTAACTTCTTTACCCTTTGGAGCCCTTGAGCGCAGGGGCTTAGCTGCATATGCATATATCAACTTCAGTGGCTCTTCTGGAGCCTTCTCCTTTTCCTCCTTCCCTTTCTGGTTCTAACTTTTCTGGGCTTGAGGCTGGTACTTCTGTTTCTTGTACCCACCTTGCCCTTGATTCTCCGTGCTCTTCCCGGCACTCTTCCTCTTAGCATTATCCTCGTCCCTCAGCTGGATGGTTATCTCAACCTTAGCAGCGGCATGATAGCACTCCTGCTTTCCAAAGTATTAGCTTCTCTTATTTCTCACAATCTAAATCTTACTCACTTATTCATATCTTAATCTGTAACACCCTGGATTTTTACCTCAAAACATAGCTTATGAAAATACAAATCTAATGGCGCAAACGGCAACAAAAACGGACTTCAAACGAGTCCCAAAGAGCAAAACGGTGCTGGTCCGAACTTGTGTCCGGACATGGTAAGTTCGGACACAAGCCGAAGAGAAATAGACTGCAGAAATCCGAAAGTCCGAACTTGTGTCCGGACATTGATGTTCGGACACAAGTCGAGAGTTAAAAGGGCTGAAAACCAATGGCGTCCGAACTTGTGTCCGGACTTTGAAGTTTCGGACACAAGCTAGTTTGGAAAAACCGAGAAATTTAACGTGCGTGTCCGAACATTGATGTTCGGACCCACCCTAGACAGAAAGCTTTTAAGACATTCGGGGCCTGTCCGAACATCGATGTCCGGACGGACGTTCGGACAGGTCCTTCAGTACAGTTCCCAAAACGTAACCAAGAGCCAAAAAACCATCATAAACTCTTACATAAAACACCATGACAATATAAGGAACTTTGAACAGTTAAGACCATTGGCAAATACTTAACTCAAAGCTCAACCTCAACAAAACTGATTCATAAACAATAGCGAAATTCAGTTAACCAAAACCAAAATGAACATAACCTTCAATATAGCAGCGGATCTAAAATATCCAGGGCATTACCGCCACACCCAATACCCATGGGTGCTCAGGCTGATGAACTAAACAACATTAAACCAAAGTCAACTTCAATTTATGCGGAAGCAAAATAACGTTAATGTATGAAAACCTTGAGAACATAACAACATCTCTAAAACATTAAAATTCAAGATATGCTTAATCATTACGTGGTCCAAACTATGTGATTCGCGGTCCCGTTTCCTCAGCTAGTCATTCATACCTGCGATCATAAAACATAGACAGAAACACAGAAAGGATCGCACAAATCAGAAAAACTGAGTAAATTCTACCTCAACCTGTAAAATACATTTTAGAACACATTTGCCTTTAACAATCAGATGAGAAGGTAGGTTACTGAATAGTTAATGAATCTTCCAGAAAAGTATTTCAATACCGAAACCACAGTAGGGAGCTCTCAACAGGAAGTAATAACCATAATTCCAAACACGGGGTCACCTATGGGACCCCCCAAACCACAATTCCAGGACAGTCACCTATGGGACCGTCAAACAACCACCTCACCCTAAGTCCTTAAGTGTGCACACCCCCTATGAAACAGCAGTAACATAGAGTAGATCATAGAGCTTAACTGCAACAATGTGTGCAGCGCAAATAATATCAATAATGGGGAGCACCTATGGGCTCCCAAACAAAACAACATCCTGTGAAAGACTCCCCAAAGCCATTATTGAAATACCACAACCTCAATTCAATTTCTCAATTCCAATTCCTCAAACCACAACCGAGATAAAACACAACAAACCCTTTTCCAAGATTTCGCAAAACCACAATCAAAACCATTGAGCATAGAATTTACCTGGAACAACCAATTCCCTCAAGAACCCAACTGCTCCGGACTATTGATAGCACTCGTCGATGTAATCGGCGTCTAGGTAATCAGAATTAACAATCGGGATCCACCGAACAACGAATAAATAACTAAGTAGCTAAGTAGAATACATTACCCAACAAAGCTCCTAATTGGCACCAAGGAAAACGATCCAGCAAGGGTGGAATGAATAACGCCGAAGGTAGAATTGAGAACGCGAATTAAAAGAACTCAAGGAAGAAGATACGTGAAGAAGTTTTTAGTAGAACAGAAGGTAGAAGCGTCGTGATGATGGTAGACCGTAGAGGGGAAGGTTGTTATATAAATAAGTAAATTATAGGAATAAAGGAAATTGAAATTGTCAAACAAGGTAATGATTTCTATTTTAACAAAAGGGGTAAATAATTACGAAATACAAATAACTCAGAAAAGGAAATCAGAAACAAATACTTCACATTGCAAAATGTTTTTAGGAAACCTATACAACAACTTAACGTTGAGAATATCGGGAAGGAAAAAAAATAAAATCTCTAACAACATTCTTTTAGAAATTCAGAAATAGTTTCCTAGTTTGAATATTGCTGAGAAAGTAGATTGTTGAAACAAGATGAGGAAGGAGTAGAAAATCTAGGAAGATAATTAAATAACATTTACTTGGAAGTAGGAAGGAGATTGAAATAAATTAATTAAAGTAAAACAATAATACTAGTAAGGGAATTATAATTGCGTTAGAGAGAGTTCTAGAATACTAATAACAAAAAATATATATAAATTAACTTGAAGAAGTCAAAAGGGATTTGAACTCTGTAATTAGAGATAAATTACTAATAGGAAGTAAAATCAGAATTGAGGTCTAGAAATTAATTAAGTACCAAGAGCAAATCACTTTGAATTAGAACTCCATGTATTTTAAATGAACAAAAGTGAGGAGGAAAGTTCTAGGAAGAGGAAATAAGTTAATATAGGAATATCGTTGGTTTCCCTGGGCCACTATATTATAAACTCGGACTTATTATTCTGACTATATATTATCGTATTCCTAACTTAAGATTCCCGGGTATTTCATAATCGCTCTCATTACCTGCAAGGTAGTATAGCTCGTCGGCCCCATGCCGTAGCGGAGTCGATGGCTAAGCCCACCATAGATGCGGCCCACCAGTATCTGGTCTGAATACCCAAGACCCGGCAGAAGACGAAGCAAAGCAGTGAACTCTGAGTAATACTCGTCCACCGTCATCTTGTCCGTCTGCTTAAGCGCATCCAATTGTAGGCGCTTCTTCGTCTAGACATGGGCGGGATAGTACTTAGCTCGTAGCAATGAGGTGTACCGCTCCCAGCCGAACTCTGGATTGGCCACATGCTCGGCCCTCACCAGCTTCCACCAATCGCCCGCTGCTTCTTTTAGGTAGAATGCAGCCAGACGCACCTTGATCCCAGCAGGGACATCAAGGGTCTCGAAGGCGGTCTCCAGCTCAGAGATGTACGCCTCAAGCTTGGCGGGATCAGTCTCCCCCTTAAAGTGTGCGGGTCGAAGGTCGGCCAGACTCTTCACCCAGTTCGGTTCCCGGGGCTGTGGCGGTGGATGTGGGGGTGCACCAGGCTGATAGCCCATGTGCCCCAATGCGGCAGCCACAATCTCTGCGATCGTCTGCCCTTCCGGTATCTCAGCCTCGTCACCTCGACCACGGCCTCGGCCTCCTCTCCTTCCTGACATCTGAATAAGCACAACTCACATTAGACTCGTATCCACAACGGTTTCGGCTCAAGGATTTAAAATGCCCGTAGACGGTAAAGACGATCCACACTTATTAGTGGTCATCTGACTCTACTCACTCTAACAGCTCACACCCATAACCCAATACTTATGTCTTAACTCATAACCTAACTCAGTGGTCACTTACGTCCGGTATTTCCTTGATCAGAGCGTAACTACGCTCTGATTCCACTTTTTGTAACACCCCGTCCTAAGCCAATCGTGGTTACCGTAAACTAAACAACTAAAACATAAACATCGCAGCGGAAATAAACCAACACCAGGACCTTGCCACGGCCTGAACAATAAGAAATACCGTTTCTTAAACATTTACAACCGATAATCCAAAATACATACACCAACCGAGTTATAAGTATCTCCAAAACCACATAACATTTCTCAAGTTTAAATATCAACAGACGGGTGCACATGCGCAACCCGTACTCAAAATAAAGTCCCACCTAAGTCTACCCGCTCCTATTCTCATGGTGTGACTTCATGGGCCGCTTACCTGCAAGTGTAAAAACAACCCCCAAAGGGGGTCAGCACGAATGCTGGTATGACCCTCTCGTGGCCCCCAAGCTAACGGGGCTACGACGACTAATTGTTGATAGCATGGAAGTTGATTAGAGTCACAATCATGATATGAAATGCAATAAATCATCAACCACAAATGAACATATATAGTTCACACACAAATGAACGTCTCAAGCGTTCCCTTAACAAGTGGGTTAGTAATAACCTTCCCCAGATCTAATTCCACTTATCCTCAGTTCACCTTAACTTACCTCACTCTTATCCTTATCTTAATCTCAGTATACAAACCGTTCTTTAATTAGAATGGTTGTATTTTACCTCAATGTTTATTTATGTCAGGTCGAAAGCAACCCTAGCCAATGAGCTATCAACTCCATTGGTTGAATAAACAACTTATCTTAACCTTAGGATTTAGGTGATCCTACCGCACCATCTTAATGCCTCCTACCTTGGACGGAAAGTCCAGTGTAGCTGAGCCAGCAACCAACCCTAGGCAACAAGTCCGAAGACAAGTCCTTAAGCGGAGGACAGATCTGATTCAGATACCGACCCCCTTTCCTTAGCATGCATGACCGGAGTCAGTCCCGGGTTCGTCACTCCCCCCCCCTTAAGTTCCAGTTAGTGAAAATCTTACAAAACCATGAGTTAGTTAAACCTTAACGGGTATTAACCAACATATACCAATATATAACTCCTCTTCTTAACTCAATAAGTACTAAGCTTAGTTAGTAACAATCTCAAATCTCGTGGGTTAGTGTAAAGAAAACACATTCACAACGAGAACAAATATTACCGGTTGCAGGCTATATCTTGTCTTAGTCATAGCAAATAAACAGATAGCACACAAGCCGAGGGACACCTCGTTAGCAAGCAGGTCACAAGAAAGACTATACCGTTCACTGTCGACTGTCGTTTGTCTAATCTCCTTCGAGGTCCCAATTCACAAACCTAAAACATTCATTCATTTTTAGGCCATTAGTTATTTGCACCTTACTAAACTCACTTAGTCCCTAAAGATTCCCATTAAGTACCCTCTTAAGTTCATACAACCTTGACCTTAAATACTTAACTTAACTCCTTACTTCCCCACATGCTTACCCTCTTAATCATCATTGTCCTCTTAGTGGCACACACTATTACCATTTATCATCCTTAGGTTTTTTTTAAAAATATTTTTTTTTATATGTTAATGGTCGACCGACCCACCGACCGACCCAATCCCTGGGTCGGTCAGTTCTAGTAATTTTCTGGTTCGAACAATCTCTTAGACCGACCCACGACCGACCCAAGCCTTATGGGTCGGTCCATTACAGAAATTTTCCCGTCTTTTAAAATTCATCCGACCGACCCAAAGCTAGTCCGACCGACCCAAAGCCCTATGGGTCGGTCCATTCCAGAATTTTTTTCGTTGTTAAATTTGCCTGACCGACCCAAGACCAGCCCGACCGACCCAAGACCCTCTGGGTCGGTCTGTTCCAGAGATATTCAGGCTGGCTTAATATGGTCCGACCGACCCAGAACTAGGTCGGCCCTTGGGTCAGCCCACTACAGATATTTCTCTTAAATTGCTCTTTCAATTCCAAACTCTTCCATAAGTGTCCTAATAGGTCTAGCTCCATTTTGGCACATTAAACCCACCTTATAACATCCACCAAACTCATTAAAACAACCTCCAAAAATCTCCTTAAACATTTACTCAATTCTTACAAAAATTCCCAACACTTAGCACTTATTTTCCTACATTACTAACATGCAATTCACCTAGAATTTCCACTAACCAAATGCCCCTTCCTTAAGAACCTGACCACACCATATACACCACTTTCCACCCTTATTCCATTTACCAAAGTTTTCTTAGATCTTAAACTCTAGTTCTCACCTAAACCATTTCAAAGTTTTACACTTTATCCCCAACAAACTTGCACAAGTTTCCTAACTTCTTTTATCATGGTCTTGGTGCCTAAAATTCACCATTGTAACCCCTAGTTCCTCCTAGACATACCTAAGTCATCCTAGTTCACTAGAACATCTTATACTCATTCCCTTCTCATCAAAACAACTCCTAAAATTCCTAGCACTTCCTTAGTCATAAAATCTTTTTAGATTATCTTAAACAACATGTTTCTTCACTAAATTTTGACATGGCTTCCCTAGTATATTACTACACCCAAGCACTTAGGTTTTCACCATTTAACAATCTTTATCACCCAAATTCTTTCCACACTTTCTTAACACTCAATTTACACCAAAACTACACCACATCATCATAGTGCAATAACTTAAAATGCTTGGCACTTAGGCCCTTAAATGAAAATAAGCTAACTACTGAATTTCCACATATATTAGCCTTTGACCTGCAAATACACACAACAAGCTCCCATTGAAAATATAATGCTCTTGTAATTCATCTCAACATTGTTTAAACTATCTCATTTCCCATTTGCTCTTAGTCACAAGTTCTCAATAAATAATCTTTTTCCTAAAGTTTTAACCCTTTCCCTAAAACTCTAAGCTAAAACACCCCATCTCAATCCCATCCCTTAATGCATTAAAACACCTTGAGGTAAGCAATTTACCTTGTTCTTCTACAAGCTCTCAAACTTTTCTCCTTAGGTTTTCCCTTGCTCAATCGGTCACCAAAACAATTCTCCTTGCCAATGTTATAACCAATATCCAATTACTCTAATGAGTGCTAGATAATACATTAACCTTAAGGAACAAACCCTAGGTTAAAAATGTGTTTTAATGTATTGAATTGATTGTTTTACCTTAGAGTCTTAGAATAGGCTTGGATTTGAAGCAAGAAGGACCTCCTATAGCCCATGGAGAATAGAAAACAAGCTAGAACAATGTATAACAATGAATCCCCATAAGTAGAGATTTTCGGTAATGGAGAAAAATGGTGGAACCCTAGATTTTCTTACATATTCTTTACCTTAAGAGAATGGAGAAGCTAATGAACTCCTCAAGCTTGTTTTTCCTTCTCTAATGGCGGTTTGCCTTGGCTCCAAAATGAGGCTCTTGACGTTTTGGAAAGATAGAAAGAGAGAGCTTGAGCTAACTAAGAAGAATATGAATTTTGTTTTGGTTTTGGAGCTAAGATGAGTAAGTAGTGGTCAAAGGAAGATGGATCTAGCATGGGGTTGCTTCTTACGTGAATGGAGAAGGGAAGAATATGGTGAAACCGGTGGGAAAGAGAAGAGAATGAAGAGATGAGGAAAGAGGTAAGCAAATGTAAGATATTTATGTTAAAAGCAAATAGTAACCTTTACTTTATCTCTTCTTTTTCAATAAGCTAACTTACTTATATGGTGACTCATCCCCTTAGACACCGGCCCCCGTATTTATTTAAGGTTGGTCATCGTCTTCTTTGACCATCTAATTAGACTTACTTGACTAATGACTAAACTAGTCACGATTTGGTTACTATTCACAAATTAGTTCACATATTTGTGAAATTTTTGATTTCATATTGATTTAGACTTCCTAATGTGATAATAATTAGTACACAAGTCAATTAAGGAGTAATCATGGGCATTTAGCCACTTAAAACCTCTTTCTAAGACAATTTTTCAAAAATGTGCTTTAAGAGTCCTTAAAGCATAATTTGTGTTTTAACTTGTTTTGGAGATTGGATTTCTTTGGTAATTGATTTAAAATGACCATAAAAATATTACTAAGGTGTAAGAATGATATTTGGGTGCTCACCCAAGTCTCTCCAAGCTTAGAGCATGTTTTTGCTTAAACTGCTCTTATGGTGTTTCCTTGTGTTCTCTCCGGTTAAAATTGTTTCCCAAAGTTTTTAAGGCCTTATTTAGCCTTCTTATACCTTAGTTTATCACTTAAACAACATATCTAAGTTTGGGGTATTTCATGTATGTATAAATTTTGCTAAATTTGTATCTATTTATTTTGGCAAAAGGTGAGACCATTTTTATGACTAATTTGTTTGGATTAACCTGGGCTTTGGAAAGTTATGGTATGAAAGGAAAGAAAGGAAAAAGGCAAGGTACTCCTCTAATCTATTCTGAACCGGAATAGGCCTCTCTCATCTGGTTATTAAGCCTTTGGGGTGCCTATCACTCATCTACTAAGTCATCTATCTGGGATAGAAGGCCCAACACCGATACATGGATGGGAAGAAAGTCTGGGGGATGAAAATGAATAACGCTAATTCAGAAAAAAGGAAAGTACTTTCATTTTAATAAGTTATTGCAAATTCTTCTTTGATTATGAGTACGTGGCAATGAAAGGTAATGTGGAATAGGACATTACTTCTTGCCCCTTGTCGTCCAATGGATTATGAAAAGTAAAAGGAGAGTAAAGCCCTGGGTGAAATCTGGACTGGATAGTTATGAAAATTTTCGCAAGCATTTAACAACATTCTTGTTTCACTGTTTATGAAAACCTGCAGTACTAACCATTATGGCTTTTGATTGTTGTTCAATATTAGACTTCCTTGTACACTTTTCTTAATCTGATGATTCCCCGCTGTTGAAATCCAGTATGCTCTTATTGCAGTTTTTTTGCTTGAGGGCAAGCAAAGGTTAAGTGTGAGAAAGTTGATAAGTCAGGAATTTATCTATTTCTATGGGGCTTATTTGTACTTAATTCATCTTTATATGTTAATAAATTCCCGCCTTATGGTTAGTTTTATGTTTTTATTTGCAATTGTCTTCTATGATGGGTTTACGTGTTATTTCAGGCGAAAATCTCAAGAAAACGCATTCCCGATCATTGTAATGTATTTTGGACGGTCAAACATGTTGAACAAAGTGAAGACTCGCATGATTTCTCAATTTCAGGATGGGTCCGGGACCTTGCACATACCCTAAGTCCCGGACCATCCATTGGAGTCACTCTCGAACTGTTTTGGAGACTGGTCCGGGACTTGCTACAAGCCCTAAGTCCCGGACCAACCAAAGGCACTACTCTTGACCTATTTTTAATGACCGGTCCGGGACTTGATACATATCTTAAGTCCCGGACCACACATGGAGACAAACTCTCGGCGTATTTCAGAGACTGGTCCGGGACTTCATACTTGGACCAAGTCCCGTACCAATTAGATAAAACGCGGCCAGAGTGTGTGTGGAAGAAGAGAATTAAAGATAGATTGGTGATTGTTATAAAAGGAGAGTCCTGCCAACGTGAGAAACATACTTGATACACCACAAAGCCTTGTTTTACACAAGAGAGAGAGAGAGAGAGAGAGAGAGAGAGAGAGAGAAAGGCTGAATCTTGGGCAGATCTTGGAGGCTATCAGAGAGAAGGCTGAAGGAAGAATAGAGAATCCACGACGGCTACTGACATTAGAGTTCCCTCTTGTTCTTGTTTCCCTGAGTCTTTACTATTAAACGTGTACTTTGTCATTATGAAATTGTCTGAGTAGTCTCCTTTAATTCCGGTTTGCTATGTATCCCTAAATTGACTATTCCTGTTCCTTGGTGATTTAATGCAATTTTATTGTGTAAAGTTATTTTCCTTGCTTAATCTCTTTAATCGTTATAATCTGGCCAATTATAAAGATTAGTATTTTGTTAGCTTATAAGTGACGACTGCGGCTTTCAATTGAATACAAGAAAATAACCGGTTAGTTTAGAGACGGTAATTCCTCTAAATTGCTAATTGACTAATATTCTAGATTTTTCTTAAGGCGGTTAGTAAACAGTGGGTTCGTAATGAGAGTTAGAATTCATTCTTTGCTAACTAGAATTTGCTAAGCGGGAGACCGGAGGTAAATTATCTTTGTTCTTGGGTTTTACTCAGAATTGTTTTGGAAATCACTTAAGGATAGGAATTACAGATTTAGGGAGAAGTAGTAAACCGGGATTTCTTTCCCAATCAGTTTCACAACAATTATTCTCTTGCTTTTTTACTGTTTTACAATCTGTTTACAGTTTTATTTATAATCAAATCAAAACCCCCAATTTCCTGTTTTAGTTTGTTATTTAGTCCCTTTTTATTTCTTTTCTGGTTAGTAAAGATTTAAACTAGACATCGTCTCCTCTAGTTCGATACTTAGGGAATACCCTCTATTAAAACTTGCTAGAATTGACCGGTACACTTGTCGTTAGGTTTTACCCCAACACTCAGTGACTCAGGGCGTCCGCTACAACATTGGCCTTCCCTTCTTGTACTGAGAATCAATGTCATAGTCTTCAAAAATTCTAACATCTCCTCTGTGGGAAGATTAACTCCTCTGAGTGATATATATTTCAAAGTCTTGTGATCGGTGGAGATCGTCACACTAACCCCGTATAAGTAAGTGGCGCCATATCTTAAAGGCGAAGAATACAACTCCTAGTTCTAAGTCGTGAGTGGGGTAGTTCTCCTCATGTCTCTTCAGTGGGGTGAGGCATAAGCCACCACATGCCTTGCTGCATGAGCACGCAACCCAAGCCTCTGCCGGATGCGTCACTGTATATACCCAAAATTTTGACCCCCCGGTTAAGGTCTACGAGGTTGTGAGAGCCATCTCCATCAAACAGTAAGAGACTCCGCCCGATCGGCGTGTTCCAGGGCCTGAGGAGCAGTTTCGTCATTGTCAGGGGCGTTTTCGTAATTTTTAAGGCTTCTGAGTTCTCCTATAGGCTTTCTCTCTCCTCCAAAGGGTGGCCCAAATCAGCTCGAAATGCTTGATATTTAACCCATGATAGAGGATGACATTTTAAGCATAATGGCGTTGGAATTTTGATTTTCGAATTTCCAATAATTTTCTAGCAATTTCTGACTGAATCTGACGAGAAATTCAATTTAAAAATGCTCCAGCATTTAAAAAATTCGTTTCCACCTCAGAAAATTCATAATATCCATTCTTGACATGTGGTTAAAATTTCATAGCAAAATTCCTTTGGGAAGTTACTTAGTTAAAATATCGAAAAATCTTACTTTTACTAGATTCTCTTATCTTTAAGAAAGTCTATATAAGGGGATAGGGTTTTGGATAAATAAGAACCTCACATGCTGAAGACCCTAGAGAGTCAGAAAACACGGCCTCCTCTCTCTCTCTCACGTTTTCCAACACCCGGCCACCAAATCATACTGAAAATCCCCCGAAATCACCATCTAAACACGTTTTCCAATCCCCAAAGCACCAATAATCAAAAACTCACAAAAACACCTCTAAAACGTGAAGAACAGCAAGAACAACCAACAACCAGAAGCTTGGGTCGAAATCCTCTCGGTCTGCCATCAACGGAGCACTCGACGAGTCCCGGTGTGAAGAAACGTTGTGAATCCGAAGGTAAAACAGGTAGAAAACTCCACTTCCCTGATTCACCACGGTATATCTGTCTTGCCTCAAAATTTGGGCTCAAGTAACCTTCGTAGGCTTCTGTATTGCTGTTATTTAAGCCTGTCAGATAACTTGTTTGCTAAGTTTCGTGCTTAATTCGAATTCAAATTGAAAACTTTCAATCACTAACGTCTTGTACATCTTTCAGGCTACACACCCATAAAATTTGAGCTCAAAACACCCTCGGGAACCTTCTGAAAACCCCTGTCCGTGGGTGGTCCGTGACCTCGGACCTATGGTCCGGGACCCGGACGCGTTGTCCGAGACCACGGACACCCACGGACGGCGGCGGGATTTTAAAAAATTCAAAAATTAGGTTTTCTAACGATGTCCGGCCCACGGACGTCTGTCGTGGCCCCGGACTTTTCAAATTCTCGTTTCTGTTAAATTTGACTTTTTTGTGTAATTAGGTTAACTGGGGTCCGTGGGTTCGGACATTAGGTCCGTGGCCACGGACGGAATAAATATTTGACCTAATTCTGCCTCCGAAACCCTAGCTTAGGTAACTTTCAATGTCACTTTAATTTTCTGTCAAAAAACGTTAAAAAAATAAAAAAAACAGAAGCGCGCACTTAGGTTAAACACAACTTTGTAAAAGCCGTAAATAAACCAAGTAGAGGAAAAACGACCTAGGAAGGGTAATGAAAGTAATTGAACCCTAAATAAGTCGAATATCAAGCCCCCGAACCCGAACTCTCCTTTCCTAATTTGGTCTAGGTTAAAATTAGGTGGCGACTCATAATAGGTTCCAGTGAGCTAGCTTAGGTTTAATAATTATTGTTATATGACATAGTTATTAATCTTAGGTTATAAGTGGACCTAAAACCCGATAGATCCTAATCAACTTTAATCAACATAGGATAGGGTTTAAAATCGAGGCTCACAGACTGGCGACTCTGCTGGGGACTAACTTCTTAATTTAAACTTGTTTGATTTTAAGAAAGAGGGCTTAACTCGAAAAAAATTTATTTATGGCTTTACTATGTTGCTTGTTTACTTCTGTGCGCACTTTAAATTTTGCACCCTTGCATCATATGAGAGCGAGGGTCCACCTAAACCAACTTCACTCCGGGACCCGTTTGAGGGTCCCCTGTCAGGGACTCACACCTTTTAGGTGATGTGAATAAGCGGGGGAAAAGAGGAGGGTGTCGTCTAACCACACCCCTTAATACCTGGGCTTTAGCCCCAAGCGTTTTCCTGGCAGTGTCCTTACCTAGCCCATTGTTTGGTCAGTCAAAGACCCGACCGTAGACGCGCACCTTCAGGTGATGTGAAAAAAGTGGGGAAACCCAAAGAGAATAGCGTGCAAGCCCTATTCCTTTGAGGTGACCTGGGCCCATGCCCCAAGCACCTCTCCGGATCGATCCATACCCAATTTGGTTAAAGCGTCTAGTAAGGACATGTTGAACTTGTGTGGGCCTTGGTGCTTGTATGACCGGCCCACTGCCAGCCTAGAAATTGATAGGAACTCTTCCTATATCAACTCAGCCCAACCTGGAATTTACGACTTCATTGTTTGCGGCCCAAAGGCCCTGCTTGATTTGAAATGTGTGAGTTATTTGTTCGGGCTTCGGCCCAAAGTTTAGATTTAGGTGATTTATCTTTCAGCCCAATTTTAATTATCAATTTAGTTCTAGGCCCATGAAAAACAAATCCACCTAAAGCAACCCATGAAAATCCATCAGGTCTTTCCATTTCAAGGCTCATTCTAGTCTAG
Organism: Limonium bicolor; assembly: GCA_023374045.1. NCBI lineage: Eukaryota > Viridiplantae > Streptophyta > Magnoliopsida > Caryophyllales > Plumbaginaceae > Limonium > Limonium bicolor. Next base: position 183,921,194 of record CM041779.1, on the reverse strand, counting down.
GAAGACTTTTCACTCGGGCTTTGACCCAAAATCCTAGACATGGGTATCATCTTTTAGGCCCAATCAGAATTACTCGGCCCAAGTTCCAATTCACATCTAGGACATGGTTTAGAAATCATTTCGGCCCATGCGCCCTATTTCTAGCCCAAACGCATTCTGGCCTAGGTGCCAAATTCTTAGAATATTCCAAGTACCACACTCATAACTCACTTAATCTGGGCCCACAGACCAATTCATAGTTTGGCCCACGAACTTTGCTCTCAATCCAAAATTTTGGCCCATAGCATAAAACATTCGAATCCCAGATAGTTTGCGCAACCCATTCATTCTAGTTTCTGGCCTCAAGGCCCAACAGGATCATCAAACGAATCTTAGGATTCAAGGTTCTCTCTCGGCCCAGTGGCCCGTTCATGGTCCATATGGCTTCCTTCGGCCCATTTACTCCACTTCCAGATTAAGGGTATTCAGGCCCGCACATCCATTCCAGTCTAGAAGTCCCTCTGGCCCATATTTCTTACTTCAATCCGAAATCGTTCTGGCCCAAGTGCCACAATCCCAAATCATTTCGGCCCAAGCGCCACTTTCCTAAACACATTCAGGCCCAAGCGCCACATCCTCGAACACTTTTTGGCACAAGCGCCACACTTTCAAACACTCTGGCCCAAGCGCCACACCTTCACAACATTTTGGCCCAAGTGCTACATTCTTTGAAACATTCTGGCCCAAGCGCCACATCTTCACAACATTCCGGCCCAAGTGCCACTCTCACAAAACTCCGGCCCAAGCGCCACATCCTCAAACACTTTCTGGCCCAAGTGCCACATATTCTAAACATTCCGGCCCTAGTGCCACAGTCTCACAACATGTTCTGGCCCCAGTGCCGCATCCTCATTCCGTCCCGAGTGCCAACCCGCTTATGAATCATGCTGGCATGTGTGCCTCACTTTCAATTCATCCAGGCCTGAGTGCCTATCCACATCCACTACCTTGATCACATACATCCCATGTGTCTCGCCACACTCCCTTCTCCACATGAAACTCATTCTTGCGCAGGGAATATCTCACCACCTTGTCGGCTTCCACCACTTGTCACCTCTCAATAGAAAGTTTCACTGTACACTGAAAGAATCCCACTACCATGTTTTACTTTCATCACTACATCACTCCACCAAAACAGCAAGACTTCATCACCACGTACCACCACACATACAGCCACCTCCAACGGATAACTTGGGTATTCAAAAGGCTTGTCAAAAAACCCCACAACAATACTGGGGGCAATCTGAGTTAAGGAATGATAATGTCTATTTTATTTGTTTAAATGTGCAAGCAAGTCTCCGAGTGTACACTTCGCGAGAGTGCCTTGAGTGGTAAAACCAAGAGCGAAAGAGCGTGTCATTTTTACACGGCTCCAGAGAGGTCACATCCAAAGTGAGGCAAACGGCATGACTCCGATCGAAGGAGATAATTTGTAAATTTACGCTTAAACCTGTGAAAAGTAGCAAAGAAAGGATACACAACTATTAGGGATGACGAAGCACCTAGGAAACAGCACCACACAGCCAAAAGCTTGTGAACCCTGACATTAAACCCTAGGCACCCCCGCTGAGCTTTGATATATGACCTCTTTTACAACACTACAAACTCCACAGAATAAGCCAGCCAATGGTGAATACCCGACCCGGTGACCAAAGGATGCAAGGAGCCCGACTTCCGAACAGCAACTTCACAAGTCCAAAGAAGCAGAACTGCTACCAGCATGACGGAGTGATCCGCAAATGGCCCCAAAGTGGCACAGGATCCAAATGCGCTAACATCAAAAACAGCTCTCAAAGTTCAAAACCGGGAAACACAAGAACCCCGGAGGAAAAGAGATTCAAAGAAAGGCAAACCTGGAAAGCCTCGAAGTATCCAAAATCAGTAGAAAGAGAGAAGGCGCAAGGAACAACCCAAAAGTTCTAAGTTCCAAGCTCATAAGCGAAGTTATCACGAAGTAGCCCAACGACTTCAAGGCAAAGAAGACAAGTCCGAGAGAAGGTGGAAGTTGCAGCTTTGGTCACCTTATAGCTCCACATACCTGAAATATCCCTCCATGGTCCCGTTGTCTTTCATCACACCCCATGGCCATGTTATAAGCTTTAAAGACTTCCGACTTGATAGTTGTGTGTCCAATCACGTGAAAATAACAGATCAAATGCGTAAATCCATCAAATATCGAATTCAATGGTTTAGAAGTTATGACCATGAGCGAGAAATGAGTGCAAACACCGACCACATCGAGTGTAGGTTAGGGAGCACCACATCAAAGCATAAACCTCGACCCTGTGAGGGTGAGACTTGTTCGCATGTTTAATCAAAGAAAATACTGGGGGCAATTGATCGTTCCGATCAATTGCCATGAACTCTAGCTCAGATTGTCCTAAGGAAAAATACTGGGGGCAATTGTTGGTTCCAACAATTGCCATGACAACACCAATTGAAACCTAAAGCTTGAGCACCACCATCCCACCACAGGATAAGCCCTTACCACCACATCAAACACCACAGGCCCACATAAGCCCTTACCTCCACACCTCCACTACACAGGCACACATAAGCCCCTTACCCACCACACACACACACTCTCAGCCCGTCATTAGCCTTACCTCCACAAAAAACATCAAACCCGTCATAACCCTGACCACCATCCAAAATCACAACGCAGTCCCAGGTCTATCACAAGCACCACAACAAACACCACACACTTCCACCAACGGCATGTTCATTTTCTAAGAACAAATTGCAGATTTGAAATTTTTAGTCAGGAAATGATTATTTCACTTTCCTTTTCAGCAGAGTTTTTCTTAAGCATTGCCATGTTTAGCACATTTTTCAACAGTTCCTTGTTTTGGGCTAGCTTCCAACAAACACTTTAGTTGCATTTTACAACTTTTGCACAACACCTCAACATTGCCACCTTTTCCAACAGTTTCCTGTTTTGAACGAGTATCTTCATGTATTTTGATTGCATACATCTTATCATCATTGCCATGTTGGCACTCCAATAATCAGTTCATCATTGCACGAGACCATTATCTTCCTAACTCATTTTTAGTTCGAGACCTAAAATCGGCGCAAGGCCCTGCAGATTCCTCTTTCAGTACGAGACCTAGCATCTTCAACCAGTACGAGACCTAGTATCATCTTCCGTGCGAGACCCAGCATCTTAACCAGTACGAGACCTAGTATCATCTTCCGTGCGAGACCCAGCATCTTCAACCAGTACGAGACCTGTATCATCTTCCGTGCGAGACCCAGCATTTCAACCAGTACGAGACCTAGTATCATCTTCGTGCGAGACCCAGCATCTTCAACCAGTACGAGACCTAGTATCATCTTCCGTGCGAGACCCAGCATCTTCAACCAGTACGAGACCTAGATCATCTTCCGTGCGAGACCCAGCATCTTCAACCAGTACGAGACCTAGTATCATCTTCCGTGCGAGACCCAGCATCTTCAACCAGTACGAGACCTAGTATCATCTTCCGTGCGAGACCCAGCATCTTCAACCAGTACGAGACCTAGTATCATCTTCCGTGCGAGACCCAGCATCTTCAACCAGTACGAGACCTAGTGTCATCTCCGTGCGAGACCCAGCATCTTCACCAGTACGAGACCTAGTTCATCTTCCGTGCGAGACCAGCATCTTCAACCAGTACGAGACCTAGTATCATCTTCCGTGCGAGACCCATCATCTTCTTCAGTGCGAGACCGAGCGTCATCATCCAGTGCGAGACCGGTACGAGACCTAGAATCATCTTCAGTGCGAGGTAGAGCGTGATCTAAGTTGGCGGGGCAGAGGCAATAAGTCCCCATCTTCATGTCAACTTCTTGGGAGAAGCAACTAGTGGGCAGGGCAATAAGTCCCCTTGGTAATCTAGAAGTTATCCCAGCACCCCAGTTGGTGGGCAGAGGCAAAAGTCCCCATAGTATACCAACCAGGAGCATTGGAACGGGTTTCGGTCCCCAGAAGATCCGAGCATCATCAGCATCAACATCATCATCAGCATCGTTAGCATATCATCATCATATCATCTTTTTTTTGCATGACATCTACATTTGCATTACAGGTTCCCGACACCTTATAATGCTCGGGTATCCCATTCGAATTCAGGTTCCGACACCTTATAATGCTCGGCGTATTCTGTCAACTTATGGTTCCCGACACCGTATAATGCTCGGCGTATTCCGTTCAACTTATGGTTCCCGACACCTTATAATGCTCGGCGTAATCCATTCAATTTCAGGTTCCCGACACCTTATAATGCTCGCGTAATCCATTCAATTTCAGGTTCCCGACACCTTATAATGCTCGGCGTACCCCATTCAGTCTCAGGTTCCCGACACCTATAATGCTCGGCGTATTCCAGGTTCCCAACACCTTATAATGCTCGGCGTAATCCATTCAATTTCAGGTTCCCGACACCTTAGAATGCTCAGCGTACTTCATTCCTTATAGGTAGTCAACGCCTTAGAATCGCTTGACATTACTTCATCTCTTAGGTTTCAACGCCTTAGAATCGCTTGACATTACTTCATCTTTCAGGTAGTCGACGCCTTAGAATCGCTTGACATTACATCATTTTCATCACCTTAGGTAGTCAGCGCCTTAGAATAGCTCGACACAACTTGCTAGATTTCAAATGGCATACGAGGTCTTTTAGGATCCAGAATTTTGGGGTATCACTCAAGCATCAACTAGTCTTTTCATCTTCATTACAAAGCCTAGTTGACGGGGGGCAATCTGTTATACCCAAAATTTTGACCCCCTGGTTAAGGTCTACGAGGTTGTGAGAGCCATCTCCATCAAACAGTAAGAGACTCCGGCCCGATCGGCGTGTTCCAGGGCCTGAGGAGCAGTTTCGTCATTGTCAGGGGCGTTTTCGTAATTTTAAGGCTTCTGAGTTCTCCTATAGGCTTTCTCTCCTCCAAAGGGTGCCCAAATCAGCTTGAAATGCTTTGATAATTTAACCCATGATAGAGGATGACATTTTAAGCATAATGGCGTTGGAATTTTGATTTTTCGAATTTCCAATAATTTTCTAGCAATTTCTGACTGAATCTGACGAGAAATTCAATTTAAAAATGCTCCAGCATTTAAAAAATTCGTTTCCACCTCAGAAAATTCATAATATCCATTCTTGACATGTGGTTAAAATTTCATAGCAAAATTCCTTTGGGAATTACTTAGTTAAAATATCGAAAAATCTTACTTTTACTAGATTCTCTTTATCTTTAAGAAAGTCTATATAAGGGGATAGGTTTTTGGATAAAATCAGAACCTCACATGCTGAAGAACCCTAGAGAGTCAGAAAACACGGCCTCCTCTCTCTCTCTCACGTTTTCCAACACCCCGGCCACCCAAATCATACTGAAAATCCCCGAAATCACCATCTAAACACGTTTTCCAATCCCCAAAGCACCAATAATCATCAAAACCTCACAAAAACACCTCTAAAACGTGAAGAACAGCAAGAACAACCACAACCAGAAGCTGGGTCGAAATCCTCTCGGGTCTGCCATCAACGGAGCACTCGACGAGTCCCGGTGTGAAGAAACGTTGTGAATCCGAAGGTAAAACAGGTAGAAACTCCACTCCCTGATTCACCACGGTATTATCTGTCTTGCCTCAAAATTTGGGCTCAAAGTAACCTTCGTAGGCTTCTGTTTGCTGTTTATTTAAGCCTCTGTCAGATAACTTGTTGCTAAGTTTCGTGCTTAATTCGAATTCAAATTGAAAACTTTCAATCACTAACGTCTTGTACATCTTTCAGGCTACACACCCATAAAATTTGAGCTCAAAACACCCTCGGGAACCTTCTTAAAACCCCTGTCCGTGGGTGGTCCGTGACCTCGGACTATGGTCCGGGACCTCGGACGCGTTGTCCGAGACCACGGACACCCACGGACGGCGGCGGGATTTTAAAAAATTCAAAACTTAGGTTTTTCTAACGATGTCCGGGCCCACGGACGTCCTGTCCGTGGCCCGGACTTTTCAAAATCTCGTTTCTGTTTAAATTTGACTTTTTTGTGTAATTAGGTTAACTGGGGTCCGTGGGTTCGGACATTAGGTCCGTGGCCACGGACGGAATAAATATTTGACTTAATTCTGCCTCAGAAACCCTAGCTAGGTAACTTTCAATGTCACTTTAATTTCTGTCAAAAAACGTTAAAAAATAAAAAAAACAGAAGCGCGCACCTAGGTTAAAACAACTTTGTAGAAAGCCGTAAACGAACCAAGTAGAGGAAAAACGACCTAGGAAGGGTAATGAAAGTAATTGAACCCTAAATAAGTCGAATATCAAGCCCCCGAACCCGAACTCTCCTTCCTAATTTGGTCTAGGTTAAAATTAGGTGGCGACTCATAATAGGTTCCAGTGAGCTAGCTTAGGTTTTAATAATTATTGTTATATGACATAGTATTAATCTTAGGTTATAAGTGGACCTAAAACCCGATTAGATCCTAATCAACTTTAATCAACATAGGATAGGGTTTTAAAATCGAGGCTCACAGTCACAATAAACCTCAAAGCCCTCCGTACCGTCTGGAATGGTCAGAACCGGTTGCAGTGGTCAGTGAGTCCTTCAAGCTCTGAAACGAACTCTCACAATCAGCCGTCCATACGAACGGTGCATCTTTCCTCATCAGACTCGTCATTGGTATCGTGACCTTGCTGAAATCTCTAACAAACCTCCGATAGTAACCGTCAAACCAAGAAAGCTCCGAATGTCTGTAACTGTCTTTGGTCTCGCCAGGTACGCACGACATCAATCTTTGCTGGATCCATCGAGATCCCAGCATCTGAGATGACATGACCCAGGAAAGAGACCTGGTCAACCAAAAACTCACACTTGGAGAACATAGCATATAGCTGGTTCTCCCTCAGTATGTCTAATACCCTCCTCAAATGTTCCTGATGCTCAGCTCTTGATTTTGAATATATCAGAATGTCGTCAATGAATACCAACCCGACTTGTCCAGCTTCTCCTGGAACAAGCGGTTCATCAGATCCATTAATTTCGCCGGTGCGTTCGACAAACCGAACGGCATCACTGTAAACTCGTAGTGGTCGTACCATGTCCGGAATGCCGTCTTCTCAATATATCCCTCCTTAATGGCTATCTGATGATACCCCGATCTGAGATCAATCTTGGAAAACACAGATGCCCCCTTCAACTGATCGAACAGATCATCAATGCGGGGTAGGGATACTTATTCTTAATAGTCACTGCATTCAACTCCTGTAGTCGATGCAGAGGCAGAGACTACCATCCTTCTTCTTCACGAAGAGAACTAGCGCTCCCCATGGTGATACACTCGGTCTAATGAATCCCTTATCTAGCAAGTCTTTCATTTGATTATTTAACTCTCTGATTTCTGCCGGAGCCATATGGTATGGTGCCTTGGCTATCGGTCTGGTTCCTGGTAGCAGCTCGATGGTTGAACTCTACCTCCCGAGTGGGTGGCATGCCGGGCAGTTCCCGTGGAAAGAGATCGGGGAACTCCGACACTACCGGTAAGTCGGGGTCGAACTCGGGGTCCCTCTCTATGTCCTGAACATAGCAGAGATATACTTCTTCCTTCCTCCTCAGTTCCTTATACATTGCCATAGCGGAAATGATCCTGGTCGAAGGCTCTCTAGGCCTCTGGCGGTATGATATTGTTACCTCAGACGGACTCCTGAGCAGCAGTCGATGCTCGGCGCAGAGGATACGACCCTTGTGCCGCTCCAACCAGTTCATCCCGAAGATAACATCAAATCCCAACTCCCTGAACTCAATAATACTGACCGGAAAATCTTCCCCTTAATTCTGAAATGGCTCCTCGGTAGCAGTGAGTGCAATGAATCATCTCCTTAGACGGGAGCGTAACCGTGAAGTCGGGTAGCTCATCAGCGTCTAGCCCCAACCATCTCGCAAAAGATGCCGAGATAAAGGTATGCGAGGCCCCTTGGTCAAAGAGAACCGATGCCTCAATCCCATTAATCGGAAAAGGTGCCGGTGAGGATAGTACCGCTAGCGTCGGTCTGTGCCTCCGTAAGTATGCTTAGAGCACCTTCCGTACCGAATCCATAACCTAATTGTATCATAAGCTTCATGAGTAATGATGGTATAACAAGAGTCATAACAATTAATATGAACAACACTGTTATTTTATTTATAACCATCCTGTTTACAAATGTGCTTCCTTCTTACATCTCATCCTTTACATCATACTTAAAACATTACATGGCTAATATTGTCTAAAGGTTAGGTTTAACCGCCCTGGTCTCATATGCGTCGCATTAACTACTGTTGACGGTGTTGTATCCAGCTTGATTCTTGTAATCCCATGGTATAACATCCTTGATTCTCCTCCCATAACTAATACGCCCCCTGACTTAAGTATTAACTTGTTAGCACGGTCCGCACGCTTGTGCTCGCCGTACAAGAATTCTGCGTCATCTCCAATGGACCAAGACACTACGGGTATCCCTTTTTCGAGAGACTTCGCTGTCTCGTCCCTATCCTGGTGTAGTCCTAGTCACCCGTCTTTCTCGTAGAAGTTCACAATGCAGATGTCTGCTTGTATGTCTGGAATCAGGTCAGCTTCCAACTGTTGAGCGATCTCCATAACTGTGTAATAACCGGATGGAACTCTTCGGGTATTCCTGGTGGTGAGACTCCATCTCGTGCTCTCGTGATCTGGTATGTCTTGGCATACGGATTCCAATCCTTGCCTACGCTCATCATCTTTAACTTCATTCTTGCTCCCCATGGGTACTCCGGTGTATAAAAACCTCTTGGGTCCGACTCCTAGTTGACTGCATCTCCTGATGATGGCTATTTCCGCTTCGGGTATCAGGTATCCCTTAATAAAATCATACCTGGGTGGATAACCTGACATTGTTCGGTTGGAAAGTCTTGGGTCTCGATGTCGGTCTCTTTTGGGTCAAGTGTTGAAGGTATTGGATAGCATATGTTGAAGTTTCCTAAGGTGGTAATAGGTTATATCTTACTTACGTTCTAATCTTATCTTATCCTCATCTAACTCATTTATTCACCAAATCATGCATGAAATGCGGTAAGCAGGCAATTCTATCACTTAAAGGTTTATAGCGGTACCTGGCCTCGATGAGGGTTCAGGCTCATCGTCCCGGTCCACCATGTGTAGTGTGGGTCCCGACTTTGGACTACTCGTGGGATCTTATCTGCAGCTTGTTCCACTCTTCTTGACCGTCAGATCCAACTCTCTGATCGGTCTTGCCCTTACCCTTCATCTCGGGTCTAAAGGCTCTGCTCTGGGGGTTCCGGAAGCACTCATAAGCCGGTGCCCGTACACCCCACCAAAAAGTCACACTCCACCTTGTTTCCCTTACAGTCAACTCCGGGGTGGTCCTTGCGACACCACTTACAATAGTAGTGTCGTTGATAGCCACCACCGGCTCTTTCTCAGCCTCATATCCTGTTCATCCTTAATATAAGTACTTGTATCGTAACGGTTGCTAATCGGTGCTCAATTCACTCAATATTCATTTCCTTACCCTTTGGCGCCCTTGAGCGCAGGGGCTTAGCAGCATATGCATAAGTCAACTTCAGTGGCTCTTCTGCAGCCTTCACCTTTTCCTCCTTCCCTATCTGGTTCTGACTCTTCTAGGCTTGAGGCTGGTACTTCTATTTTCTTGTACCCACCTTTCCCCTGGTTCTCTATGCTCTTCCCGGCACTTTCCTCTTAGCATTGTCCTCGTCCCTTAGCTGGACGGTTATCTCAACCTTGGCAGCGGCATAATAGCACTCTGCTTTCCATAGTATTAGTTCCTCTTATCTCATAATCTAAATCTTACTCACTTACTCATATCTTAATCGTTCTTTATTACCTGCAAGGTAGTATAGCTCGTCGGCCCCATGCCGTAGCGCAGTCGATGGCTAAGCCCTCCATAGAAGCGGTCCACCAGAATCTGGTCTGAATATCCAAGACCCGGCAGAAGACGAAGCAAGGTGGTAAACTCTGAGTAATACTCACCTACTGTCATCTTGTCCGTCTGCTTTAGCACATCCAACTGTAAGCGCTTCTTCGTCTGGACATGGGCGGGATAGTACTTGGCTCGTAGTAGTGCAGTGTACTGCTCCCAGCCGAACTCTAGATTGGCCACATGCTCGGCCCTCACTAGCTTCCACCAATCGCCCGCTGCCCCTTTCAGATAGAATGCAGCTAAGCGCACCTTGATCCCAGCAGGGACATCAAGGGTCTCGAAGGCGGTCTCCAGCTTGGAGATGTACGCCTCAAGCTTGGCGGGATCAGTCTCCCCTGAAATGACGCGGTCGAAGGTCCGATAGACTCTTCACCCAGTTTGGTTCCCAGGGCTGTGGCGGTGGAGGTGGGGGTGCACCAGGCTAATAGCCATGTGCCCCAATGCGGCAGCCACGATCTCCGCGATCGTTTGCCCTCCCAGTATCTCAGCAGTATCGTCACCTCGACCACGGCCTCGGCCTCCTCTCCTTCCTGACGTCTGAATAAGCACAACTCACATTAGGTTCATATCCACAATGGTTTCGGTTTAAGGATTTATAACGTCCGTAGACGTCAAAGACGATCCACACTTAATAGTGGTCATCTGACTCTACTCACTCTAACTTCTCACACCCTTAACCCATTACATGTATCTGAACTCATATCCTAACTCGGTGGTTACCTATGTCCGGTATTTCTTGATCAGAGCTTAACAACACTCTGATACCACTTTTTGTAACACCCGTCTTAAGCATATCGTGGTTATCGCAAACTTAACAACTTAGTTGCAAACGTCGCAGCGGAATAAACTAACACCGAGACCTAGCCACAGTCTGATCAGTAGAATAAACCGAACTTAAAATATTTACAACGCATATCCAAAAGATTATACAACTATCCAAAAACATCCACCAACTGAGTTCACTGTGTCTCAAGTAACAACATAACTTCCATAAGTCTAAATATCAACAGACGGGTGCATAGGCATAACCCTACTCAAAATAAAAGCCCATCCTAGGTCTACCCACCCCTACTCTCAGGGTGACTCTTCATGGGACGCTTACCTGCAAGATTAAAACAGCCCCAAAGGGGGTCAGCAAGAATGCTGGTACGATCCCCTCGTGACCCCCAAGCTAACGGGGCTACAACGACTAATTGTCGATAGCATGGAAATTGATTAGATACACAATCATAATATGAAGTGCAATAAAACATCAATCCACAGTTGAACAAGCATAGTTCACACACAATGAACGACTTAAAACGTTCTCTTAATAAGTGAGTTAGTAAGTAAACTCCTTAAGTTCCAATTCCACTTATCCTCAGTCCATCTTAACTTTTCTCAGTCTTATCCTTATCTTAATCTTAGTATACAAACCGTTCTTTAAATAGAAATGGTTGTCTCTTATCTCAATGTTTATTTTGACGGGTCAAAGGCAACCCTAGCCAATGAGCTATTAACTCCATTGGTTGAGTAAACAACTTATCTTATAATTTAGGATTTAGGTGATCCTACCCACCATCTTAATGCCTCCTACCTTGGACTGGAAATCCTATGTAGTTGAGCCGACATTCGACCCTAGGCAACAAGTCCGAAGACAAGTCCTTAAGCGGAATTCGGATCTGATTCAGATACCGACCCCCTTTCCTTAGCATGCATGACCGGAGTCAGTCCCGGGTTCCTCACTCCCCCCTTAAGTTCCAGTTAGTGAAAATCTTACAAACCATGTGTTAGTTAAACCTTAACGGGTATTAACCAACTATTACCAATATATAATTCCACTCCTTAATTCAATAGGTACTAAGCTTAGTTAGTAGCTAACCTCAAGTTTCGTGAGTTAGTGTAAAGAAAACACACACACAACTAGAGCAATACGAACCGGTTGCATGCTTTATCTTGTATTAGTCATAGCAAATAAACAGATAGCACACAAGCCAAGGGACACCTCGTTAGCAAGCAGGTCCAAGAAAGACTGTACCGTTCACCGTCGGCGATTGTGGGTTGACCTCCTTCCGGATCCCAATTCACAAGTCCTAAAACATTCATTCAGTTTCAGGTTATTAGTTACTTAACTTATCCCAACTTACTTAACCTGCTTATCCACCAATGCTACCCACTAATAATCACTAAGTCCCTGTAGTTTAACCTTAACCTCAAAAGCCACTTACTTCTCATTATTACCTAAGCTCTTTTATGCCCCTAATGACCATTATATGTCATTAATTATGTCCTAACAATCTTATAGTATCATTACCAAACAAGTCCCAACCTTAAAACCCCATTGTTCAACATTCTGTAGCTTATTTGATGGGTCCGGGATTGTGTCAAGGATGTAACCCGGACCAATACATCGTATAAGTCTCTGGACAGTTTTGTGACTGGTCCGGGTTTGTGTACTTGGATGAAAACCAGACCATGTCACGGCATGAGTCTTGGGATAGTTTTTGATGCGGTCCGGGTTTATGTACTTGGTTACAAACCCGGACCAAGGCTAAACTTGTACAGAAATGTAATTTTTGACTTATTTTGAACCTCAAACCTTGCCTAATCTTTTCCTAACCTTTTCATAAGCATCCTAGCATGTTTAAACATCATTTTTGCACCTTAAAATCCTCTTAATCCATCCACCATCTCATACCTAATTCCTTGATCATTCACTCAAGTTCTTACAAAAAATTTCTAACCAAAGTGTTTCTCCATAAGCATTATCACCACTCCTAAAGCTTTACTACCCATTCATATTCCCTTTACACAAACTTCTCAAACTTCCTCAAGCTTACACTTACATTCTCACAAAACATTTTTCTTCCTTTATTTATCAAAACTTGCACAAGACTTAATCACACTCCCACTATAACCCTAGAGCATCAAACTCACTCATTTAACTCTAATTCCTTCAAGACAACTCCTAAGTCCTTTAAACACTCAAGAACACTCTAGTTCACTTACTTTAACCAATTTAAGCCTTAAGAAATCCTAGTACCTTCTAGGTCATCAAACTTCTTTTGCACACCTTAAACTCCTTCTTCCTCGCTAATTTTGGCATGACTTCTTTAGTATGTTTCTACATCCAAACACTGGTTTTACCATTTAACAACCTTGAACACCCAAATTCTTTCCACAAACTCTTAACACCAAATTAAGACCAAAACTACACTACATCATAATATAGTGCATAAACTTAAATTGCTTGGTACTTAGGCCCTTAAATGACATAAAGCTTAACCACTGAATTTCCACATATATTAGCCTTTGACCTGCAAATACACACAACAAGGCTCCCATTGAATATAAATGCTCCTGTAATTCACCTTTTAATTGTCTAACTATCTCATTTCCTATTTGCTCTTTAATCACAATTTCTCAAATATCATCATTGTTTCTCCTAGGTTTTATAGCCCTTTTCCAATGTAAACTCTAAGATAAGCAATCATATATCTAAATCTCATTCCTTTAAACAATAAAACACCTTGAGGTAAGCAATTTACCTTGTTCTTTACAAGCTTCCAAACTTTTCTCCTTAGGGTTTTCCTTGAACAATCTCGGTCACCACCAAATTCTTCTTACCAATGTTCTAATCAATATCAATGAATCCAATGAGTACTAAAACAATACACTAACCTTAAGGAACAAACCCTAGGTTAAAAATGTATTTTAAGGTATTTAAATAAGTATTTTACCTTGAAGTCTAAAGTAGGCTTGGATATGAATCAATAAGGAACTCCTATAGCCCTTGGAGTTTAGAAAAACAAGCTAGAACAAGGCCTTAAAAATAATAAAAATGAAGCCCATGAGTAGAAATTTTTCGGTAATGTGGAGAAAAGAAATGATGGAAAACCTAGTTTTTCTTACATATTTTTACCTTAAGAGAATGGAGAAGCTAATGCACCCTCCAAGCTTATTTTTCCCCCTTCAAGCGGTTTCCCTTAGCATCAAAATGAAGCTTTTGAAGTTTTGGAAAGATAGAAAGATGAGCTTGAGCTAACTAAGAGATATATGTGCTTGTTTTGAGTTTGGATTTGGAGTTAAAATGAGCAAGATATGGTCAAAGGGAAGATGGAGCTAGCATGGAGGCTGCTCTTACGTGAAGGAAGAAGAAAGAGAGCAGAAGAAAATTGGTGAGAAGAAGAAGAAATGAAGAAAGGAGGAGAGAGAGGTAGTATAAATGAGATATTTTGATTCCTTAAAAGCAAATAGTAACTACTTACTTTTTCCCTCTTCTTTTCTAATGTTGGCTGGCCACTCATGGTGACTCATCCCCATAGAAAACCGATCCCCTTATTAATTAGGCTAGTCATGGTCTTGTTTGACCAATTTATTAAACTTAATTGACTAAAGACTAACTAGGCACTATTTGGTTACTATTCACCAACTAATGCACATATTTGTGAAATTTTTGATTTCTCATTGATTTAGACTTCCTAATGTGATACTAAGTAGTACACAAGTTGATTAAAGAGTAATCATGGGCATTTAGCCACTCAAAACCCCTTTCTAAGACAATTTTCAAAAAACATGCTTTAAGAGTCTTTAAGGCACAATTTGTGTTTTAACTTGTTTCTGAGCTGGTTTTCTGTTGTAATTGATTTAACATGACCATTAGCATGTTACTAAAGTCTTAGAATGATATTTGGGTGTTACCCAAAGTTACTCCAAGCTTAGAGCACATTTTGCTTAAATTGCTCTTATGGTGTTTTCTTGTGTTTTCTTAGGTTTAAATTATTTCGTAATGTTTCTAAGGCATTATTTAGCCTTCTTATATCTTAGTTATCACTTAAACACCATATCTAGGTTTGGGGTACTTCAGATAGGCAAACCGGGATCTCCAAGCTTTGAAGGTAGACTTCTTTGTAGAACGCTGAGACTTCTTCGGTGAGGTGAACGGTTTTCCGCTTCCTCCAGCGATCTCTTGTTTGCTATGATGTCCTTCATGATCTTAGCATAAATCGGCATCTATTTCAAAGCATCAGAAAAAGGAATGTTAATTGTTAATTTCTTGAAAATGCTTAGAAACTTCCCAAATTGTTCATCCAAATTTTTCTTTTTGAGTCTATTAGGAAAAGGATGAGGAGGGAAGAGTTTTACAAGAGTAGTAGAAGTAGATGGTTCATGAGACTCCTTCTCCTTGGAAACTTCCTTAGGGGGAGGTGGTGGGTTCCTAAACAATCTCTTGCTCTTCTTCTTGAGCTTCATCTTCTTGGGACTCCATGTCCTCTGTGAGCATGACGGATCAAGGAGTCTCCCACTAGTGTTAGCGATTTGCTTGCTATCTTGGATTGTGCTTGGCTTGACTTGGAAGAGAACACCCGGTTGTCTTTGAGCAAGCTGTTGGGAGATGCTTTCAAGTTGAGCTTCAACCCTTTTGTTGGCGGCTTCTTGGCTTGCTTTAAAAGCATCCAAATCAGCCGCTTTAGTGTGTACAACCGAGACAAGATTTTCATCATGTCTCTTAGCTCGTATTTGCATCCGTGGACGGAGGAGGAGGTTGTTGATGTGGTTGGTGTTGTTGTTGAAAGCCCGGAGGTGCTCCTTATGGTCGGTAAACCCATTTGTGGGTTGGACATTTGAGATGACCCTTGTGACCGGTAGCCCGTGGGATTGTTCGAGGCATTGCTACATCCCCCTTGGGTTTGGTCATTATTTCTCCATGAGAAGTTTGGATGGTTTCTCCATGTGGCGTTTTGTTGGTTGTAGTTGTATCCAGGGCGGTTGCCTACAAAGTTTACATCCTCATGTTGATCGGCATAAACTTTGCCTTCGTAAAAGTGGGTCTCGTGAGGACGCGCGCAAATTGCACACCCCTCTTGTATTGAAGTAGAAACAAATGGGAGGGTGATGATGAAGAAGCTATAGACTTTGTTGTTTCCTTTTGAGTTATAGCTAGCTTCTCCACCATCTTAGTGAGTGAAGATAGTTTAGCTGAAAGGTGGTCGGCGGGCTTAACATGTAGGAGACCAGCTGCTCTGGTGCTCTCCCCTTTGGTTTAGACCACTGCCTTGTGTTGCTTGTCATCACCTCTAGGAGTTCCATTCCCTCTTGAGGTGACTTAGTCATAAAGCTTCCTCCAACTAAGGAGTTCACAAGTAGTCTATTCGAGTCGTCGAGACGGTTGAAAAATGATAGACAAAGTGATTGGTCATCCAATCCGTGGTGGGAACAATTCATCAACATGTCCTTGAATCTGTCCCAAGCATCGTATAATGTCTCTCCCGGCTCTTGGCAAAAAGGTATTGATCTCTCCAATTGATTGTCTCGTTCTACTTGTGAGGTAATACTTGGCAAGAAATTTTCGAGCCATTTGTGCCCATGTATGGATTGATTTTGACGGTAAGGTCCTATACCATCTTG